>JAYGXS010000002.1:29314943-29379889 GCA_036362985.1 Ligula intestinalis | reverse complement strand
AAGCTAGTTAAAAAACCTCACCTCAGCTGATATTATCATATTCCCCACCTATCATAGAAAAAAATAGGATGCATTTCATACTTCTGAACTATCAATACTGAAACAGGAATTGACTAAGCTTCCATGACTAGCTGACTGTCGAAGAAGTTTGCTCCCTACTAGACAGATGATGCTCTGTAAATTCTGATCTAATACTAGAACTGGATATTTTAAATGCTACAGAAGTCTGAAACTACCGGGCGCCAAGCGGTGAGACCGAGGTCAAACCTTTATCTGGCCTATCTAACTAATACAGGAAGCCCACTGCGTACTATATCCACACAGACACGCGAAAATCAAGCTAAACCCTGATTGAGTAAAAACTGGGCTCCAATTTAGTTGGCTTCCCAAACGAACTTGTATTACAATTTACTCTGTTGACAAAAGTAGGTATGGCAACTATTATTAGCCGCCCAAACATTCACATACTACATCCAACAGCAGTTCCTAGTTCTCCTAGTCGAAAATCCAGTTGACATGAATCTGAACGCTGAATCAAATCAGTATCTACTCTGACTTATACACTCGACCGGTATAGTTCATTACTACTAGCACTCCGATAAATTAGCAGTTAATACCAGCATAGGAAGACGATACCCTGCGAGTATGCTTAGTCTACCGCAAAAGTAGGCGTTGTAGTAGGCCTGCAGCGAGCCTATATACGGCAACAGTCTCTACGAACTTCATAAAGATATGATTAAAGAACTTTGTGCTACTTGTTTCTCTGATCGTGGGAACCTGTAGTCCGACCAAAGCTGCCTGTATCTGCTGATCTGCAACCCCTACTATGAGACCGAATGCTCGCAGGAAATCCCAAATGTCCTACGGAATTACCACATGAAGAAGAGAAATTGGGCAAGCTCATATCCCATCTGTTATGTTTATTGCCTTTTACTTCGTTACTGACACAGTTATAGGAAATAGCAATATTAGTTGATAACGGAGCAGACCGCTCCCCTACCAGCGTAAAAGGCTACTGTAGCACTACGAGACATGACAGAATCTGTGAAATAAATTTAAAAAAGGCTCGCCAACAAAAAAGGCAACACAGCCTGATGGATAGAGTCGGAAGGGCGGAAAACAAAGGAAGCCCTGATAGGGGGGCGCAAGCCTGCCGCAGCAGGAATAGCATGGCTAGTCTCAGCCACCTGGTCTGTTGTCTCAGTGTCAAACTGTGAAGTTCTAACTCCCAGCATACCTTCGTCACGCCCTCTATGCTGCAACAAGCTCGTTGATGTGAAATGAAACGAAATGGAAGCTCATTGATGCGGCATTCCTCCCAGCCACCCCCCTGGTCCGGGGCTGTTATCATAATCTCTCAACAGCCCTTCTGTACCCCTCGTCACCCTTGGGCCTACACGCATAAACAGGGGGGGGGGGGCTGTAAGAATGCAAGGCACGGTTCGACAAAATATGATTCCGATCTCGCGTCCACGTGTGCTCAAACATGACGCAGCTAAAAGTAAATCGATGAGATGCATGACAAACCCTGTGATAGTACTCAATACTCTCTCGTAAACAAATAAGATGACACATGCTGATGGATAGAGTCGGGAGGGCGGAAACCAAGGGAAGCCTGGATGTGCTGGTGGCACCCCTATCGCTACCACTACTATTACCAGCGTCACAAATATTGCCCTTTCCTGTTGCACCGACTTAAACTGCCCTATTCTACCTACGTGATACTATAATGCTGTACTGGTGTCATCTAGGGTAGTACTTGTAGTGTGCTCTAACGTAGCTGTATTTACCCTTTCTTATTTTTATGTTTCTTGCACTCTCCCACTATCACTAAACATAGAAATAGCACTACCGCGACTAGTGCTATCAGTATAAAGACCCATCCGTCCAAGCACGAGTCGTAGCAGTAGCAATGCTTGCTATTTCAATGCTAAATGCGAAATATCAACGTCACGCTTACCTTCGTCGAAACCGTACCTTGTCCTATCAACTACCATCTATGCCTATCTCTTAGCAGACAGATACTATTACCGTACTAGCACGGAAGCCCGGCTTCGCCTTGGGCTTCCTTACATGTTGCTGTCCCTTATGTAGGTAAACCGTATATGAGAACCTCTTAAAATAATTATTTTCAGTTCAGTTTTATCAGGGAAATATAGGTGAATACCTCTGAACTCCGTCTTTGTACATAGCTGTGATGCAGAACATGTGGCGTTGCCAGTAATGGAACTACGTTAAGCGATGCAGAACTTTTGTTGATATACTTGCAGACGTACTTGATGGACTTCGCGGAGTTGCAAAATTTAACATTGATGTGGGCGTTGAATTCTTTTGATGGCATGAGGACAATACGGCACAATCCAACGGTTATCAATTACCACACCACCGGTTCGCCTTTCATTGATAACTGCTTCGAGTACGCCAATCTCAGGTTGTCGCCTTCTGCAGAGAGGCTATCCATCGCCATCAGTCTGAGTTGCACCTAGGAATCGCTTAGGATATATCCTGGTACATTTACCATCCTTCATGCAAGGACTGTTGGGATTTATCTGACCACATGGGTCATGCAACATTTGAGTACTTACTTACTTGTATTTGTTACGGCTGTGATCATGTCTGATCTAGCCGGCCTCAATGATGTCACGAACGGTACCTCTCCATGCGTGGCGATTGGCGGCAGCGGATCTAGAAAGCTCCACCCAGTCCCTTCTCCAGCGACGGAGGCCGAAGATAGAAGGTCCAAGAACTGCTTCCATGTCTTGACGAACGGTGTCTAGCCAGGTCTTCACTTGCCCTCCTCTTCGACGTTTCCAGGTGGGCTGCGGTGCCGGGTCGAGGGCAGAATAGGTAAGGTCGTGGGGCGGACGACGCAGAACGTGTCCAAACCACCTCAGTCGCCTTTCTTGACTGGCCTGAGATATGCTCGTGATATGATCGCAGCGGATGCGGACTGTCTCATTTGAGATGAAGTCGCTATACTTAACTCGCAGGATCGTCCTCAGGCACTGGTGGTCAAAGACCTCAAGTCTTCGCTCATCTTCAGCGCGCACAGCCCAGCATTCACATCCATAGAGGAGGACTGACCGGATGGATGCACGGTATACACGAATCTTCGTGGCGATGGAGATGTCACGTCGGATCCATAGGCGCTTTCGAAGGATTGAGAAAACCCAGCGAGCAGCATCGATACGGGAGACAATGTCGTCCTCGCTCTGCCCATTCGGTAGCAGCCTTGCCCCGAGGTATTTAAAGTTGTCTATTCCTTCAAGTTGATGGCCATTAATCACCAGAGGTGCTTTTTCATGGTCAGGGATGCAGCTCGAGAACAACTTCGCCTTTCCGGAATTTATGGACATGCCTACCGACATAGCGATCTCATTTAACCGCGACACTACTGACTGTAGACCATCAAAGTTTGAGGCTAACAGCGCAATATCATCGGCGTAGTCAAGATCAGTAATTCGGCGTCCGGGTGCAAGTTCAACACCGTCCTCTTCATGTAGGGCTTTGCCGAGAATCCAGTCAATGACGTAGTTAAACAGAATGGGCGAAAGGACGCAGCCCTGTCGGACACCAGACCGGATATCGAACGACTGAGAGAGATTGTTGTGGACCAGGACTCATGCGGTGGTAGACCGAAAGTAGGCCTTAAGCATCGCAATGAGTTTGGTCGGCATTCCATCCAGTTCCATTATTCGCCACAGGGACTCACGATGGATGGAATCGAATGCGGCGGCAAAGTCGACGAAGCAAACGACCGTCGGTTGCTGGTAGCTATGGCGGAATTCTAGAGTGCGCCTCAGTGTGAATATTTGATCCGCACATCCACGCCCAGCTCGGAATCTGGCTTGGTTGGGTCGTGTCCGGGAGTCACGTACAGACTGGAAGCGCCTGAGAAGAACAACAGCGAAGATCTTTGCAGCAACATCGATAGTAGTTCTAGCATCGTGTCTTATCTCCCTTCCTGTGGACAGGTACAAGGATACCTGAGCCCCAGTCATCGGGAACGGTCTCTTCTCGCCACGCCTGTACAATCACCTCATGGAGCCGAGGAGCCAGGGTGTCGACACAGGACTTGTAGATTTCTGCAGGAATACCGTCCTCTCCGCACGCCTTGTTGTTGCGTAGCCTCTGCATTGCATCGGTAACTTCGTTTTCGGAAGGGATGTCACACGACACTGCGTAGGCAGGGGAGGATTGAAAATCCGCTGTGGAGGAGAAGGAGGGTGTGATGGGTTGTTCGTCAAAGTTGAGTAGGTGCTCGAAGTGTTCACGCCAGCGATCGACCTTGGCCGAGTTGTCGGCAATAAATCCTCCATTCACATCGCGAACAGAATCGCAGTGTTGGGGGCTTTCCACTAACCTGGCGTATGATTTGGTACAATTTTCGGGTGTCACCAACATTGGAAGCCTGCTCCATAGAAGTCACCGTTTCGGACCAATACTTCTGCCGATCATCTCTGGCCGACTTTGCTGTCAGTTTTCGAAGTTAACGGAAGGAGGCATCGTTCCGGGACCTGGCTCGAGTCGTCTCAGCCGATAGCTGCAGGGTTCTTCCGCTGATCCAGTCACTGCGGCGCCGCTGAGTGAATCTGAGAATCTTCTCAGCTGCCCCATAAATGGATGTCTTCAGTGATGGCCACTTGCTACTGCCCTCGTTGTCAGCCTGGGTCATAAGACGGGACTGGATTTCTGTGCTTAAAGCCTCGGTAGTGTTGGTTTGCCGGAGCTTTGCGACATCAAGGCGTCTCGCACGTGGCAGTTTGGGCACAGATGAGAAGTGAACCTTCAGGCGCGTGCGAATGAGAACATGGTCAGACCCGTGGACGTTACCAGTTTCGGCACCTCGCATCGACCTGCTATCGTGGACCCAGCTGCGAAACCGTGAACCAACTAGAATGTAATCGATCTGACTGGCGGTACGGTCATCGTTCGAATACCAAGTCAGTAGATGTTTGTGACGATGCTGGAAGCATGTGTTGGTAACAAACAGTCGGTTCTGTTCGGCAAACTGCAGCATCCTCTCACCATTGTCCGTTCGAGAGCCAATCCCAAAACGACCAAGAAGGTGGCTGTTTGTCGGGTCACCGGGCCCAGTCCGGCCATTCCAGTCCCCGGCAACAATTAGCAGAGCTCGACGAGGGAGTCGTTCAGCTAGCTCCTGCAGCTGCGAGTAGGAATTATCTTTATCTTGCTGTTCAGCCGCCGACGTAGGTACATACACAGATACGACCGAGATGTTCGTAAAATGGCCTTTTAGTCGAACATAGGCCATTCGGTCGTTGACTGGTTCCCATGCTAGTAGTGCACGGTTAGCTTCTTCCGAGAGGGCAATAGCCACACCGTGTCTACCAGATGAGTCCCTCGGACCGCTGTGATACAAGGTGAAATAAGAATCGACCCCCGGGATTTTGATTTCTCGGGCGCCTGAGTCGGGGAGTCGGACCTCTAACAAGCACCAAACATCCACGTGATAGTCATGGAGACAGTGCGCTGTCAGACTTTGAGTACCAGGTTCCAGAAATGTTCGCACATTCCAGCATCCAATACCAAGAGTCCGTTTTTTTAGCAGTCCAGCTTGCACATTATTCGCCCGCACCACCGGACAAGGGTTGCGGAGCGCATCGGTTCCCGCGGACGCCGTAGCATGGGCCGTAAAATCGTAAGTTGACATGTTGATGAGGTTTTTTGGCGGTCTTAAAGCCAACGGCCTCCAAACGCGAGATGCCACTGCGTGTCTTCCCAGGGTAAATCTTGGTCTCGCCCAGTCGACAGCGAGGTGGCCACAAGCGCACGCGTGACCTTTGCTCTAGCCGACAGGGGCTCGCGTCGTCCAATCAGCGCTCTGGGACTATGACCCCTTTTCGGTCATCACTAAAACTCCTACGCTTACGAGCACTTGTGAATCCGCTTTGAGCGGGACGGCGGCTCACGCGACCTCTCGGCTGGACACCGTGCCGGACGCAGCGGCAGCTTCCTCCTAACCCTTGTACACAATATATTGTTCCTTCTACTCTCGCCTTTCCACCATCTTCTCTCCAATCTCCTAAGGAACCAGGGCCTGAATGATTCTAGCTGGTAGGGTTAACCGTCTAAACCTTAACTCCTATAGTTTCTTGGGAATTTTGAAAACAGGCGGGACCCCAACGGCCGCTCGGATTCTTTGTTCGAGGTTGTCTCCTCTAGCAGTTTGGCTCAAGAACCTAACCGCAAGGCAAAGGTGTTGGTGGCAAGCAAACCTATTTAATGGCGGTTCACGCTCGCCATGTCCCAGTGTCGTCATTGAGCCTTACAGTATTTTATAAGGCAGTCGGTGCGCCAGACCTCAGCCCACCGCGCCCTGGTAACACTGTCGCTGCTGCGTCCGCGACTGCTTATTCGCCAAACCCGGGAGCCGGCTTATTTCGCAGCTAACCTTCACTGAAGGCCGCGCCACTATCCGCCACCCGTGGACGCGCCAGGTAGCCTGCAGCTTGGCTAACGGGTAACCTGCCTTTGATCGTTTCAAGCAGAACACGGTCAACGGACCGGTCAGGCAACTCTGCGCATATGAATTTGTCGACATCAGAAGAGTGCAGTTTTTCCTTTAGCCAGACCAAAATGTGAGCGTGGGGCAGTCCTCTCTTTTGCCACTCTACAGTGTACGTATGACACTGAACGTCACCGAGAATTTTGAATTTTGTGTTGTATTTCATCATGGTTTTCAACTTAAGCTGGAATACCCGCGCGGACAAATCATGGCGATCCTTTGGCGGACTTGAAACTGTTAACGTAGCTGTTGCGTTGGTGTAGCATGTCCTGAAGGGAGAATATTATGTGATGCTTCAGGTCTGGGTACACTTAGGATCAGCTTTGAGCCTGCAGGTTGATGTCTTCTACGATGTATACCTGTAGAAATTTGGGCTCGCCATCAGGAGGAGGTAGTAGAGATCCAATCCGGTCGCAAACTTGGCCTTCCACCTTAAAGGTTGGCATAAATCTAACCTTATGAACAATGTTGGCACCAAAAGAGGACATTTGAAACGCCCCGTTGTGCTTTCTAATATTTGAGAGAAAATTTTTCGAGTCGTCGTTATCACCAGCAAGCAATGTTTGTAGTATTTCTGGTGGATGGGGAAGTTATGCAGGAGAACTTTGCCGTTGGAACAGCACATGTCGTTTGGTTCACGAGTCCTTTTTTTCGTTTGACAATGCCCGCAAACTTCCACCACCTTCCTAATGGAAACATTTGCATCTCCCGCATATCCAAGTCTTGAGTTGTAATTGAGTGAGGATTTGTTCCATACTTGAGCATTTGTGGAAGCAATTCACGGGCCAGGGTCGACAAACCGTATGTGAAGTGGTTGCGAACTTGAGTTTTCAGCATCGGTGAGCCATTGATCCGCTCTTGGTGACGCTTGCATAGCCAGACGTGCATTTCTACGTCTAGATAATTCGTTTTTCCGACGTTACGCATCTCTTATCCTACCTAGCTCTCTTCTTTGCAGAGTTCGGACTTCAGTTTTTGGAAGTGATTAGTTTGATGGCGAATCGTATCTTTGTGTCTTCTTTGCAGCATTTGATCTTCGGTTTCTTTGGAGCGTCGATAGCGCTGACGCATAGCATTATTCTCCAGGCGAAGCCATCTTTCTGCTTTTGTTTCTTGCGAACGTCTATTAACATTGGCAAATCTCTTCTGTTCTATCGTCCGAACTTGTATTCTCGCGGCTGCTCTAATTCCTTTTCTACCTGATGAGGTAGAACCTACAAATAGGTTATTAATCTGAACAAAATAACATTGGGTAGAAAAGAAGTACGTTCACAACGTTACCTTCAGTCACCGGCCCTTCATCGTTTGTCGGGTTGATTGTATTCAGAACATTTCTAACGGCATCATTGTTGTCCATAATGATTGTTTGTAAAGGTTAGAAAGTGTAGGGATTTATGTGGTAGGCCATTCAATCTAATCTAAGAGCTAGCCCGCGACAACATACGCGTAAGAAAAGTGGGGGGGGGAGGAGTGTCCAAATGATAGTAGGTCAAGGGGTTTAGGTCAGTGAGTATGAAACCCCTTCGCCACCCCCGCCCACCCCCCGTGACGTATTCACAGGCGCCTGTCGCGGCGGGTGTCAATCGCGAGTCTGAAACAGCTGCCTGTCACCAACGGTACAGGGGACAAACACGGACACAGTGACTCCAGCACACCCCGTGACACCATGTGTGATCGACGTACAGACTGGTGCGCGAAAGGCGGGCGGCGCACGAGACTTATATACCGAAAGGAGCGCATGCCTGCTTGCACGCGTGTGTGTGTGCCCACAATCCGTGATCGACTTAAAAACAGATGCCATCCACCAATGATAATGAATGTCTACACAGATGGAGGCAAGACTTTTATTAAGCATGCATATGGGAAATACCATCCTGGCATGAATAGCTAATTCCTGACTGTACTGTGCCCTAAGTTGGACAAGAGACGCTCTGAGCAAGCTATACAACTAAATCACAACACGATATCTGAGGACAGAATGGGAATAAACGACTACCCTCCGTTTGCCGCAGCCCTGAGACTACTACCATAGTTACGCGAGGGGTAAAAGGCCAAAGTCACAGAGACTGCCCCCCCCCGCTGGGCCTAGATTCACAGGGAATACGTTTAGCAAGCAGGCCGTGATACTCATCTGCGTCAGTGATTTGCACACCCCGTCGACGAAACTGATTGTGACATCCGCCCAGCTACCACCCATGCCCATAGCTACATAGCTGAAATCACAATCGCGCCACTGCTCTCCTATGGAAGGAGTGGGGGATAAACGCCTCCCCCTCCCTCCACCACAGCCCATAGACTACTGCCGTCGTTCCGCGAGTGCAGGACGCCAAAGTTACATAGCCTGCCCCCAAACGGGATATATGCGGTCAAACGACTACCCACCCAACTTCCCCCCGCTGCGCCCAGTTCCACAGGGAACAGGTATACACGAAGAAACAGGCCACTCAAAGTTTCACTTCGCCTTGCAGGTTGAAAATTTACTTCCAGCTCTCACTTACGGTTCCGGCATCACATGATCTGCATGGAATCCAATCAAAAATTCTTTCCTGTTCACCCTATCCTTACGATGTACTTATTAGGTGCGTAGTGTCGTTGTAGGTTTATGGGCCACCCGGATGTGATGCTTCCCCAAATGGCGGAATAACTGAGGGCACGGGAGTCAATTCAACCACTTGAGTGTCAATTGGGCCAGCTGTGTCACACAGCCCCCTTGAGGGGGGGACATGACATGACATCTCCAAGCTACGGTTGCGCAAGCTACGACAGTCACAATCACCGTACGCGGACAGCTGTTAGCCGATTAAAATTTATGTCGCCAGATGACGGTCTTGACACCGAGGCCCGTTGTTACTACTATAAGTAGGACTGATGCTTTCATTATTGTTATTGATAGAAGTGGTAGTGTTATTAGTAGTAGTGATAGTAGTAGTAGTAGTAGTAGTAGTAGTAGTAAAAAAATAGCCGCTGCCACTGCAAGTCAGTGATGGCCGTCCTATCTGCCTAGCGGACGTGCATTCTCGCCGGGTGTCTTATAAATCAACCCGAATGAAAGCTTCCGACGCGTGTAATTCATTTATTTTTCATTCTTAGATTATAGCCTAGTTCTCCTATCAGCAACAGTAAAAGTGCTTTATTAGCTACACATAATTCCAATCTACCTTACCTTAAACTCTAATTGGCTGTAACTTCATAACTCTGTTTATACACTAATGTGCCTCTTAATTCATGCAGTCGAGTCTCTTCGTTTAGACTTACTTGGCTTTCATAGTGCAGTCGGGCCCCCAAAACTTAGCCCAAGCTTTTCAGCCTATTGCAGTCTCAGCAACACTGTTGCCCCTTTTAACCGGTACTTGTAGCCCACCTAGTTAGAAAGATGACGGTCTGACCTCTGACAAATGGTAGCGTCAGAGCTAACAGGAGTTCAACTACACTTATTGCTGACATTGTGGAGATATGAGCCAAGAGTTGACTTTACTCACTACTCTACAAAAGCTTTATTATTGTCCGAATGCTAAGCACTATTACATCCCACAGATTGGGAGTGCATACTGGGTGCGACCCTTAAAAAGCATGCACAGGTAGTACTAATAGTTTAAAAAAGTACTGGCCTTAGTAAGTACGATTACTTGAATTAGCACTTCTAGCGTAGGCATTTAGCTATATCAGTATCATCTAAGTGCGTACAGCTCCATGGATAGAGATGAGAGTGCGGAAACCATGACAAACGCAGCCTTGCTCATGACATCAAGCATGCACTTACCTGAAATAGTTAAACCCAGATTCACACTCCCTGTTGAGACAAAGGGGATATGAGCCCTAGTGTTGGCTAAATCAGCGTCACCTCTGATAAATGGTGGCGTCAGTGCCAGCACCAGTACTTCTAGACTTCCTGCCGTGATTTAGGGGATATGAACCCAGTGCTGACTTAATCAGCGTCACCTCTGACGTAGAAAACAGTCAGTACCAGTACCAACAAGTACTATCACTAAGTTACACCCCAGTACGTAGTATTAGAAGTAAGCAGTACCACCCCTGGTTTACCTAAGTCTGGCTAGACACCTACTATAGGTGAGTGAGGATAGATAGGACAGTAGTACCTGCGCAAAGTCTACTGTCACTTAAGACTAAGATAGGCGGTGTATTGGCTTGCATTTGATACAGCAGCCCACGCAGGACCCCATTTAGTCTTCGAGACTCCGGGAGAAGGTGAAGAGTGCGGAGCCGCTAACTACGTCCTCTATCACTTTAAACTAAGCCCTGAGACTGTCACCTCCTGTACCAACCTGTTGGTGCACTTGGTTGACCTCATCGAAACCGATGGTCAGACACACTTATAACGACAGGCACAGAATTGTTTTATTGTGATGTCTGTTATTCAAATGCCTTTTACTGATTGAAGTAGAATCCTCCTTTGGTTCCCAGATCAGCACACGAAAGGCCCACTTTTCTGTAATACAAGACCGGGTGTAATCAGAAAGCATACAGTCTAGGCAATACAAAAGAAAGGAAAGATGAATGAAAAAGTTAATTTAAGAAAATTATAAAAAACGCATGATTATTTAAATTATCTCACGTTTGTCAAAAAAGCGCGCCATAATTAAAATGTGCAATCATGCAAATATTGGATATTAACTAAACTAACACAAATTACTAACTAAAGCTAAAATCAATTACTAAAATTTAAAGTAAGTTAGCTAAACTTACTTAACTTTAAATTAATCTTGAACTAAGATAAAAGTAGTAAACGTCATAATGAACTGAAAACTAAACTGGAAAGGGAAGCAAAATATAAATAAGTTAAATAAATAAAATAAACTAATGTTAAGTTGTTGCGCATGTAAATTGAATGTGTGCGCGGCGCTTCAGTCTGCGAACTATAAAAATCTAACTCCAGAACGATAAATTGAACCTCAGGCAAGTTTAGCTAGCTGACCTGCTAGCCACCATTTATTTTACAGGAATACCAAGAAACCCAAAAAATTGCAGAGTATAAGTAAAAAAGAAAACGTCTAAATTTGTAACATACAATAACCTATACTTAATTAAGAAATGTAAGTTAATTTCTATTGTTATTTATGGCGCGAAATTTTGTCGCGAAAACATAAAATTATTTGAACAACGCCTGGGACCCAAAGCTGGACTCCATCCTTATAGAGAATTGCTGTTTATTTTGATATAATCCTGCTCAATGTCGTTGCCATACATCTACCAAAGAGAATACATTTGAAGGAATATTTTTTCGTTGCTTGTCCAAGGTGTGAGCCCACCGTATAACTCCTTTTACCACCATTGTCATTTAACACGATCGTGGGGTAAATGGTGGCTAAAGGGTCTGTTAAGTACTGCAACCGTTTAAAATATTAAAAATCTTACAGGTCGCTGACCTTTCAAATTCCATTAAGTGAGTAGTACGATCAGGAATTTTACATCAGATTGCCAGATTTTCTTCCAATAGCTAACCACTCGTTGGTCATGGCTAATGATCCAGAAATAGTCATTCCAGTCTCCCAATCCATATTCGGTGCTGAGGCTCAATTTGGCCGAAGCAAGTTGCCACTTGGGGAACGGAGAGGCCACCGCGTCATCTTACGCCAACACTGGAGGGCCAGATGACCGAGCAATCATCACGCCCGAGTCCACCACACGTGATGAAAGTTCCGCAGGTCAGAGCCCACATGCTATTCAACAAACTACCAACACGCAAGAAGGCCATTACCGTTAATTGTCCTTATATGTTTGCACTAATGACTGTATCCTATAATATACTGCAAACTCCTGTGCATACACTACCCTTATCTGCTACTGCTCTCCGCTGATGTCTCTGATGATGAATCCGCGACGAATGTCGAAACGTCAGGCGTAGAAAAGTATTGTCCCAGCGATCGAGTCGTCTTCTTCCCAATTACTTTCTGGGACTCGCATCTTCGCTTATATTGGCAGCCTCCCCTGTGTTTGCCGGCAATATTATTTTGCCCGTAAATTACCATTTTTGAAGTGTTTTGAAATATTTGAAAACTCGAGTCTGTTTTAAGGATGCGTAGTTCTGAACTTCAAGGTATATGTTAATAGTAGTGAAAATGCCATTTCAAGGTGGTATGTCAGAAGAAGAGTGGGCGTTCATTGGAAGACGTTTATAGCGTGTCTGGCGTTCTGGGTAGTATTTTCGTTGGCCAAATAAGTTTATGTAGTCCCCCTCATACACCCCTAGTCCCAGCATTTTGTTCTGCGAAAACGGTGGTTGCAGGGTTTTGGGGGGTAGAAAAGTAGGGTAGGGAAAAGGAAATTTTTAGAAGTAAGTGTAAAGTGAAAAAATGCATTCGAAGTTGCTTCCCGCGGCCGCAGACTATACTAACCTAACTCCAGAACAGTAAATTGGACTTCAGGTAAGTTGAATTAGACGACCTCCTAACCACTATTTCAAATTTTCGGGAAATTCAAGAAACCTGCAATTTGATAATCGGGTTTTTCCGCAATAAGTTAAACGATCATGCAGATTAGGAAAATCTACAACACTTCCAAATACAGTAAAATAAAAATGCATTTGGCATTTATTAAAGTATATTCCACTGCGTGTCTTAATTCCCCACCCATAAAACCTTATATCCACCGTTTTCGTAAGACAGTATGCTGGGAGTAGGGATTAATGAGGGGGATTGCATAAGCTTCTGTGCCGTTTCGTTTACCCATCTTCAGAGACGGGAAAGTCGGGCTCACAGCTGTCAGTATATGCCGCCTCTTGCCTTGTGCGCAGCTCGGCGATATCTACTATGGCGCTCTGACTGATCCCCATTGCATTATCACTTGTGTCCCCGTAGCTGTGAGCCTGACCTTCCTGTCTCGTAAGATAAGTAACGAAACGAATACCCCAACTTTCACATTTACAAAAAATTCCTCCCGCTAACCATCCCTTCTTCGTTTGAAACTATATGAGGATGATCACTTCCGTCAAAGAAAACGGAGAGTCGAATGACCATTTCTGGCTTTTTAGTCGTCATTAGTAAGTCACAGCTGCATTGCCTGTTTGCCTTCCTTCTCAGCTAAAATTCTGACAATTTAATGTTTGAAGCCTGCAAATCTCCTCAGTTTGAATGCTAGTTTCCTGACAGTAAGTGCCGCTCCATCTATTAGAAGGTCCAAGCTCGACTGTAATACTTTTTATATGCAGATCCCAAAAAACTTTGACAACACATCTGATTAAAAAGACATATTTGACGTAGTCTGTAATTCCACCAAGCCTCACTTTTCTTTTGCCTACTTTATTCCGGATCATGTTCTTCCATCAGCTGCTTAGATCGGAGGAAATAAAGGCTGGACAGACAGAAAGTCTGCTCTAATGGCCAAAAATATTCCAGGCAGGAGAAGGCGGAGGAGAAGGTCTCATCTACGCACAAGAAAAATGGCAAATGGTAGTCGGAACAGCTTTCAAGCCCACCGGAACGACCAGCTGGATTCCTTTTGCTTTCGTTAGGCACACATGGACCAAAGAGACTAGCCAGAGGCTCTAGTAGAAATAATCTGCTTGGAAGTAGATTTTTCTAAGTCATGGGGCAAGATATCTACTGATCAGCCGACCAACCTTCACGTGCCATTCTCAAATACGGAACAGAGAAGCCGAAAATATGTTCCTGCACAGCTCCAAACACCTCTAATAAGAGGCGGTTACTTTACCAAAAGTTATGTATTTTCTAAGAATTCGGAGAAACGTCAGGCACTTTTTACTGCTTTTCCGAATTGCTAGTAATTGTTTAAACCAAAATATTTACATGACAGGAAGTTACTACACATTCTCTCCCAGCTGTGAGAAACTCGTCGTACCATGCGATAGCAAAACGACTAGAGGACAAACGCAAGCCCAAGCAGAGTCAGCTAGCGCTACACAGCCTCCGAGACACCTATACGATACTATACGATACGAAGCAGTCTATCGTGAAGTATAAAATAGCAGTGTAACAAATTCTACACGTCAGTAAAGTAGGAACAAAGGCCTTGCTTACTGAGGCAAAAAGTCATTTTAGTGTGTTATTCAAAGTCGTGGTAAGTTTATAACAAGGCATCTTTGAACTCCATAACACAAAAAGCTGTTTTATGTCACTACAAGACCTCGAACTGAAGGGTATGACAGTGCTTTCACTATATGTGTCATCTTAGTTCATGAACGTGCCGCTCACAGCAGAAGTCAATTACATCTATGAGTTCACTATCTCGAATTAACAGGACATTGGAATGCCAGTAAATGCACTCACGGAATTACAATTAAGATGTACCTTGAATATGCAGTTATTATTTGATAACAACCTGCACTGGCAATCTATGGACTCGCCCCTGGGTCCGCTGCTATCAAATATATATTTATGGGTGAACTATGAGCTTCGCAACTTTATCGTCAGATAGATAGTATGACGTACTACAGGCGCTAGGTGGACGAACTAACCAACAATTCAGCTTAACTGCGTACCGTAAATCAGGCACACTTGTTAATAAAATGTACACAAGAAAAAGAACAGTCCGGATCGCTCCGCTTTTTCGATGTATTTTTGGGCGAAGGTTCCGAAGGGAGCATTCAACGCAGGGGCTATCGTAAGAAGCCATGGCCCGAACAATATACCTATCTTAGGAATTTCACACCGTTAAAATTCAAACGTAAATTACTTCGATTTTTGGCGTAAGGAACGAAAAGGATCTGCTCGATCGATAGAGCTTAAGATCGTAGAGGACGCTTTTCGACATCATGGATATCCTAGTCGATTTACTACTAAGAAGATGACTGAAAGACCGCCAAAGCCCTCAGTGTTAACAGCAAAGAATGAGCGAATATTCATCAGGGTCCCATTTCAAGGAGACATGCCAAGCGAACGGCGCCACAGTTACCATGTGTGAAAGTTGCTATCCCAACCGCGCGTCCACGTCATCACCTCTCTTGAATACCATTCCCTCCTGACGCTGACCAGATTGTTGACCCCAATTTTGCTTCCCCACACCGACTCTGACAACTGCCCTACTTTTCCTACCAAATTGAATGATTTATTGAGTTAATTACGATATGAATATTCATGTCTAACGGTAATTTATCGAAAGCGAATGTATGCTCACCAATTTATCTTTTGAAATTATCATACAACTGTGGAAGAACCCATCAATAATCGTGCAAGGACGAAAGCTGATTATCTTAGAACTTCCAGTACCTGATACCATAAACCAACTTGCTCCACATGTAGAACTTTGGAAATTTCTCTACATTCCATAATACCTAGGGAATAAGAACTTTGGCTTCCTCATGCAGTGGCTTACAATTACAGATTGACTATTTGGGCTAAAAGGTTATATATCTAAAACGAAAGGTAGGCTTAGCTTCACCTCATATATTGAGTAGACGCAATCGGCTGTTTAGACTGTGGGATTTCCCGGAGGAGACAGTAACCAACTTCACGAAAGCATAACCAAAATTCTGATTTGCGTTTTATATTAGGAGGAATTGCTTAAATTTAAGTACAAAATTTTTTTATCTTGGAGCACAAAATCTAAAATATTTCGGACGCACCAAGAGGCCGACCTTTAAATGCACGTTTTTGGGGTGCCTACAAAATAGCGCATTCGATGAAAGATGACAACTTAAGCAGTAGGCATTTTCTATTTATTTACGCAGCCATTATGAAGTTAAATACAGTTTGGAGAAAACGCAAGAGAAAATCAATTTCTGGTACTCAGCTGATAGGAAATCACGCCTTCTTCAAATTGCACACTCAACGAAGGGTGTATTCGGTTATTCGAATGTTTTCTAGTTCCCGAATAACTTTTAGCTTGACCTGCTGTTGTAATTGAGTTTAAGGTGTTAACTCTACAGGCTGTATGCCTTCCGTGTAAAGGGAAACATACACTTCTCGATGTCATTAAAAAGTGTACTCATGACATTTTTCAGTGAATGTGGGTTATATACTATAGTTAATGAGGTGGCCTTACGAACGAAACATACGATGCAATCTGAATAGGCATTGCGCGGATTTAAAACTCTTACAAGTATAACCTCCGTTAAAGCCAAAATTGATGTTTTTTACAACATCCCTCACCCTCACCAGACATTTTTAAAACTCCTAGATACTTTTTTAAGCTACACAACTTTCGAAAACAAAACTGAAGTGGAGGCTGGATTAAAATGTTTCTGAGCAACTAAGTCAATGGATCTTTCATTGACGAGACATACACGATCTTTTTTATCGATAGCAAAAATGCATAGATGTTCAGCGATCCTATTTGGACTAATTTTAACACACTTACTGCTAAATTATTCAAAAACAAATAGCTGTTGCTGAAATCGAGCAGTATGTTCCGAACTATATCACAGCTTAAGTTGAAGTACGCTACATACGCTTCGGAAGCCTCAAGAGAACATGAAACTACCAGTTATACTTCGAGGTATATGGGTATTAATACACCTATTAAAGTCAAAATAGGTCCTTCCTTCCCGGAAAGACTGAATCTAAAATTTTATTTCCTATAAAACTGGTTAAGAGAACGAGTGTATTTTACATCCTCTTAAAGACATGCAAGTTTGCTTACACAATCCTCGTAAATCAATGAAAAAACCTACGCATTACTTACACAGTCATTTCGTCCAGGGGACTGATTTGCAAAGTTGACCATGCTCATCTAAAAGCTATGATAAGACCGGTTGTTCATTAATTTTCTGCAGCACTCACTTTCTCAACCGAACTCGAACGAGCTCTTTCAATCGAAAGCATATTTAAACATTGTGAACCAAGTTCTCTGCGTTTTGAAAGTATCAGATTCTCGCTCGTATCTCCTATACGGTGAGCACAGAGTTTGGAAATTAACAAACAAATGTTCACTATTGCCTGAAAAAGCTTCGGTGCTGCTAATTCTATTTGTATACAACAGTATACAAAGTGGAGGGTTGTAGAAATAAGTGAACATTTTCCAGGACGTAGGCGAACGTCGGTTGTCGTATACAAGATAGGCCACTTTGCCCTTTTCTTTAATTGTCGCTTTTAGAGTAACTTGGAAGGAATTTGTCATTTCCAGGGCACAAAAGTATACCTTAGCAATAACTACTTTGTGATCCCTAGGAAAACTCAGCAGTTGAGCATTTATAGATGTTGCTCCCCTTCAGGAGGGGTTAAAAAGAAAGGTACGGATGGCTTATATGGTTTCCTAATAAAAGCGAATATGCGACTCCCAGGAAGTAACTGAGGAGAAGATGATTCGATCGCTGAGACAATACTTTTTATTCGCCTGACGTTTCGACCTCCGTTGTGGATTCTTCATCAGAGACATGAGCAGAAAGCAGTATCAACTTAACCGTAATATCAAAACTGTGCTGCGTTATACCTTGAGGACAGTACTACTATTTTCGTGTCACGTCTCTGGCGAAGAATCCGCGGCGGAATTCGAAACTTCAGGTGAATAAAAAGTGTTGTCCTAGCGATCGAATTTTCTTTTTCTTTTCAGTGGCCTCGTAAGCCGAACATAAGAATAGAAACCACCAGCAGTGCGGGTGGGTTTGTAGCGAGCGTTAGCGTGACTGTTGAAACACGTGATCGCTGACTCATCACGCCAACGCTGCAGTTACGATGACTGCCAGCACCCTGTCCGTCTCTCGTTCAGTGCCCCGCGCGAGCCATGGAATTCCCACGCCGGTGCGCGGTTCAACCAATCACCATCAGTGCTGCCGATACAAAGAGAGCATTTGACGGTCGCCAGGGGTTACGGCCGCTAGACCAGAGATGGGATTCCGCCCCCGAGCAGGGCGGATGTGACGACGTGGCGCTCTCAAACGGCCCTCACGGTCAAACACCAGGCCAGACCAAGTGGCAACTTTCTCCTAACTATTCTGTACAAAATACGTTGTTCCTAACACTCCGGCCTTCCCAGGACTTCTCTCATCTCCTAAGGAACCTGGCCTGGAAGACCGCAGCCCTCAGGATTAAACCGTCTTAGCCTTAACACGTCTCGACAGGTTTGCGCCGAATTCCATAGAAAATAAATTTAGGCTCGTCTTTAGAGCTAGGGTTAGGTTTTAAGTTAGGGTTAATTTTAGGGTCAAGATTAGGGCGGGGGTTAAATGTGCGGTTAGGGTTAAGGGTTGTGTTAGAATGAAGATACAGGTCACCGTTAAAGTTGCGGTTATGGTTAGTTTTAGGGCTAGCACACAAGGATTATGCGCACGGCCAACTTTATTGCTTGTGCGGGGCGTGTTTCGGTCAAGGATGAGCGATCTACTGTAACCACAGACGCTAAGACTGTTCTGTCAACTGGAAGGAGGCAATTAAATGTCGGGAGCAATTAATTGGGTATACAAGGCAAGTTCCCGTGGATTAACTGTTTGCTGATGTGTGTTTGCGTGCGTGTGAACAATGCGACCGGACGGGAGCGTGTAGTCAGCAAAGGAGTTGTGTACGGTTTGTCATTGTTCATGTCAGCACGCGGGAGTGCATGTTGGGTGTATGATTAGTCAGGTCAAATGGGACACATATCAAAGGGGACGGTCAGGGGAACATCAACACAAGGGACCGTGGGGGAAAAGGCAGGCTGACCTATGCGCACAAGATGCACGTTGTCTGCGCATGTGACTGAATAAGCTGAGGCCACCAATAGAAGTGAATCTGCAAGTTCCAGGAAGCAGTTCAGATGAGGAAGATGCGACCACTGGAACAAGCATTTTATTTACCTGACGTTTCGGATTCCGTCGGGAATCCTTAATCAAAATGGTAATGGAAGGTTAGTCTGAATCATGCGCAGCTAGGGGCAAAACACGCACAGATTGTACCGGTCATCCGCGTGCGTACGATAATTATCCATTTCTGTAGCCACCGCTTGGGTACTGGCTTGACACTTCGCGTTCGACTCATTAATTGCCGCCATTTCCTTGTCCATGTCGGATGCGGGCTGGATAATTGCGCGACATTTTTCCTCGCTGACGTCAGAGTTTTTTCCTGGGCGGCCAGGCCATCCCCACGTGAATGATTCTCTTGCTCAGGCAGCGCCTCAGTACGCACTAGGGGAATGCCAAATCGTTGCGCTTGTTGATGGACTTGGGGTCTAAGGACCACTACTCGAGCAGCTCGCGGCTCACCCGGTTGTCGCCTCTTGCGAGGATTTCGGCCTCGTCAAACTTGAAAATATGGCCGGGTCCCGGCGAGCGATCTGCAACCTGGGAGGTGGCCTCTTTCTTCCTCACCGCCACTGCATGCTCGGTCATTCGTGTCTGAAGTAATCTCCCGATTTCTCCGACGTATTTGCTTTGTCCACAACTGCACCAAATCCGGTAAAAAACTCCAGCCGTTTCCTGCCGTGGCAGTGGATCTTTAAGTCTCATGACCCGGCGCCTGATGGTTGCCTCTGGCCCATGCGAAAGTCCAACTCCAAGTGGGGTGAATAGACGGCTGACCACTTCCGATACATTCTTCACGTACAGAAGAGCTCGCCAAAGTTTTAGGCCAGTTGAATGTGGGTTCTTCTCTCGTTTGCGCATGCATTGGTTGAAGAATTGCGCGGGTAACCATTCACTCTCAGTACCTTTCGAAAATATTGTAATTCAACAACTTTGTCTTCCGCTTCGTTGCAAAGCTTTTGAACGCACCGGTATAGCGCTATTATGCAATTGCGTTTGTGGCTGACTGGGTGGTTGCTGTTCTAGTTCAGGACTTGCATAGTGTTACAAACGCAGCTGCATAAGATCGTTATACCGGCCTAAATTTTGCAACTCATTCAAGGACGATTCGTTATGGTTGTGACAATTGCAGTCCTCAGCCATTATGCGTTGCTTGCAATTTCGCGGTGTTACTTGAAAAGTTTGTCTAAATTTATCCATGGTGAACGAGTGGTTTTTTTGTTATAAACGTTGGAATGATATTTTAAAACTAGGGCGTATCTCTCTCTTATACAGTTGTCGTAAATACTCTGTTTTCGCCAACATAACCCACTTATTCATTTTTACGTCATCCGTTTGTGGTCGCAGTTTTTATGTGTAGGTATCAGGAATGAGTGGAATGTGAGGTCCAATGGCCTTGAACCAAAAAACGCCGGTAATGTCGTCAAATGAATTTAAGTCTTGAGAAAAAGCTGCCCTTTCCGCATATTGCCGCCTTTGGACAATCGATCCATATTCTGCAGTTACAGCATTTTAACCAAAATTATGCAGAGAAAACTAAATAGACGAGTTCTAAGAAACAGTTCAAAACAAGGGGTTACGACGCTAGAACGGGGCCTGAGGTTTCGGACCTGTGCTGACTAACTAGACTAAATAGCCGTTTAAAAATCCTGTGACACCTTCTTGTCTGAACTATTTTATTTTCTTGAAGCGTACACACGCCAACTTAACAATTGCGGCTAGCTTTGCTGAGCGAATTCAGGTTGCTCCACGTTTATTCAGTGTTATTACCCTTGCCACTTTGCTACAATTTGGCACAGAATTTGTGAGAATTATTTAGTTAGTTCGATTTGACGTCATTTTTCGTTTTTGGTTACTCGACTAATGAATACGTTTTATTCCTTCGCTCCGTCATACTGACTAACGTTTAACACTCCCATTCCTCACAAAAATACTTGTACATTTTGCCGTTTACATTTTCTTCATCATGTCTGGTCCCTCTCAAGAACCTGGTTGGAATGCTTCATCCCTTCAAGCCGTTAACTTCACTCTCCCTGATTGCTGGCAGAATGCGCCAGAACTTTGCTTCATCCGCATCGAATCCGCTTTTAATTCAGCAAATGTTACAAAGGAACTGATCGAATACCACAAAATGATCCCTAGTGTTATTTCACAAGTCCACTTCATCTTGTGTAATCCTCCAACCGATCCCCCCATATGCAAAGCCCAAATATGAGTTTCCTCGTTTGAATGCTGTGTCCGACCGTCCGCGCTACCACCTGCTGATGAAAGAAGAATCGCTTGGCAATAGAAAACCTTCTGAACTTCTTCGCTGAATGCAGTCCCTACGTAGAGACCGACACATTGATGGCACGTTGTTCAAGGTGATGTGTGGCGGACGGCCATAATGCCTGTTCTTCCTTCGTTCTACAAGGCTCTCTGCCCCAAAATCCCGCGTCGTCACAAAAACTGTTCATATGCTTTCTTTCACTGGTGCCCCTGCCTCCCCAAGGCTTGACCTCGTAGCTGCTTCTGGCTAACCGATAACAGCTGCGCCAGCGCCCCCTTTCCTTCGGCTTTCCGGCGGCCTCCACAGTTGACCTAAGCTTATTCAGTCACGCACGCACGCACGCACGTACGCACACACCCGCGCATACACGCACGTCCAAATAAGCACGCCTTCCTAAGGGCCACCTGACACGCCACCTCTTTGGCCAATGCAGCTAGGGGCCTTTGCCGGCGGCACCCCCCGGACAATTGCAGCACACCAGTAGCAGAATACTTGAACCTGCTCCGCAATCCTACTTAAGCAGCTGCTCCCACTGTGTCATGCTCTCTAAGGTCTGGCCGGACGCATTGAACACTAGCCCTGGCTTCGCCAGTGGCCACCGACGCGTGGAATAGCAATTGGGAGTTTTGTACACAATAAATCTCTCTCACAGGTGCATGTAGTGGTCGTGTCTGTCGGACGCCCTCCTAACTCTTGATGCCACAGACGAGGTCACTCAGAGCATAGGATCTCGCTTGAAAGCAGTTTTCTCGCGTGCCTCGAGGCATGAACAAATGGACGGGTGACCGCCACTGCTGCCAGATGCAACTGACGTGCGCCCGAAAGCACGCACCATGTCTCCCTTATTCTGGCCTCAAACCACAGTGGCTTGAGCTCAATCCGTCCAATGAGATTCCCGCTTTGGTAGACTGACCTCACTTAGTAGGTTGGCCTCAATCCGTGGGACACAGAAGATAATGCGGTGTCTACCTTCGGGTATCACTCCGGACCCTAGGGAACGGATGCACTAGTCTGCGAGTCAAAACTCTTTCCACCTATTCTCATAGCCCTCTGCAGAATACACTATTCCTAACAATCTGGCTTTCCCACTGTCTCTTCTCCTCACCTAAAGGAACCGAGGGCCTGGAAGATCGTAGCTGTTAGGGTTAAACCTACTTAGCCTTAACCTCCTGTCGATATGCCCTCTGCCTTTTAACTTCAACGTGGGAATTTGGCCTGATGTTTGTAGTGATCCAAGTACAACCACTACGTAGACTGCTACAGATGCTTTAAGAGCGACTTCCTGCCGAGGTGCAAACGATTTTGGCACCATAAATGCTCTGTTTTCATCTGTTTGTGCTGGCATTGTTTATGCGTAGGTATCAAGAATGAATGGAATGTGAGGTCCAATGGCCTTGAATCAAAAAACGACAGTAATATCGTCAAGCAAACTGTGAGACTTAAAAAACCTGCCTTCTCCACGGATTGGTGCTTTTTGAAAATTAATCAATATTCTGCAGTGACAACATTTTTAACCAAAATTATGCTGAGAAACCCAATAGATGTGTTTTAGGAAGCAGTTCAGAATGAGGAGTTATGACGCTGAGAAGAAGAAGAAGACTCGATCGCTGGGACAATATGTTTATTCGCCTGACGTTTCGATATCCGTCGCGGATTCGTCATCAGAGACATGAGTATGGAGATAAGAGGTCGGATTCTTGCTAGAACCTACTATCAGAGAGTCGCATATGGGGGTTGTAGTCACATAAAAACCTTTTGGTTTATCGAGTTAAGATATGTCCGTTTATAAACTTAACATGATTTTGAATAACAAAGTAAAATGTCACTTCCGTTGTCTGTTGCCAATTACTTTCTTGTCACTTTTCCGGCGTATAGCTTGGGAATGCTCATATCTTACATACAAGTACACCCGAATTCGTATTCAGAAAGTTTATCCAACCAACATATGTTTTCAGCAGTTCATCATCAGGCCAGCACAATTGCAGGGATAGTGACAATCGTACAATTGGACAGGGTTGATAAGGGCCCTTTAATGACAAGTACTCGTTTTCACGGCGCCTGCATGGCGATATCAGCGTGTAGAGGTACTCGCGCTGGGGAAGGTGGGGAAAAAGGAGGAAATTAGGAAAAGTTGTGAGCGCTGGTCATGGGTCAGGTACATGGAGTGGTAATTACTGTGATATAGAAGAAGACTCATTGAGTATCGTATCGATTTGTCTATTGTCCTGAGCTTTCGAACCTTTACAAGAGTACATATTCAGGGATAAGAAGCAGTAACCTAAACGAGGGTTGTTTAAGTGGTCATAGGCCAATCAACTGTTAGAGGTCACCATGTCGTCCAAGGGTTACAACATAGCGACCAAAAAGTATAGGGGGAGGTAATAATGTTGGGATACGCTTTAGTTGCTGCTTATTATCGCTGAAGATGAACTCTTGTAAGAGGTCGAAAGCTCAGGACAAGGAAAAAATGGATCCGATGCTCAACAAGTCTTCTTCTTTATCCGTGCAAATGCATGGAACGTCAACTTTTTCATTCATTCACGATAATTACTGTCACTTGCACGAAGTGAATGACTGTCACTAGGTGCGGGGGCGATATGCGATCGCCACCTGGCATCGGCATTGGCCACGAAAGTGAAGGCGCTTTTGTTAGCGACTTCTGATAGCACAGTACTGGATTCGCGAACCGTGTAGCCACTGCCTCGGCTGTTGCTGGCTGGCTAGTAGCCATCATTGGATCAGGAGCCTCGCCGGGTGGGCCTCAATCCCGGCGGTGTGGAGGAGGGGAAGTCGGAGCAGCGTGTTCGGGAGGGGCTGCTCCATCGCCAAAAACAGAGATGTAGAGAAGGGGAGATGGATCCACCGTAGGGAGGTTTGGGGTAGCAGACCTTGGCTGCCGTGAGGCTGTTGCTAGCACCCATTGGCGTAGGGCCTCGGAGAAGTTGGCTGGTTTCCGGTAGGTGACCTGAATACTTCATTATTGTTCAGGGCGATGAGGGCCTCAGGGATGCAGCATCTAAAGAACGCAGTTGCCAAACGATCACGCGCCTAATCCAATTAGCAGATCCGGTATTCATTGTTGGTAGTCATACCGGACACGATAGTTGCTCGTTTGCCCACGTCCGGATTGTTAATTGCCGAAATCGCATCACTGTTCTTTGTTCTTGGCGTGATCATGACTCGACGAGGTGGCTCGCTGTCACTGGAACCAAGAAGAAGACTCGATCGCTTCAATTGCTTCCTGGGACACGGATGTTCGCTTGTATTGTCATTGGAACCTTTGACTGCTCGCGTCCTCCTTGTGTGACTAATTACCCTGCCTAGGAAATGTTCGAGTGCATAGAGAAAATGGAGTCACAACATCATTGCGTCTGTTAATCGAATGCAGAGAACCGAGACTCAGGTCACGCGAGAAGGACACGGGCGGCCAAGGGTTCTGGCGACAGCTAGCCACACTGCCCAGTCATCATCATCATCATCATCATCATCATCATCATCATCATCATCATCATCATCATCATCATCATCATCATCATCATCATCATCATCATCATCATCATCATCATCATCATCATCATCATCATCATCATCATCATCATCATCATCATCGTCATCGTCATCATCATCGTCATCATCATCATCAACATCATCATCATCGTCACGTCAAGATGTGGGAAGGCTGATGCAATTTCGAAACTTAGCGACTCGGACGCGGAATAACGGGCAACCGTGTACGCCTCATGTACGACCTCCAGCGCGGAATGCGGATCTAGTAATTGGATTAGACACGTAGCGGCATAGCAACTGCGCCCTGGAAATACCGCACCCCTGCTGCCCCCAGTGCCCTTATCCACGAATATCTCTGATGATATATCAGATCGAGAATCCAAAACTTCAGGCCAATAAACGCCGTGTTCCGATGATGGCATCTTTTTGTTCTGAACTGCTTCCTGAAACGCCACTTTTCGCTTCTATACGTTTATCGTCTATGCAGTAAAGACGGATAATTCGTCCATACTCGCCACCCATTCTACACCTTAAATTGAGAAGAAGACGACTAGAACGGTGGGACAAAACTTTTATTCGTTGTTGTATCAGCGATCGAGTCGTCTTCTTCTCAATAACTTCCTGGAACTTGCGTGTTCGCTCGCACTGACGTTTTAAATTTTATGAGAACTTCAACGTAGTTGTCACCATTTTTGAAACTGCCAAAATCGCATTCACACTAAAAACTAGTCGCTCTGTGGTTGGTCACAACTGAGCACAAAACAGGTTTGTTCAAGCTTCTCTGTCTTCAAGGTCATCTAATTTTAATTAGGTTGCTCCGCCACGCGATGGCCTTCAGTCAGACTACACCACTGATGCACGTGTGTTCGGCCAGTCACAATTATTTTTGCATCAAGTGTGACATGAAAGCTGGAATGCCGCCAGCAAGGCTTTCCATAGTGTGTTCCAGGGGCAGCACCGGTTACCTGCACTTTACTCAGCCTGGGCGAAGTCTGAGCGCGGAATACGGGATCGCGAGGACAACAGTTCTATTTTTCTACCAACCCGCATTCTTCATTTACTCAACTACCATATAAATTTAAAGGCCCGATGAGAATTATCGAAAACAAACGTATGTTCGCCATTTCATCTTCTGATACTGTAGGTGTTAAGGCCTGAAAGATCGTAGCTGTTAAGACTAAGACGCTTAACCCTAACAGCTACGATCTTCCAGGTCCGGTTCCTTAGGAGAGCAGAGAAGTCTTGGGAAGGCCCCAGTGTTAGGAACAATATTTTGTGTACAGAAGAGTTGGGAGGAAGTTGCTACTCGGTCCGGCCGTGAGAGCGCGTGAGCGGGCGTCCCGCTCAGAGCGGATTCCCAAGTGTCCGTCGGTGCACGAATTGACTGAGGCCCGGAGAGCGCTTCAGGAAGCTGGTTGGCCCAGAGCGCTTCGGAACGCTAATTGGTCGGCCAGTCCGGGGCGCGTCTATTTGCCCCGGTCGTGCGAGGACAAAGGTCGCGCGTCGGTGCGGACATACGCCATCGCGCTGGGAAAGGCGCAACCAAGATTAACTCCGCGAAAACACGTCAGTGGTGTCTCGAGTTTGAAGGAGGTGGGCTGTAGAACTGCTTCAATATTGCGTTGGTTAATCGACCGCGGTACAGGGAACCATGGCTAATGTATACCAGTATTTGGTCAATATTAACAGATTTTTTGTTATTGCGGTGTGTCAAAATTTTGCCTAGTTGTGCAACATTAGAATAATTGTATTTGAAGTACTTTCTAACCAACTTTACTGTATTCTTTGTCCACAGATTTACCCGTCGATTCAATCGATCTAAAAATTTATTGTATTTATTTGTATGCATATGCTTACCCAACTGTAAGCGAAGCTGTGTTGAACTAACATTTTGCCTTGAAGTGTAAAATTTGAGCCAAGAGACATCGACTAACCTTGATCTTAAATCGGTTGTCAATGGTGAAAAAAACTGTTGTCGAAAAGACTTACTCGGTCCGTATAAACTGTAGATGTGCTTAAATTTGTAAGTAGTCATAAAGTGCACTTCGACTTGAGCTAGTTACGACGGACGTTCACAAGTAGCACTTCTTGTGGAGCTAATCACTACAAGCTATCTAAAAAAATTAAAACGCTGAATTTTAAGATAGTCAAAAAATGCTTCGAAATGCTTCAGTTGTGGACGTACAAAAGTAACGCATTTGCCGAAACGTTATTTGTATCGTAGGCTGGAGACAAACTGTTACTTTATTCAGCAGCGAACCTTTCCTAGTTATAAATTATCTCCTGCAAAAGGGCTCTTGGGACGTGTCAGTGTACCGAAAGGCTGTCTGACTATGCCATATTTTGTGAAGCCTTTAAGTACATTTAAAAACTAACGATTTCCTTTTTTACAAATACAGTGGCGCCATTTGTTGTTTTGTTCACGCACGCGCCCCCCGCGCCCTTTGCCGACGCTGGACAACAGATGTTTTGACTAATGAGGAGGTTGGGCCGCCGACTGACAGAACGAAATGCAGCCTTTCCGCTTGGTTTACGTGCACCATTCCCGCGTCCCGGTGAGGAAAGAAAGGATTAGTTCAGAGCTCTATACAGAGCCCCAGATTATAACGGAAGGTCTTGTATACTTGTGTACAACTAGGTTAAATATGTGAGCGAAACCTCGGTATCAGTTTAATTTGGGGTGCACTACAGCTTACTTAAATAACCAAAGATTTGCGCGCGATAATTACAAGGAAAAATACAACCAATAGGAAAGAAGAAGGTACAATAGTGCCCAACTGGATACCGTCGTGGACTCCATACGATCTCTATATTAACTCTATATAGCGATGACATGGAGTTGATATTTTCGATGATTGTGGCGTAGAAGCTATCGCTCTATATTATCTTTATATAGAGTCTAAGACTGTGTCTAATTGGGCACTATTAGGCCTTGTTCTTTCCCATTGGTTTTATTTCTCATTTCACTTATCGCGCACAAATATTTGGTCAGTTAAACAATAATTCACCCTTATACACTCTTCTTCTTAAACTATTTTTCCCCTCCCCTGATATACCGCACCAGTTTAACACTCATTAACACCAGTCCCCTATAACAAAAGGATGGAGTTATAGCGACCTTTTACTCTAACACATGCATGTCCCACATGTCTGGCTTGCGTGTGCGCCAACGCGTACGCCCCGGCAGTGCCAAGGTCATTCGCTGTCTGGCTCACTGGCCACCCACTTCGCAAGGCCAGTGTAAGGGGAGTCGTTAACGTTCAGTCACTTCCAGAGCCGACGACTCACTGTTTGTTTGCAGACTCTCTGGACTCCGGCTCATTCATGGCTGGCCTGCACTCTTCTGGAAGTCACTTTCCAATTGCTTACATACTACGCTTGTTCCTACCTTAGTAAATGCTCCCTTACACTATAGTTTTCCACGCCTCATCCTATTCCACTAGCTTATGCCTGTTTGGATACGTTATATCGCCTATTATCTGGCCGGACCACATCGTATCCCACAGAGATTTCGTGTGCGGTAGTAGACCCTTAATCGAACTTTAGTGAAACCTCTGACTATGTGGTATAACACCCGCCCCCGCCCTCTCAGCCATGCATGTTTGCACCACTGATTCAACGGATAAAGTAGTGAGTTCAACGTTTAATGTTTTAGTGTTCTGACCAGTACGATTACTAATGCTTTTTATTGCTCAACTGCTGTAAGTCAAACAGCCAAACAAAGTTTTTCCCACAAGCGCAAACCTTTCACGTGGCGTCTATGTGCACCACTTACCTTCCGGTAACTAAACTATAAAGAATCCATTTATGCATTGGAATACAGAGTGGTGTAAGCGCTTTTTATTGGGTGCTATATAGTCACGCAAGGAAGTTACACTCAGACGTGATTACATGTTCTTAAATGGCGTGCACATTTTGGTGGCATGCAAATACCAACTCAGTTGGATTCGATTATATGTGACCCCTGCTCCCCAAACAGCTTCCTACAAAAGGCCTTTTAAATGTGTTATAATAGGCATGCAGCATGATTACCATATCAGGAATAAAAGCAAGGGCAGATAAGCGTTCACCGATCGGTTATAGGACTCACTGGTCCCGTTGTGTCCTGGGGCTGGCTATCGAGCACTTCTAGCAGCAACAGGAAAAGGTTCATCAGAAAATGCGAGTTTTATTCTGTAATTTTTGAGCTTGTAACACCAGCCCATCGTCAGACGAAAGATAAAGGAAGTGAGAAAGTAGGAATGTCACACTAGACAGTTTAACGCGACACTGACCACTGACGTATGATAGCGTGGGTCGTGGTTGTCCTGCGAGTGAGAGGAGGCGGAACTATTACGGTGCTCTAGCATGGGGGATGAGGGTGGCTGGAGTAGTGGTCATTGATGCGAGATTAGGGCAGGGGATAGAAAGTCGTGCAGGTAGGCCCTCGTAATGGACATCCAAGTCAACAGGGGTGGTTGACAGTACTCGCACTTGTGCACCGAATCCGTGACAAATTCTCGCACTCGTTTTGTGTTGGCCATGTTGACGATATCAGTTTTATCCCAGTTATATCCATGGTCGTGTAACGGTCCTGCAATCAGCCTTGCACTGACACCTTTTCTCCCCGACCTAGCTACAGACCCACATGTAACCCATCGTGCTGTCCCCGTGACGCCTGGCCTCCCTGCGTGCTCGCATCTACCCCGGACGCCCTTGCTCGATCTGCTGTGAACGCTGTCCCCCAATCAGGATGATCCATTTCCTGATTAGTTGCAGGACAGGTCAGAGGTTGCTCCCGGCCCTGCGCAGAACACAAAACACGGATTGGCTATGCAGTCAATTGTCAAGTCGTATGGTATGGGGGAAAACAAACAAACGGTGTCAATAGACACGATAAGTTGATCAGTACTTCTTTTGGGATCGCTTATCTTGCAAAGGAATGACTGCGAGATGTTAATATTGTATTCAGATCCCCGAGTAAGGTGCTTCAGACGAATTTGTAATCACTTAGCCACATTTTATTTAGATGACCTGATCCTTAGCGGGGCATCAGCCTTGTGCACTTTTGAGAGACCATAGGCGTTTGCGATACAGGTATCACTGAGGGCCATCCGCTTGGAGTCATCTGGGTTTGTGACTTTCACACGAGCGAGTTCATTAACCTTCTTCTTGATGGCTGCTGCTTGCTTTTTCGGCGGGTCTTCAGCGAGGAGAGTTAAGACCTCCGTGTCACTGAAGATAACCCTTGCCTTGATGTTATAGTCAACTTTAGAAGTAGGAGGTGTGACCACTGGAACGAGAATTTTATTGTCCTGACGTTTCGGATTCCGTCAGAAATCCTTAATCATAGTTACTGGTATGCGCAGGTAGGGTTGAATCATGCACAGGTTGCATCTCCTGAACTGCTTCCTGGAACTCGCATATTCATCTCTATTGATAGTCGACTTTGCCCATGATGATCCTCTAAGGGCCCTATTACCACCAATACCGTAGTAACCGTCGCCTTAAGGTATAGTTACGCGTAGAGGGATACATTGTGTCTGCCTAATCCCACCGCCCCAGAAGCAATGGTGCATGATTTGCTTCAGTTTAACATACCCAACTGGTGTCTGTGAATTTTAAAGCACAAGCTGTCTAGTAACAAGTTGCGGAGGTGTCCAAAGTTAATTGCATGTTTTCCCTAAAAGCAAATAATATGTAGAAAGTGTGGCCCAAAGAGGAGGACCATGAGCCATAGTGTCCATTCTCTGAAAATGGTTAGGCTTATAATAAATCTCTCCCGGTGAACACTCCTCTTTCTTCTGATTCACCACCTGGGAATCGAATTTTCAGGTTTATTTATGTGCCTCGACAGAGGCCGTCTGATACTTAGAACTTATGCCAACATATAAGGTACACGGTATGCCTCGGGGAATGCATTCTTTTCTCTCTGGATCATTGTAAGTAGTATCAAATCACAAAAATCCCCATAAACAAAAACGTCATAAGGCAGAATTGCTTTTCTTCTCCAAGAGCAGAACTCAGAATTAGTAAATCCTCTAAAATGAGTATAGATAGGCACGCAATCGGCTGAAGAACAAAGACAACCCGTAAGCCGATTTCAACTTCAAAGTACAGCTACTCCTTCGCTTGCTTTTGTGGAGTACAACACATTTTTTTAACGTGCCGACGCTCTTTCGTAGGGATCAGAGGCCACCCGTCGGTGTGCTGAGGAAGAGGTGGAAGAAAGGCGACCATCAGTTGAAGTTTTGCTCTTCCGCTTAACGGTGACTACCAAGAAAACGACAGTTAAGTCTTCTAGGTAGTCTGCAGTATCTTTACGACTCACCAGTCCTGCCACCGGATGCAAACTTAGCCCCCGGTGCTCCTTGAATGAATAATTATCCTGTCCTGCACTGTGCTGCACAGGAAGGGAAGGAGTAGTTACGTTTGTTGATAAACTACAGTTCGGATAACTGTGAGTCAAACAGCTCACAACTCAGGCAGTTATTTAGCGTCACGATTTTGCCCGGGGCAGAGCAATTAGTCACAGAGGAGAGAGAGAGAGAGCGCGCAAACGACTACGGCTTCCAGGGGCGGCATTGCTGAGCCGAACGGCTGAGTCACCATCGCGTTAGCCAGCAAAACTACTGAAAGATGGTGATGATTAATGACACGGACGAGAATTAGAAATGTACAACCACACCAATTACGAACACCTGCTGCGAGCGTGGCGGCTACTTAACTTAGTAGCTGTATGTGCTTGCCTAGGCACTCTTCAGCCCCCAAGAACAGGCACGCGGTGCGTATGTTCCCTACAAAAATCCTATAAATGAGGCGAATTATTTTTTGGTTTCAGCTCTGGGCTCTAGGTTTTCGTGGCTTGTATTGGATTAAATACAAGATAAGGTGTCAGATTTGACATGCCACCATAGAATCCAGTTCCTTGTGAATAAAATCCGCATCAAAAAACTAGTCACTCCTTCTTATATCGCACCGTACTGGCTCAACGGAAATGTTAGAAAAGAACGGGGAATATATGCTTATGTATATTTTTTTCTTGGAAAAATAATTGGGTTTTACAGACATCGAAGAACAACTGCAAAGAACACAGGATTGAAGTAGTAAGATTTTTGAATGTTAATACCATAGAAGGCACTCAGCTCAAAAGCGGTCTGTGGTTTACGTGGTTTACGTTTCAGGGAGTTTCGACGTACGCGACTCTGTCGAATCCACGTAGTTGTGACAAAACAGTCTGCGGATCAAAATATAACAATAGTTATTCAGCTAAAGACTTTTAACTTTACAATTCTATTGTATGACCATCGCGCACCGTTTTGTCCACAACGTTTTGGCGACAGGTTGACAGATTTCCCTGATGATCATTGAAATATACCTAATTTGCGGAATTTCAATAAATTACTGCCTGCCTTCAGAGTTCTACAAAATTCCAAGCCGTTCATCCAGTTTTATATTCTCCAAGTTACTCCATCTTGATCAGACTAATCCCATTTCAGGCGATAATGTTAGATGCCAGATTTTATGTGGATAATGCTTCGAGTACCTAGCGTTTTTATTTTCTTATACTAGTGAAAACATTTGTGATGCAAAGTTTAGTGCTCAATGCCCACCAGTTTGGAGTGAATATGAATATCATATTCCGACATCAATTTCCGGTTAAATGTTACTGCATGCTTAACAGTCAGCACTCCGCAAAAAAGAATCAACGTCCAGTAGCTGTATGAGTTAGTGAACAGCGCCTTTGTGTTTAGTAGACAAAATTCCATGTCGACCAAGATGATGAACTTAGTATTTAAATAACATGATAATTGGCGTGTATTCCACTTAATAGCTTCGTACATGAGTAATCATAGGCCAGAGTGATAACAAGGAGATCTGGCGGCTTCCTTTGGAACTGCAAAAAGTTATCTATTAAGCGCCGATTTCCTTTTATCAATCGGAATAGTCGTGTTAGTTAATTATCATATAAATGTACAGGCTTGACGAGAATCTGTCGAAAACAAACGTATGTTTATAGGAGTTAAGGTTTCAAGGGCAGTTAGCGCTTAGCCTGAGGAGACGGTGGGCACACAGGCAGGCTAGCTGAGTCATGCATCAGTGGCTGGTCTTGGGTTCCAAGTGGCTGCAAAGAGGCCACTACATGTTCGCCTATTTATCATCCAAAAGGCAAAGGTGCTGAAGAAATCTAGCAAAGTGCATGCTGGTTTTCTGATTTAGACAACAGAAAAACTAACGAGGTAAAGAAGAATACCAGAAGCTTATTTTTTTATCAGGAATAAACAAATTAAGCAAAAGAATCTTCCAAACGAGAATGCCTCTTTCCTAACTGTTGAATTTGGCCATGGGTGTGAATTGTTAATTTTCTTCTAAAAGCACGTTTTAGTATCGTCTAAAGGAACTCGTCAGTCAGCATGGATTAATAACGAATTTAGTTAATAAAATGATACGAAGATAGTTTGGTTCTTGAATTTATGCAGACAGGTTTATAGTGGACAAAAAGGGAAATCTTTACACAGTAAAGACAGGTTATTCTCTCGATGGTTGCAGAGAAACAGACCCGTTTAAGTTCAAAAGCTTAACAATCTGCTCCTTTTAGCGAATGCTGCAAAAATTGCACGAAATTCGTGTTTAGGTTAGATCAGGGGAAATGAATTAGAACAGTAGCCTAGTAACTACTGTAAAATATTCCCTTCAAAGAAATTCCTGAATGACAGTTTGATCGTTGATTACGACGATGTCCACTACGTACTTCACCAAAGTGAAAGCAAGCGCGATGACTTGTGCTGGATTATAGGGAGATTTGGCTCGCGCAGACTCAACCTCCCTCTTCCACCCCATTTCCCCACTCATACCCGGTGACGGGACAATAAAAGCAGACCGGAGATGGGTGAGGGCGCAGATGGCTGGCGCGGCCGAGGACGTCCCGGTGTGTGCCACCACGCTCAAACACGGACACGCGCACAGTGGTAAGGTTTGCATACGCGTACACACATGCCGGTAGGACCGAAAACAGCAGCGCCCCGACACATGAGAGTTCGGCCATCTGTTTCGATGATGTCCACCGCCCTCCTCAGTCCACAGCAAGGTGGCGCAGGGAAGGGGATTTGCGCGTGACTTGGTTTTAAGTGATAGAAGACTTGCACAGCATCTACCGAACTCTCTCTCTCTCTCCTCCCACCCGCTTGTGACCAATGTCAAGACACAGTACAGACTACCGGAGGCAGTATCGGGCGCAGGTGGCTGTATAGGAGCTAAGGCTACGACGGTTATGGCCTTAATACCTACAATCTTCCAGACCCTGATTCCTTTGGAGATTGGAGGGAAGACGGTGGAAAGGCGAGAGTAGACGGAACAGTATATTGTTTACAGAAAAGTTATGGGAAATTTGCCAGTCCATCCGGCATGGCTGTACGGCCGGAAGGCGCATGAGCACGTGGCCTCCAACCCGTCTCGCTCAGAGCCGATTTCCAAGTAAGGTCTTTGAGTAGTCGGGCCAGAAGACAGAGAGAGAGATAGCTTTCATTGGCTAGGTCGGCCTGGAGATTTTGGGCAGAGAGGAAACTTGCGTCGGGCACGCGTGCAAGCGCCCCAATCGTCGCCTGGTTTTTGAGCGTAGATGCGGGGACCGTGATTGGCTGATCGAGACGTCAAAAACCGCGTCGGCGAGCCATTGGGAAAGTGCACTTCGATGCGAGCTAGTCAGCCAGGCACGAGCCGCTACAAGTCCTTCCTCCCGGAGACCGTAACGAGGAAACTGAAAGAATCCGAGTGGAGGAAGTATAGTTAAGTTAAGTGAGGGAGATAGTACCGACGGCAGGGTTCGAACAGCTGGCGTTCGTGTGGTTGGCTTGCGGGAGGTGGGTAGTGCCGCCAGTGCCGCTTGGGAGGAGGAAATATCATCTCGCGTCCGCGTGGGCAACTGGGTCTGCAGTAGGAGGAAAGTTCTCGACTGCGCGTGCATCGGCATCTTGTAGGAGATTAGTCATCTCGACTACGTAGGAGGGAGGTTGGTTGGCTGCATTGAACTTCGACGGCAAATCAGTATGCCGTGTAAGTGTTCGCTGAGAGGAGGAAGGGGTACCGTTGGCAGTAGAAGAAGGATCTGAGTTTAGAAAGGAGGTCTGGGTATTGGCACACATAGGGGAAAACTGCTCCGTGGGATGGGGAAGGAACCAGAGCCTTAGGTCCGTAGGCTGTGAGTGATTGAGCATCTCCCTCGGGCTTCACGACAGGGTGTCGGTAATGAAATTCTCCATTTCGCGGCCAAATGAGGTGACACAGGAGAAATTCAGTTAAAGGCGGGGGAGGACTGATGATGATTGAGCTCGGCCACATCAGAAGTTTAGTTGAGAGTTCATCTCACGATTGGGGTCACCAGTTATAGGTGCTAAGGCTACGACGTTTATGGCCTTAACACCTACAATCTTCCAGACCCTGGTTCCTTAGGAGATGGGAGAAGTACAGGACGGAGAATAGATGGAAAGAGTGTTGACTCGCGGAGGACCGCAGTCCGACTGCTAGGGCGTCAATTCCGGAGTGACTAGAGCATCAGGAACCGCCGGCGAATGGTTTGTCCCGGGGGCCAATGGGGGTGCTGATGTCTAGACTAGCGCATGCGCACGACCTTGAGGTTGGCTAACGCTAGCTAGCCTGAGCGTGCATCCGCGCTGAGGAGTATGTGCGCGTCGGTCAAGGACAGTTAGCGCCTAGCCTAGCAGTGGACGCTCAGGCAGGCTAAAGGCGCAATGCGTCAGCGATTGGTCTTGGGCTGCAAGTGGCTGCAACAAGGCCACTACAGCTGGCGCGACCGAAGCCGTCACCATGCGTGGCATCACGCACCCCATTTTCGCAGTCGTTGTAGGTGTGCAATCCAAAAAACGCCTACCGTACCGTGATATGGCTCCTGTGTCAGTCTACCGCATCTCTCACGCAGCCCGTTTAGGGGGTCTAGCCACGACATACGAAAGTTCGACTGCAGCTCTCGACGATGTCCACAACGAATTTCAACAGGCTGAAACAACGAGGTGATTCCTGCGGGATTATAGTGAAAAAGACTTGCGAAGAATCTACCACACACTCACTACTCCCGCACCTGAACCCGATGTCAAGACAAAGTCGAGAAGACCGGATATGAGGGAGGGCGCAGACGGCTGGCGCGAGCAACGCGCGTACCAGCAGCAAACCTCACTAGGTAGGCTCCCATCAGGGAGTGCCATAAAGGACACATTATGAAGGGGCCATTAAGCCTGACTCTCAGACCGCCACTCAGCCACTCCACACAAAAAAACACACACTGGGCTGACTGCGGTGTCCAAGTTCTCCCGTCAGTTGGCATACCTCCAAGCCACGGCTTTTGGCGCATCTTGATAGCTGCAAGCGCGTCAAATTATTTTCAGTGAGAAAAGTGATCGGCTGTCCGAGGTAGGATGGGCGCAGTGCCCCAATATACACGCTCACCCACGCACAGAAAGGACTGCCGCCGCTAATTTATCGCTCCGCAGCCTCCCAGGACCGCGTGAGTAGCACACGCATCCAAACACGCGGGAGATTGGCTGCAACCATTTGACCCAACCGCAACTGCCTTCTTGAGTGTTGGGGATATGTTGAACGGTATGCGGGCTCTGACGTGCTGACCTTTCATTGCGCATGGTGGGCTAGGGCGTGATGATTGCCCAGTCATCTGGCCCTCTGGAACTGGCATAGGATCAGGCGGTGGCCTGTCCGTTCCCCGAGCGGCGGCTTGCTTTGGCCAAATTGAGTCTCAGCACCAAATATGGATTGGGCAAGTCGTTGCACTTGTTGATGCACTGGGAGCCCGTGAACCATGACCAAGTAATTCTCGGCGCGCCCGATTGTCACCCCTTGCGAGAATTATACTTGCTTACCACAGCATTTAGAGATCTGCTAGAAAGGTTTAGCACTTCTTCCAACGCCATTTTGTTGCTCCAGATATAAAGAAACACTATCATTTCAGCCATTTTTGTTGAACCTTCGGATATTACCTTCAAAATAAAGCATAATTCTCTCTCTCCCTCTATCTTCGCAAAGTCCTAGGGTCATCTGCAGCTTTGGTGGTGCCTAGATTAGTCTGCTGGGAGCCTATCGAGGAGTTTTCTAAGGCTAATAGAGTTTAATCCTTACGGCTGCTATCTTCCTGGCCCGGTTCCTTAAGAGAAGAGAGTGAAGCCTTAGGAAGCCCCGAGTAGTAAGATGAGTATATGTTGTACACAATGGATTTGAGAAGAGGCATTAGGAAATTGACTCCAAACGACCGCGCAAGCGCAAGCCAGCGGACGGCGTCTGAAGTGAGGTTGGCTCGGCAATCGTCACATGAGGGCCTGTGTGAGTCGGTCTGTGATTGGCTGTTACAGAGACCGGAAAACAGCTTACCTTCCAAAAGTGCACTTCGACTTGAGCTAGTCACGACAAGCGTTCACAATTGCACTTCGTGTGGGGCTAGTCACTACATGCCTTTTATCGTGATCGCATGCAATCCATTAACACCACTGCCAGTTTTAGTGTGAAAGCAGACTCGATAAAACTGGCGTTGTCATAATTGATCGTGTCAAGCATCAGTAAGAGCATATGAAGTGCCTCGTTTGAAAGGCCTGTGAGAGAGGACCAGGGTTGAGCTGGAAAATTCGTTCCTGATGGTCTATAACTAGCTCACAGACGAGAGACGGCTCCTTTGTGAAGGTCAAGCACCCTGTCGTAGGATGTATTCGAGTGAAAAATACATTCATTGGCGTAAGAGCAAACGCCAGTTGAGGGCTGTGGAACGCTTGGCTTTTAGGCTGATGTTTTAAAAGGCCAGACTGGGCGCTGATCTACCTAACGTAAATTTCCTAGGGGTTGACGGTTTCGCGATCGTACCTAGTCGGATTAAGTTGCCAATAGTCTGAACGTAATTCGGAATGAATTGTTTAACCTACTTATACTTCGCGTATAATGATAGGTACCAATGTCGCTGCATCTCCCTTGTGTATGTAGAGGTATCTAATGCTGGTAGCCTGACGTAAGCCAAAAAAATCATGAACTCTCAATGCATGAGCTGTGATTCCGATATCCCTGTACTTGATCGACATCGTTTGCTGTCAGCATGTGCACTTCCACCCAAAATACGGCCCAAAATAAAATGCTCTGCAAAACTGACCGCCTCGATTTGTATTGGGTTCTTCGATATTCTATTTAACGACAAAAGTAGCTTATGCAGTCCCACTCATTAATCCCTACTTCCAGCATGTTGTCCTACAAAAGCAGTGTTTATAAGGTTTTGTGGGTGGGGAATTAGGACACGCAGTTAAATATACTTGAATAACTGCTATATGCATATATTATATTGTATTTGGAAGTGTTGTTGATTTATATCTGGAGAGTTTCCTAATCTGTATTATCGTTTAACGCATTGCGGAAAAACCCGATTATCAAACCGCAGGTTTCTGAAAATTCCCGGAAGATAGACATGGTGGTTAGGAGGTCGTCTACGCCAACTTTCCTGTGGTCCAACTTACCCTTCTGGAGTTAGATCAGTATAACCCGCGGCGCGAAGCATCGCGCACACCTTGAAATTACATGCGGGAAAACTTACTCCCAGAGGCCGCAGGAAACAACTTCGACTACATTTTTTCACTTTATACTTACTTCTAAAAATTTCCTTCGCTGCCTATCCTTTTTCCTCACCCCCGAAACTCTATAGTCCCCATTTCCGCAGGACAAAATACTGGGACTAGGGATATATGAGTGGGACTGCATAAGCTACTTTTGCCAATTTAACTTACCTCTCCTAGTGGTCTCCCATTCAGATTGCATGAACGAAGGAATTCGCTTTACCGTCTTGCTGATCGCACGGACTAGACACCCTTTCTTCTGAAACTCCATCCTGCGAAATAATGTTCACGAAATTTCTTGTAAAAGATCATCACCGGCCCACTGAAATTGTGGCAGGTCAACTAAGAGACCATTGAGGAGGAGATTTAATGAGCCCGCTTCTACAATGTTCACCCATTCAGTATGAAACTTTTCTGATAAATTTTTGAAGGTTATGCTGACGTAGGAACAAAACCGAAAGGCCCAAATCACGCTACATTAGCACTGCCTTCTCTTTTACTCTTTTTAATTTGATGTTTGATATCATTTGTATACTAAATAAAAGTCTTGCCTCCATCTGTGTAGACATTCATTATCATTGGTGGATGGCATCTGTTTATAAGTCGATCACGGAGTGTGGGCACAGACACGCGTGCAAGCAGGCATGCGCTCCTGTCCGTATATAAGTCACGCGCGCTGCCCGCCTTTCGTGCGCCAGTCTGTACGTCGATCACACGGGGTGTCACAGGGTGTGCTGGAGTCACTGTGTCCGTGTTTGTCCCCTGTACCTTTGGTGACAGGCAGCTGTTTCAGACTCGCGATTGAAACCCGCCGTGACAGGCGCCTGTGAATACGTCACGGGGGTGGGCGGGGGTGGCGAAGGGGTTTCATACTCACTGACCTAAACCCCTTGACCTACTATCATTTGGACACTCCACCCCCCACTTTGCTTATGCGTATGTTGTCGCGGGCTAGCTCTTAGATTAGATTGAATGGCCTACCACATAAATCCCTACACTTTCTAACCTTTACAAACTATCATTATGGACAACAACGATGCCGTTAGAAATGTTCTGAACACAAACAACCCGATAAACGATGATGGGCCGGTGGCTGAAGGTAACGTTGTGAACTTGTTTCTTTTCTACCGAATTTTATTTTGTTCAGAATAATAACCTATTTGTAGGTTCTACCTCATTAGGTAGAAAAGGAATTAGAGCAGCCGCGAGAACACAAGTTCGGACGATAGAACAGAAGAGATTTGCCAATGTTAATAGACGTTCGCAAGAAACAAAAGCAGAAAGACGGCTTCGCCTGGAGTCTAATGCTATGCGTCAGCGATATCGACCCTCCAAAGAAGCCGAAGATCAAATGCTGCAAAGAAGACACAAAGATACGATTCGCCATCAAACTAATCACTCCCAAGAAATCGAAGAGCAAATGCTCCAACGAATGCACGAAGACGCGATTCGCCATCAAACTAATCGCTCCCAAAAAACGGAAGTCCAAACTCTGCAAAAAGAGAGCTAGGTAGGATAAGAGATTCGTAACGTCGGCAAAACGAATTACCTAGACGTAAAAGTGCACGTCTGGCTATGCAAGCATCACAAAGAGCGGATCAACGGCCAACCGATGCTGAAAGCTCAAGTTCGCAACCACTTCAAATGCGGTTTGTCGACCCTGGCCCGTGAATTGCTTCCAAGTATGGAACAAAGCCTCACTCAATTACAACCCAAGTCTTGGTTATGCGGGAGATGCAAATGTTTCCATTAGGAAGGTGGTGGAAGTTTGCGGGCATTGTCAGACGAAAAAATGGACTGGTGAAACAAATGACATGTGCTGTTCCAACAGCAAAGTTCTCCTGCATAAATTCCCCCATCCACCAGAAATACTACAAACATTGCTTACTGGTGATAACAACGACTCGAAAAATCTTCTCTCAAACATTAGAAAACAAAACGGGGCATTTCAAATGTCCTCTTTTGGTGCCAACATTGTTCATAAGGTTGGATTTATGCCAACCTTTAAGGTGGAAAGCCAAGTTTGCGACCTGATTGGATCTTTACTACCTCCTCCTGATGGCGAGCCCAAATTTCTACAGGTATACATCGTAGAAGACCTGAAGCATCACATAATATTGTCCCTTCAAGACATGCTACACCAACGCAAGAGCTACGTTAATAGTTTCAAGTTCGCCATAGGATCGCCATGATTTGTCCGCGCGGGTATTCCAGCTTCAGTTGAAAACTATGATGAAACACAACACAAAATTCAAAATTTTCGGTGACGTTCAGTGTCATACGTACACTGTAGAGTGGCAAAAGAGAGGACTGCCCCACGCTCACATTTTGTTCTGGATAAAGGAAAACCTGCGCTCTTCTGATGTCGACAAATTCATATGCGCAGAGTTTCCTGACCGGTCCGCTGACCCTGTTATGCTTGAAACGATCAAAACTCAAATGTTGCATGACCCATGTGGTCAGATAAATCCCAACAGTCCTTGCATGAATTATGGTAAATGTAGCAGGATATATCCCAAGCGATTTCTAGGTGCAACTCAGACTGATGGCGATGGATACCCTCTCTGCAGAAGGCGGCAACCTGAGATTGGCAGACTCGAAGCGGTTATCACTGAAAGGCGAACCGGTGGGGTGGTAATTGATAACCGTTGGATTTTGCCGCATTGTCCCCATGCAGTCAAAAGTATTCAACGCCCACATCAATGTTAAATTTTGCAACTCCGCGAAGTCCATCAAGTACGTTTGCAAGTTTATCAACAAAGGTTGTGCCCCCCTTAACATAGTTCCATTACTGGCAACGCCACATGTTCTGCATCACAGCTATGTACAAAGAGGGATTTCAGAGGTATTTACCTATATTTCCCTGATAAAACTGAACAGAACATAATTATTTTAGGAGGTTCTCATGCACGGTTTACCTACATAAGGGACAACAACATGTAAGGAACCCCAAGGCGAAGCTTAATGAATAAATTGTATATGCTTGTGTTGTCCTTTCTCTATATTTGGAGAATTCAGAAAAGCAGCACTTAATGACGGTGTTACAGACTAGAGTAGAAGGTGCTTCAGGACAATTTTTTCTATTTGCCTGAAACTGTATCCAGGTTTTTTGCACATAACTTCAAACCTTCGAGCACTTTAATGAAGTTAGCTTTACTGGGCTTCGTTAAAGTAAGTGACGGGGACTGGGCACACATAATTTAGTGATTTTTGCGAATTAGATAATAATGTAATCCCCTCCCCTTTCACGACCAAAATTATTGTCGGAGAAATAAATGGGTTCAAACATATCATAGGCTTACTGATATCATAAATGTAGGCTTCCGTTCAGACAAAGCAAAATAGATTGTCCTAGAAAATCGTTTTAAAAACGTTCAAAAAATGAGATCGAATAATTTCGTTTTTGGGTTTTGCTGATAACGAGCCTACCCATTTACAGGGTGAACTGCTTCAGAACCTATTTTCGATCAAAATTCCATTTATTTCTGGCGGTGCGTTGAATATCCCAGGCGACATTAATTGTCTAGATGCACTCGATAAATAATTTGTCTAAAAGAACGTGCAAATATTAAACTGTCGCGACCAGCAAATAGGCGGTTCGGGCATGGACTGGAAACGCTAAAATGCCTTATTCACGTCGGAAGAGATAAGATCTGAGCTACTGCGCCTTGCCTTCCGACTATGCACACGGTCTAAGTTCGCCCTGTCTGGCTCTTCCGGCAAGCTCTTTTTATGCCGCAGACATGATGTCCGGTTGCGACCTGTCTGACATCCAATTTCCCACAGTCTCTCCTAATTATTAAAGTTGCGGTTAGCCCCTCACGCGTGTAGTTGTGGCCGGCAGCCAGTAATGCTGTTCCATTTCCTTGTAAGGTGCCCACTGTCCCAATGTCATCAACTTCGCAGGCAGCTGTTTTCGCCTATCTGACCTGAAGACCCCTGACCTACTTCCCTGCACGCATGCGCACGCGCGCGTTCAAATAGTCGTGGCTCCTCATTCTGCCTAACCGTTGTCTTCTCGCGCGTCCAGCACTGATTTCCCTTAACTCTGCCCGCTCTTGCACTTTCGCGCCCCCACTCTCACCGCGCGTACGCTGAAGCTAATCGATTCCTTGCGAATTCTGACGTCAATACCCCCACACTTTCCTGATTGGCTGATGACTAGACGGCTTCGCTAAACCCGCGGACATCGACACATTATTACACCTACGCAGCTGGACTTGCCGACAATTATTACGGTTGTGCTCATTCCTTCAATATTATCCCTCTTAACACTTTTGCGTGTTACGTCCTTATTATTTTGGCATAATACTCGCTAGGAGCTTCGTTAGTTAGGCCGAACGTCGAAACCTGACACCTTAGGCCCGGCTGGATGCAGTCAACACTCTGCGTCACTGGTCCCTTGGAGACGCCGATGACTTCTACTTAAAACCTGGCTTGAAACAGTCAATCAGTGTCTTTGTAGTCGGTTCCGATCGCTAGAGAAACGAATAAGTAAAACTCTTCTAGTCCGCTGCTTCAAGTCATCAAGCATCGAGACGAACACTTCACGAAACGAACGAAGTCGACTAGATCAAACATAGAAATGACCGTAGTAAATACAGATACATCAACAAAGTTACTCGCCGATGTCCGAAAAAATATGAATTGCCTTATATTTTCAGTTTCGATAATTATAGGAATCATATCTGGCTTGATCACTCTGCTTATTCTGTTTCTTCAAATACATTCAGGATTATTATTCCTGTTATTAGCTCTCACACCACTCCTTTACACTGTAAACTATTTTGCGACTAACCGGTATCAGTTATGCCTTGTTCGCCGCATATTTTCACAATGCTGGGGCTTCTTCAATCCACTTCTTTATAATCGGTGACAACAAAAATACCAATCGACTCATTTATAGCATCAAAGAGCTCGTTAACTTACTGTTTTAGCTGGTCTATGCCGTACTACCCTAATGGCAATGTTCCGGAACCAAAGGAGAGAGTGGTTCCACTTTGGTTCCACTTTCGTCCCACTGCGCCGTGATTGCGTATGTGGGCAGTCTTCCGTGCACTGGCCGGGGTAGTCTGCAAGCCGTCATCGAAATCGATGGTCGACCACCCACACACAAGGTCTCACGTCCACCTGAGAAAAACCCTACGCGCACGTACGCCTCCTGCATTTGCTACCTCCCCCCTCTCCAAATGCGGCGCCTGGATCGATGCCTTGCTCTGGCAAATTTTGCCGGCGTATGCCTAGGAGGAAAAACCCCTTGTTCAGGGCACACGCGTTCAAAAAGGGGGGAGGGGTATCTGGGGTAGAGGTGTAGGGGGCGAGTATAGTCTCAGGTGGACGTGGGAGCTTGTGTGTGGGTGGTCGACCATAGATTTCGATGACGGGTTGTAGACTACCCCGGCCAGTGCACGGAATACCGCCCATATACGCAATCACGGCGCAGTGGGACGAAAGTGGAACCAAAGTGGAACGAAAGTGGGACCATTGTTCCACTGAAACCACTCTCTCCTTTGGTTCCGGAACATTGGCATTAGGGTAACGCGTTGCGTTTGACCGGCAGAAATGTTGTTATTTAAGCTACCAGGTTGTCGGAAACCTAATGCATAAATACGTGTCTCGTGGTAGGGACTTTATGGCGCACTCGTTGATCGGCCGTCTTTACAAAGTACTGCTCGTTTCCAACGAGGTATTTTGAAAAAGAAACGTTCTACTATCTGAAAGTCTTATATATAAATGCACCTCTCGTGGCAGATACTGTATGGCGCACTCGCTGATTGACCTTCCTAATAAGAAGTAGGTCTTTCTAGTGGAGCCTCCTTGTGAAGTTGCGCTGATAGTATTCCTGGTTTATAGGCTTCAATTTATTAAGCAACTAGCGCGAAGGCCTGGCTTCGCCTTGGGCTTTGCCGACGTTGCGAATCACTTATTTATACCTAGCTCTCTTTTTTGCAGAGTTTGGACTGCAGATTTTTGGGAGCGATTAGTTTGATGGCAAATCGCGTTTTCGAGCCTTCGTTGGAGCATTTGATCATCGGTTTCTTTGGAGCGTCGATAGCACTGACGCATAGCATTAGTCTCCAGGCGAAGCCGTCTTTCTGCTTGTGTTTCTTGCGAATGTCTATTAAAATAGGCAAATCTCTTCTGTTCTATCGTCCGAACTTGTGTTTTCGCGGCTGCTCTAATTCCTTTTCTACCTAATGAGGTAGAACCTACAAATAGGTTATTAATCTGAACAAAATAACATTGGGTAGAAAAGAAGTAAGTTCACAACTTTACCTTCAGTCACCGGCCCATCATCGTTTGTCGGGTTGATTGTGTTCAGAGCATTTCTAATAGCATCATTGTTCTCCATAATGATAGTTTGTAAAGGTTAGAAAGTGTAGGGATTTATGTGGTAGGCCATTCAATCTAATCTAAGAGCTAGCCCGCGACAACATACGCGTAAGAAAAGTGGGGGGGGGGGGGGGGAGTGTCCAAATGATAGTAGGTCAAGGGGTTTAGGTCAGTGAGTATGAAGCCCCTTCCTCACCCCCGCCCACCCCCCGTGACGTATTCACAGCCGGCTGTCACGGCCTGAAATGAAATTTTCATTGGCAGAGTAATCTTTAATTCATGAAAATTGATTCAAATTTTTCGGCCATCGATAATATTCAGAAGAACTGTCGTGGTCACTGCAGCCCGACGCCCTCCTAACTCTTGACGCCACAGACGTGGTCTCGCGGTGACAGTCTTAGTCGCCCAGACGTGCTCGACCCATGTCCCCATTCGATACGCAACCTTTGCCCTCGCACAACTGGGGCGCACGCACGTACCACAGACTGGTCGGGCCAATCAGCATCCTGAAGCTGACTCATATAATGCTCGATTTTGGGCCGTTGTGACAATCTCTGCGCTGGCGGGGACTTAGGATTCCGTCCCAAGCGGGATGGATGCGACGACGCCGCACTCTCACACGGCCCTCATGATTGAACACCATGCCAGACCAAGTGGCAACTTCCACTCAACTGTTCTGTACACCAGATATTGATCCTAACACTTTGGTCTACCCATGACATCTCTCTCATCTCCTAAGAAACCGCGGCCTGGAAGATCGCAGCCGTTAGGGTTTAACCTCAAAAGCCTTAACACCTGTTGCGATAGAAGGCTTTTTTCGTTATTTTTAAACGTTAATAAAATTTTGAACGTGCACAACGCCGAGAACGTGTTGTGGACAGTCAACAGCGCTACTCCACTCCCTCATTCAAGGCCTACTGCCTTAACGTCGTGTTTCTTTGCAGGCGGCTGTTTCCCTCTCACTGACCCGAAGACCCTTCACCTTCTTCCCCGCGCGCACACACACGCACACGTGCGTTGAAAATGTCGCGTGACGACCTTCGAAGGTCCAGATTACCCCTTTTCACGAATATATTTCACGTCTAGCCTCGGTTTGCTTTCGGTAACGTTGAGCCCCCGTGGAACGCCCCTGCCTGATCACGTTCGATCTATACTCAAGTCTTGTTTATTGACAGGAACTTCCTTTGCTCAGCTTTTGGGTTTAATTATTTGCTGGATCTAGTGCGTTGCTGAATAATCTCGTTGAAAATTGCCTTTTCGGAGTCAGCTGATCTCGCGTTGGTGGTTCTCAGCCTGAGCAAATTTAATAATCCCTCGTGACACTGGTAACGAAACGAAGACCTGATATTTCATCAGCCTGCCATAGATGCGACACCAACTCGCCTTTAAAAAAACTAATGTACCTGCACAAAAAAGCTCAAGGTGACCAAGATAAGTCGACATTTTTTAAACCGAACTCCTCGTAAATGCGTCACGCAGCCGCGCACAGTCGGTTTTAGGTTCTTGGCTAAGTTTTTGTACTGCGAGTACGATCATGCAAACTTAACGGCTGTTTATATACTGCTCACTGCTGGCTCACAGATTGAGTTTTCGGACATTATTCCATCGAGCCTTAGGCAAGTTTGCAGAAATATTAACACCAAGCTTTGAGTCTAGCATAAAAGCGCTTACTCCGATAACTGCTCTTCAAGTACAGACACTCATCGATGTCAATCTATGTGAAATTAGGCCTGAATTCAGAGTACCTGATCTGTAATATGCCGATGACGTTGTCGTACTTGGTAAAACCTCTCAGTCACTACAGCCAACGCTAGACCAAATCACCAGCTTCGCTGCAACTGTTAGTCTGACGATTAATGTACGCAAAACGAAGCTCCTGACTACGTATCTCGGCACAGCACGATCACTGTTTATCAGCGGCCAACTCCTCGAAGAGGTCAACTGCTTCCGCTATTTGGGCTCGAATATGCTAGCTAACAGACAGGCCAAAGATGAAATCAAGAATCGAATCACGCAGGCTATAAACGCATTTAGGCTGCTAGCCAGACCACTCTGGTCTCGCTCAGGCATCAGCTCACGTACTAAGCATCAATCAGGCCGGTGTTAGTATATGCCTGCGGAATATGGCCAGTGAAAAAGGCAGACATCCTATCGATCAAAGTCTTTGACCATTGGTGTCTTCGACGCCTCTTAAGAGTCTTTTAGTAGGATAAACTTTCTAATGCCGAGTTATATCGCAAATGTTTCAAACTAACAAGTTCAGCATCATACATCCAGCATCGCCGATTGCAATGGTCTGGTCATATCCTGCGCAGGCCATCGACTGACACCTGCAGATTGGTCGTGAACCCCTCTCGTAGGGCAAACTGGAGATACCGGCATGACGGTCAACTGAAGACACGGTTCAACACCGCCAAGTCGGAGGTAGAATGGATGGTTCTCTTAACTGTTTACGGGTAGTGACAAAGGAACAACCAAAGTCTAGCGGGTCGTGCCTGCTTGACTATCTCGCGTCAAAGTGCACTTTCCCAAACGCTCACCGATGTGCTTTCTCGACGTCTCGATCAGCCAATCATAGTTCTCGCATGTATGAGGCGACGAATGAGGAGCTTGCACGCGTGCCCGACGCAAGTTGCCTCTCTGCCCAAAATCTCCAGGCCAACCTACCCAATGAAAGATCTCCCTCTATCTGTCCTCTGGCCCGACTACTCTAAGACCTGATTTGGGCCTGTTCAACCTACTGATCGGACGTATCTCTCCCAAGTCAATCTATTCTCCTCTTCCGTTGTGTACACAATAAACTCTTCCATCTACTCTGGCCTTTAAAGACTTCTCTTCTCCACCAAGTAGCCATGGTCTGAAGATCTCAGTTGCACGGTTAGACTCACTTAACCCCCTGCGATAAATGGGTTAAAATTTGTAAGAAGCTCGCTTCCGATTACCACCAATGGGCCGCCGCTATCCGTGACCTCCGTGAAGCCGATACATCCAACAACAGATCAAGTACAAGTACGAGTAAGTGCTCCTCCACCCCGCTCTGCCGCAGGCCCTGACAGTCATAAAAGCTGGTAGTCTAGGCAAAGAGTATTATCGACAAAGACAAGGGAGACTGGAATGACCACTTCTGGCTTATTGGCCGTCGTCAGCCCGTCATCCGCAAACCCAAGTCTCGTCCCACTCGAACTCGCGACCTTTTGATCAGACTCAAACGTGCTAAAGCTTGAGCCACGAGCTCGTTGTCTAGCCGGTTTAGGTCAGGGGATATTGACACTCGTTGGTGAACCTTCACTTGACCACTAAAGGGACAGACAGACACTATTTTCTGACAAAACGAAACGACTCGGTACTATGAGGTTGGATTTTATTTGCCTGACAATTCTGATTCAATCGCGGATCTATAGGAGTTAAGGATAAGACGGTTAACCCTAACGCCTATGATCTCCCAGGCCCAGTTCCTTAGGAGATGAGAACTCTTGGGAAGGCCAAAGTAGAAGGGAGAGTTTATTGTGTACACAAGGGAACGGAGAATAGATGTAGAGAAGAAGAACTTCGAAGCACACGTCATTCCGCTGGAGTGCCGTGTTCCTAAGTGACTTCTAGTGGCAGAGAGTGGGGAAAAAGCGACTTGTTCGAGTGGTGCTTGGCGGCCATAACAAGAACACACAGAGAACAATAACTGTATGAATGGGGCTCCAAGGCCTCAAATCATTACGTCGGGTAGGGATAGGACATAATACCTCGCAGTGTGATAGCTGTTTGAATACTCACGTCTCCCCAACAAAACATTAGGTCATCTACAGACGATTTAGTGCCGCCACGCTCATACCACAATTGGATATTGTGTCTTTTTTGTATGCCCGCATGTGTGGTCGAGACATGCCGCAGTTCGCGGAATGCGGTTAAGGTCGCGGAAGTGCGTCACCCCTTTCTTTGTTCTGACTGACCAGCCTTCGATCCTGGCCAGCGGCTCACCACTGCCCTTAATCTGATTGGCCAGCGTTCGGCCGATACATTTACCCCACACCATATACATGGCAGTTTCAGCATGACTCACCACATGACTTGAACTGTGCCTTCGTCCTCAGTACACGTCCTGCTTACAGACCGTCCTCTGTTTTGCCTACATGACATTCTGCCTACAGGCAGCCCGCTGTTTACCTACATTATATTTGTCCTGTCTACAAACTGCCTTTCATTCTCAATGCATAACAGTGTCGACGCAGTGTAAAGAACATGGCTACATTATTACCTACACTATCACCTCTCTGGCCGAAAGGCGCTCCGAAACCTTCAAATAATTCCTGGTTACAATGGAGGATTACATTTGAGGATTACATTGAAGTCTTTCGATTTTGTCGCCTGCTGTTACGCTCGACGTTACGTCTAATTTGAAACTCCTTCGGACTCATCTCGGAGAGGTGGGACAGCGTTGCTTTGACGCCCTTAAATTAGAAGAGTCTGTTGATATTCGAACAGCATTCTCTAAGCTTGAAACAACGTAGGACGGAAAGGACAACATCTTCTTGAGCCGATATCGTTTTTGTCAAATGCGTCAGAAATCTAGCCAACGCATTGGCGATTTCATTACAAACCTTACACTCGCCGTACAGGACTGCAGATACACCGAGATTATGACATCCAAGTTCGAGCAGACGATGCTCGTGCAGCAGTTGCTTGAGGGATGAAAAGGTCCGGGCGAAGGTTTTATCTGTGAAGGACGATTTATCATGGGAGAAAGCCTGTGATATCATCCGTCATCACGAGGACGTACAACAGAACCTCCAGCAGCTAGATCAGGCAAACACTGGAGTTACATCACCCCTGCAATCTGATTTGGCTATCTCCCTAGTCAACACCGCCGAGTTTTCACCTAAACGGAACCCTGTAGCTCCTTCAAAACAACTACCATCCTGCTGTCGTTGCGGTCAGCATCATATCCGTTGGTCAACATGTGAACACCAAAATACAGTTTGCCGATTTTGTAAGAAAATTGGCCACATCGAAAAAGTGTGTTTTTCCAAAAAGGGGACGAACACTAACATGCACGCCGTCTACCCTAATCCAGCTGGGGATGGCGAGACGATACTTGAAATGTCTGCAGCAGACAAGCCGTTCCAATCACCCTGCAACATCACGCTTTCAGTTGATCTCCATCCCGTGAAATTTGAAATCGACACTGGTTCAGCTGTTACTCTCATCAATGAGGTCTTTCTTTAGAAAATCCCCCATCTGCTTCCGGCTCACTCTACCTTTCGTAGTTACACTGGACAGAACTTAGACGCTCGAGGAGTCTTTACGGCCGAAGTTGTGCACGATGGCGAACTTCATTACCTGCCGGTTCATGTGGTCAGAGGAAGTCATCAAGTAAATCTCCTCGGACGGGACTGGATAGAATGTTCCGTCGGTGCTATCCTACATACCCCGAATTGGAGTTGACTCCGCTCTAGATTCTTTGGCATTGAATCATGAAGAAATATCTGAGGATTATTCTACTACAGAGCATGGCGATCCATCCGTTAAGTTCTACGCTGATTCAGAATCTCAGCCCAACTTGTTCAAAGCTCGTCCAGTCCCCTATGCACTTGGTGCGGAGGTCGAGGAAGGGTTAGATGGCCGAGACAAAGCGGAAATTATTGAGCCTGCACAGTATTCGGAATGGGTATTCCCAATTATCCCTGCTCCCACTTCAGTAGCACATTATTATCGAGACACCTGTGCTACCGAAGTGTGTTTCTAAAAGACCTCCGGTTAATACAGAGTTAGCGAGACGCAAAGTATTCAAGCACGGCCGAGAGATGATCCGAGTGATCCTTCAAGACTGTCACGCGAGGCTTCGCAAGTACTGTCAGAGGATCGACGAAGAGAAGGCAAAGTGCTTTGAGTTCATTGATGAGAATGGCACAAAATTGCTCCAGCAGAGGGTGGCCGAACGAGCCCGCGACCACAAAGCGAAACGAGAGGCAGCATTGGAAAATAAGTTTCGCAAGCTACCTCACCCGAATTCATCCAAAAATGACAAATTGGTGCACAATCTGTCCAAGAAGCTGACGGAAGAACAAATGCAGGTATTAAGGCATGAAGCTTCATTCAACACAGCTGATGCCAGACCTGCCAACATGGTTGCTGCTGAGCCAAACAGAAGCAACAGACGAAACGAAAAACCACATACGTCATCAGGTGTCATCCCTCCTCATGGCATATCGACCACGCGACGCTCTCTCCAAGGTCGAACGTAAGGCACTTAGAGAACTCAGAGCCGACAATGACCTCGTTATCGTGCCGGCGGACAAGGGGCGGTCTACTGTCGTATTGGACAGGACAGACTACATTCACAAAGCTCAGACATTGTTGGACGATCATCAGTCCTACGTCCCGTGAAAATCCAACTCCATGAAAACGCTGACACGCGAGATCAACACAACGCTGTTGGCAATGGAGAACTCAGGTGCAATATCACCAATTGATCGACGCATGGCGAGAGCGCAAGAAACGGCCCTGGCCCGCTTCTATGGTCTCCCCAAGGTGCACAAAGAGGGCGCACCATTCCAGCCAATCATATCTCTCAAAGGAACTCCAACCTACGGGCTGGCAAAGTGGCTGTTCCGACGGCTCAAATTCTTGACCGCTCCTGAACTTCTGCCTGAAGACGTACTTTACCTTCAACGGGACTATCTACGAGCAGGTGAAGGGCACGCCTATGGGCTCACCTATTTCCGGACTCATAGCAGAGGCGGTCCTGCAACGGCTGGAGTCGTTGGCTTTCCTACACCACAGACCGAAACTCTGGGCTCGGTATGTGGAAGCCACCTTCGTCGTAATTGAGCGGGCTCAGGTGCTGCCATTCAAAGAGCGTCTAACCGCCGTCTTCCCGGACATTCAATTTACGATGGAGGAAGAAGAAAACGACCAGCTGGCCTTCCTGGATGTCCTCGTTTGCCGCAAAGACGATGGTGGCCTTAAAACGAAAGTGTTCAGGAAAGCAACCAACACTATGCAAGTCCTGAACTAAAACAGCAACCACCCAATCGGTCACAAACGCAGCTGCGTAAGAGCGCTATTCCGGCGCGTCAAGATGCATTGTAGCGAAGTGGAAGACAAAATTGCTGAATTGCAATATGTTCGACGGGTACTGAGAGCGAATGGATACCCGCACCATTTTGTCAACCAGTGCATACGCAAACGAGAGATGAAGCCACGTCCAGCTGGTCCAAACGTTTGGCGATATCTTCCGTACGTGAAGAATGTATCGGTAGCGGTCAGCCGTCTACTCACCCCACTTGGAGTTGAAGTTGCACACAGGCCGGAAGCAACCATCAGGCGCCAGGTCATAAGGCCGAAAGACCCACTTCCACGGCAGGAAACGGCTGGAGTCGTTTACCGGATCTGGTGTAGTTGTGGACAAAGCAACTACGTCGGAGAAACCGGGAGATTACTCCAGACGCGAATGGCCGAGCATGCAGCGGTGGTGAGGAAGAAAGACGTCAACTCCCAGGTTGCAGCTCACTCAACGGGACCCGGCCATATTTTCAAGTTTGACGAGACCGAAATCCTCGCAAGAGGGGACAACCGCGTGAGCCGCGAGCTGCTCGAGTCATGGTTCTCAGACTCCCAGTCCATCAACAAGCGCAACGATTTGGCGTTCCCATACTGTGTACTGAGAAATTTCCTGAGCAAGAGAATCAGTCACGTGGGAAGGACTGGGCACAACTCTGACGACAGCGGGCGTAATTGTCGAGCAATTATCAAACCTGCATCCGACGCTGACAAGAACGCTGTTGCAATTAATGAGCAATCACCGGACCAATTAAGACTTCCAGTGGTGGCTACAGGAATGGACAATTATAGTACGCATGCGGGTGACCGCTGTGAACTATAAATACCGTGCAATTTGTGCATGTATCACCCCTTATCTGCGCATGTCTCAGACCTGTTTACGATTACCTATGACTAAAGATTCCCGACGGAATCCGAAACGTCAGGAAAATAAAGTCCTTGTTCCACTGATCACATCTCCTTCTTCAAAGCGGAAATTATTGAGCCTGCACAGTTTTCAGAATGGGTAGTCCCAATTATCCCTGCTCTTCAAGCCGATGGTTCCGTGGGTATTTCTGGTGACTAAAAGCTCACCATCAAAGCAGCAACTAAACTTAACTATTATTCGCTTCCGCGGAACGAGGACAGGTATGAATCCCTTTCAGGTGGTCAGCGATTTACAACTTTGGACTTTAATCATGCCTACAACCAAGTAATCCTAAATACAGAATCCCCAGACTCCACCAGCACCAATAAACACCGGGGATTGTTTTGACACAAAAGACAACCCTTTGGAAATTATTGCTGGAACTGTTCGGACGTCAAACAACCTGCCTTTGAACAGGTAAAGGCGGCCCCTACCTCATCCTCTCCCCGGATTCATCACGGCCCGGAAAAGCTGATACCACAGAAATGCAGGGCGTTCCCATACAGCTTGGATTCAGTTCTCAAACCCCGAATGTTTTCTGGTCATTGGCAGAAAACAAACTGTTCGCAATCAGTGGAGGAATATGCTCCCCATCCCTTTTCTACCCATGCCAGCACTAGCGTACGGACTAAGGAACCACCACATTCTCACCTTTCCAGATGCTGTTCACTTGAGGGTGGAGGGATGTTGTGTATGCCCGCACGTGTGGTCGAGACATCATGCCGCAGTTCGCGGAAGCGCGTCACCACTTTCTTTGTACTGACTGACCAGCCTTCGATCCTGGCCAGCGGCTCACCCTTACCCTTATTCTGATTGGCCAGCGTTTGGCCAATACATTTACCCCACACCATATACATGGCGGTTTCAGCATGACTCACCACATGACTTGAACTGTGCCTTCGTCCTCAGTACACGTCCTGCCTCAGACAGTCCCCTGTTTTGCTTATATGACATTCTACCTACAGACAGCCCGCTGTTTACCTACATTATATTTGTCCTGTCTACAAACTGCCTTCCGTTCTCAATACATAACAGTGTCGACCCTCACAATACCATGGCTTGGTGCATGTGGTTATGTTCACAGCTCTGGCACAACATTACCAGACCGACCAGGTTCGGTGAGGCACGCTGGCCCCATCCAAATAAAACTAGCCGGAACGTACACTTTCTGCCCAACCACGTGGCAGGCCAAACTGTATCGTTGCGCATCTCTGGACGGGTATCAGACTTAGAGGCCTTCAGTCTTAATCTTTCAGATGGGAGCTTCGCACCATTGGCCGGTCGACCAGGCGCATGCACCAAATGTCTGAACCTGTGGTTCCTCTCGTACTTAACAGGATTACCATTGCAACGACCAGATTTTGCTTAACTGTTTACACAGTTCAACCATCAGTAGGGTAAAACTAACCTGTCTCACGACGGTCGAAACCCAGCTCACGTTCCCTATTAGTGGCTAAACAATCCAATGCTTGGCGAATTCTGCTTCACAATGATAGGAAGAGCCGACATCAAAGGATCAAAAAGCGACGTCGCTATGAACGCTTGACCGCCACAAGGCAGTTATCCCTGTGGTAACTTTTCTGACAACTCTTGCAAGGGGCGATTTTGAATCGAACACCTTCCAGTCGCACTATGCAGCTGCACACAATCGCCGAAACAGGTTTCAGGACCCTAGGTGAAGTTCGCATGCTGTGAGTTGGATCAAGCAAACTCACTGCATATTTATACGCAGATTCCAGGTTTATTCCGGCGAAGCTTACGGAATTCGACTAGACTATTCTTAGCACGTTTCCAGTCTAGCTTTAAAAAGGCTTGCTCCGAAAACTTTACTTGATTAAATATCGTAATGTGTACCATCGGTTTTGAAGATGTCCATCGCGAGCTTCACAGCAAATTAGGTGACATGCGCGTGGATTAGAGTATACTATAGCAGACCTGTGTTGAACCTACCGTACCCTTCCCATCTGTCATGACAAAGTCAGGAAGTACCTCCCACACTAAAATGGTATTCCGTGAAATCCCACAGATAACTGATGGCTTATATAGTCCTTTAAACAGGACACGGGTTAAGGAACGTCCCACTTAAAATAATTCCAGGAAAAGCAAACGTGCTCGTACTCTAACCATAACATTAACCTTAATATTAACCCTAAAAATACCTTTAATATTAACATTTATGCCATAGTTACCAATAATTCTGTGTAGGCCTGAGGATAACCATTAGCCCTAACGCTAAAATTAACCGTTACCTTGGCGCTCAACCTAACTCGGCGCGGCTTTCAAATTTGAGCCACCCATTTTTTGCTCTCCATTCACGTGGGAATTTATTATCCTATACCATCTTTTCTAATCCTCTGCTTTGTTTGTCTGCATTTGTGATCATGAGTTCATATCTACAGTACACTGCTACCTTTTTAAATGCACGAAATCAAGTTATTTTATCTACAACATATCACCATCCCAATATTTGTCAAATGCGGCCAAGCTGTCGCATATGCAATTCACCAACAACACCAGCATCGACAATTCTCCGTAGGATGACAACATGAAGAAAAAAGCGTGTGAAGCAGCGGAAATGGAGAATTTGAAAGCCGATCTGTCTCCACAGTGCATGTGAATGTCGTGAAAAACTTGACTTGTGAGTATTACATGACTTTTAACCTTCGTCCTTTTAAAATGACCCTTAATTTACCTTACCATCTGCTCTCCGTGAATGGAGCCATTTTTGTTGAAAATTCAAGTTTGTACAATCCTCAATATAGCGTTCTTCTTCTTCTTCCTTCTCTTATAGCCGCAACCCTAACCTTGCCCCCAAACTTACGGTTAATCATACACCTCACACTAATTTCTCAGAAAGTTGGAGCGAAGCCACCTGTATGGCGGAGCTGTTCTTATGTCGAGGGCCATATAAGTAATCCCTACCCTCTAGGAAATATCAATTCCTGTGTCCTAAGTTAAGCACTAACCGTATTTCCCTTGAAACTTAGCCCAAGGCAGCCGGTATTGCGGGAGTGCTTATGGACGGGAACCACCCTTTCTCTCAAGGAAATACACTAATTTCTGACAAAAGGACAAACTCAATGCTAGTAAATTAGATGACACTTTTGCTACACTATGAACAGTATCAATTTGCTTTATGCACTGAAATTGCTACGCTTCAGAAAAATAAACCCTGTTCCCTGGTCGCTTCCAAACAAAATATATCGAGGGAGGGTGGGGGGCATTAACGGTAATCTTGTGGTGACTCACTCCACATGGGCGAGCATGTCCGAAGGCTCGCTGCCGCTAACGCGTACTTCTGCACTTAAGGCGCCCTCTCTGCAACAGCCAATCAGGTCCCGCAAAGGCTAGGCTCTCTCTGTGGCGAATAGGACGCATGCACGCCTTGGTCGATGCAGTATTTCCGGCCAATAACCTTTGAGGCAACCAGACCATGCCATTCTCGCTGCTGCTGAAAACCACACTTGGATCGCGGCTGGCTCTATTGCTGGTCGTGAGCTATCCAAGTCAATCTACTCTCATCTATTCTCCTCTACCTTGTGTACACGATGTATTCTTCATACGACTTTGGCCTTTACGGACTTCTCTTCGGCGCTAAGTAACCATGGTCTGAAGGTCGCAGTGGCACGGTTAGACTCACTTAACCCCCTGCGATAATCTTACGCTTAAATTTACCAATAAAAGGACACATTGTGCGTGAAGATTAATCAGTCACAGCAGCACAGTCGAAATGAGGCAGAAAAACGAAGCAGGCTGCAATTTCGAGGGCACATGCACTTGGACGGAAGAGGGAACACCAGCATAGCGTTTTTTTACAGCGTTTACGGGTAAAAAAACCTGCAAAAGCATAGAAGCCTTCTGTTTATAGTAAGTTTTTTTTATCGTAAACGGGTTAACTCGATGAACCAGACAGCACACACAGCTTTCAGACAACTAAATTTGATTATGTTATTTTCCTTCCTGTGATCTTTCATTTTACATAGCACAGGGACAACGATAGGGCATACGGGTAGGAATCCTCGTCCTCCCCCCACTCCTTGTAATCCTGGTTTCCATGCGCTTAATTTTAGGATGGGTACCTTGCCTTGCATTCTAACCCTAACCTAACCTAACCCAACCTAAACTATAACTTTACTTTCTCTAGAATTTAGCACAAAGTCACCCGTACTGTGAAGATTCCTGTTACCGTGTCTTAGCAACAAATCCCTACAGAATATGGTATTCTTTACAAGTAAACTATACTGTAAGAGTAAACAAGTGCTTGTTCAAAAACTCTTTTCGTTCCCCAACGAAGAAGTCGTTTTTAGCCTGGAGATAAAACACAACAACGAAAATAAAAGAACGACCTTAATTCCCCAGTACATTCTAGGTAGGAGTTTTTGTTCTGGACAGCATTTTTTCGTAGTAAATCTATTTCGTGCCCATAAAGGACATACATTCAGGCGAGTTGTTTTTTTTCACAACAGTCCCCAGCCACCACAGTTAGCCGACTCTGCTCACATTTGAAAGGATCCCTACCCATGAAAAGGAAACAGTTGCATTACAGGAAATCTCCAGATGCTAGCGCCCACACACAATGTTGAAAGGAAAGTCTAAAGCAAAAATCAGGCGAAAAGTAACTGAATGCCCCCTTTTGTCTGCAAGCTTTTCGATACAGAAGTTTAAGTGGTAATATTTCGAAAGTTTGCGTGAATACATTGTTTTCAGAATAAAGTCAATGCACCAGATACTGGCTAGGTAGGTTTAAATATCAAACAGAATATTCATTAACGTCAAATAAAGATACAGCTAAATAGAGTTTTGAGTAGCCAAACTTTTTTTAATGTTTGGCACAATTAAATGTTCCCCTAACAGTCAAGAAAGTCAAGTCAATGCACATTTCTATCGAATCCGTGTCTGGTGTAGCTTCCTTCAAAATTTTCAAATTGAATCGACATCTGGGTTTCGATAGACGGATTAATTGCGAAAGCTCATTGATACGCAGTAAGTAAGTTGGCCTTAAACATTTCAAGTTTTGTTCCCCTGCAGACCAAGGCTTGATATCGTTTATTAAATTTTACTACTATTGATATTTCCGGCTGAACAAGTTTGAAATTCTCCACACCTATTCTCCTACGAGACTCCCGTCCAAAAATGATTGTTTATCGGCTTCCGAAGGCTACCACCCCCCCCCCCTGGAATGCTGTCTACCCATAACTGAATACTGCCCTCCGCCGGTCTCGGCCCTTTGTTGACACTCTCACATTACGACCAGCTTGACGGCGGTGTCGACCCAGACGTCTCTTCCCCCCTTTTGACCCAGTGCCCGCGGCTGATCCGAGACCCACTCGTCAAGTCACCCCACCCACAACTGCCTGTCAAGCGCTTGTATCCCCCCTTTGCCAACAAAACATGGTCTCTGTTTGCGTCTGTCCACCCACCCCACCCTTGGACTAGTGCATTCAGATCAATGAGAGCCCCCAGGAACCGACTCCTGGACCCATACCCCTTTGACGGATTCCCTTGGCTCTTGACGTGGAATATCCATTGTTAAGTTTTGTGTATTTATTTTGTACTATTTTCTCTTAATAGTACCATACCACCTTGATAGTTGTTATCACTGGTTTTGGCTTACGCATAACAGCCGGGACGAAAAAACTATATTGGTACGTTAAAGAAAACAGAAATTCTCGTCCATAAACAGACTAAAATGGCACAACTTAAACGTTGGACTTGCACCGAAAAACCATGTTTACATGATTTTGAATGCAGTCACAAGATTCTGTGAAACGAAAATAGCGAAAGTAGTTAGAGGTTGTGAACCGCCATCCCTCCTTAGGCACCAAATCAGCATTTGATGTACGGCTTAGAAAGTCTACCATTTTACTATGGCATCGCTCCGCGTCGCGTGCATGTTCTCCATATCGATCCCGAAAGGGTCGTTTTGCAAATTAAGCATGACAGTAATTTGGTGAATAATGCAGTATCCCGGCAGGGATGGAGGTATAGCCTTCTTGTAAAAATAAAAAGTCGATTTTCAAGAGTAGCTAAAAAAGGACAGCACTTGCATCCCTTAATAATTAAGTTAGCGTTCAAACGCGTTAACCTTAAGGTTTCCAAAGGCAGTGCCTATTATCTTCACCAAATAAACTGAAATTACGAACACTGAAGACTAACAGCTATCGAGAGGAGTAATCATTCAAACGAGAACCGGCTTTTTATTGGTAGCAGTGATTTAGAATAGAAAGCCACTTTTCATCATATCAATGCAAAATTAGGAAGACGGTAAACGAACCCACATGGAAAAAGTAATTTTGCGTGAGGGAAATTGCGGTGGAACTTCGTATAGTTGCTTTTGGCAAAGGAGGATGCGGTCAGTTTGATGATTGTGCTCCAGCTGAACGGTTGAGATGCCTATATTTTAGTGCTCATGACTCAATGGCAAGTTTGATTTGATTACCGGACGTTAAAAGTATTGATTGGAGAGGAAGGATACAGAAAGGCAGGAGGGGGGCTTGAGTAGCATGGGAAACCGGTGCAAAACTAGAGGCTAGGCAAACATCTTAGCACCTAGAAAGATCATATACAGATCATTTTGTTTTCACAAAATAGTTTCACTGTTCGTATTTACCACGTGCAGTGTGCCGAGGTGCCAGACTAACTGACCTTTAACATTATCGTCTCCATTCCTTAGCTGCTGCTGTTGGACACAATCCTGAAGCTTAACCCCCGCTGGATAATCAGGTTGTAAGATTCTGATAGTTTAGCTAAGATACCCACCGGCCTGTATGCTTATGTCCAGCATTAGACTGTCAGACAAAGGTTATTTAAGTAGCGCACCTTATGTACCCCTAGTCACAGCAATTTGTCCTACGGAAACGGTGGTTATAGGGGCTTCGGCGTGGGGAAATAGGACAGGCAGTGAAGGAAATTGGTAGACGTAAGTGCAAAATGGAAAAGTGTAATTGAGTTTTTTTCCCGCGGCCGCTGTTAGTCAATTGTTACACGTGTAGATTGAAGGCGTGCGCGGCGCTTCGCGGTCCAGAACGGTAAGTTGGGCCTCCGGTAAGCTGAAGTTGATGATCTCTTTTCCAAAATTTCTATTGCTTCGGTAATTTCAAGAAGTCTACATTTTGATAATCGGTTTTTTCCGTAACACGTTAAACAATGATACAGAATAAGAAAATCTACAAATATAAATCAACAACCCTTCTAAATACAATAAATGAAAATGCATATAGCGGTTATGAAAGTGTATTCCACTGCCTCTCCTAGTTGGCCATTCATAAGACCCCTATAACCACCGTTGCATTAGGAGAAAATGTTGGGACTAGGGGTATACGAGATGCACTACTAAAACTACTTTTGCCGACTGTCAGACCTTAGTACCTTGCAGATGCGCCATACCTAAGTCGTTATTAATGACAACAGAGCTCCACAATGGTGGTGACTCCACGTGATTGCACCGCTGTGAGCTTCAGCATTGTGCCCAATACGTTTAAAAAAGACGTATCTAAATGTGGACGATATTCTTAAGGGTAACTTATTCTGGTACCTCGAGACAGTAGCAATGCATGTAGAGTTAATTTCGGTGAATGCAAAGGCGAAGCGGGCAGTTTTGAAAAGAGGCAATATTTTCCTGGTAAGACACGAAACTAGGAAGCCCACCCTCTTTTCTGGGAGCCTTTTACTAATTTAAAAGAAGATTGGAGTTAGTTTTAAGGTCAGAGTTAGGGTTAAATGTAGGCTTCAGATATAGATTAAGGTTTGGATTAGGGTTAGCGGTTGAAGTAAGGTTAAGCCACAGAAATATTGACCTTTCCTGGAATGTTGTACAGTCATTATGAATTCCTATCATAATGTTTTACGTTTTTTTCAGTTGGAATAGAAAAAAAGTCAGTTTAAAACGTGAATGGGATTTCAGCAAACTATACTAAGCATCAAAAGTAATTTTTAGGCCACTAGGCGTTAGTGCCAGTGTTATAGTTGGGGGAGGGGGGGGGGGTTAAAAAGAGTAGGGTTAGGGTTGTGAGGACGAGACACAAGGTCAGATTAACGGTTGGATGTCAGTCAAATATATCAATGCATATAATTTGCTGCAAGTTCACTTAGGGAGGGGGAGATGTTCTTGCTGTCATGTATAAGCAATGATTTTAATTACACAACAGAGAAGAACCGTTGGCGAGCTAACGCATGCTTTCGATAAATTCCTATCAGGCCAGTATTTTCAGTCAACAATAAAGTTTGCCAGTATGTTCCATCCATAAATTGAATGCCTAAACGCAAGCAGCCATTAAGCGCCTTCAACACCACGTGATCTTTGGACTGTTTTAGATTTGCACAAATTCCCCTTATTCCTCATCCCAGTGGGGACTGACTGTACTGGCCCAATGGGCATTTATCTAAGCACGCGTATGCTCGTCTGCTGGTCTTCTGAATTCTTTGATGGGAATTTTAGAAAACCCAATAAGAGGAGGACGGAACGGTTGTCTAGGGGAAGGCGTTTCCTTTATCTGTTTACTTAAAATGCTACCAAACACAGCTTTCTATAGACATATAATATATTATGCCTCAACGTGTACTGTTTCGTTTCTTGACTTTTCTGTCTGTACCCAGCAGCCACGCGTACGCCAAAACCAGTGATAACAACTACCAAGGTGTTAAGGTAGTATTCAACAAATAGTAAAGAATAATCCAAGTACAAATCTTAACAATGGATACACCAAGTCAAAAAAGAAGGGAGTCGGCCAAATAGCCTGACTCTATACAAGGGAACAACGCAAGTTTAACAATAACGCCCACAGGGCGAAACCAGTCTTGAGGAAGCTTGTGTGTGTTAGTGGGAGAAGGGGGTGGCTCTGGTTTTATAGGATTTCAGGAGGCCATTCCTATGGCCTCGGGATTGGTCTGAAAACAACAGCGCGAAGGGGGGGGGGGGGTGGTGGATAAGAACAGAGGCCACATTATGCCGGCAAGGGGGGAGGAATTGCAAGTGAGGTCAACGCCGGTGACAGCTGCAAACTGACCAGAGGGGGAGGGGCAGGCAATACCGAGTAGCTGTCGAAGTTGTTTCTTGATGCAATGGGGGGGGGGGGGGGGGGGGGGGGCTGGAAGCACTGCGAAAAAAGGTAGTTAAAAGGCAAGCGAGTCGAACAGGGGGTGGGGACAACATAAAGAACTACTTACGTGGTACTTGGTCGGAGGATTAGTTTCAACACCAGTGTGCAGAGGACTGGAAACGAAAAAGATCAAAATGAACAGAATTCTTGGGGTAAGGCGCTCGGGCCCGCAGATCAGAGAGAGGGTGGAACAGTATTTCGTAAGTGAAAAAAATTGGAATCGGCCTAGCAGGAAGTCATCTGTATACTTAATAAAAGTGAGTTGTCTGTCTGTCTGCGTCTTCGTTATCATTGGTCGAAGGGGTCACCTCTAAAAAGCCTTCTGCGCCTTCGACGCGCGTGTGGCACTGGCATGCGCGTGTGTGTCTCTCTACGGTCCGAGCATGTGCAATGGCATGCGCGTGTGTGTGTTTCCCTACTGTCCGAGCGTCTGACTGCTTTCATTGTTTGGGCGTCTCATTTTCGTGCGCGTGATGATTTAGCGATCATGTCGCTGCCGCCCCGAATGACACCCGACTTGACAGGCGGATGTGAATACGCCACGGGGGTTGGGCGGGGGTGGGGAAGGGGTCGTCGCGGCCGCTTGAAACGTCACCCCCCTCCTCCCGCCTCTAATGCAGCAAGGGCTACAACGGCTGCCTGTACAGCTGTTTCCAAGTCAGTGACCCCTTATCTGCGCATGTCTCAGACCTGTTTACGATTACCTATGACTAAGGATTCCCGACGGAATCCGAAACGTCAGGCAAATAAAACTCTTGTTCCAGTGATCGCATCTTCGTCTTCTGGACCGTAAATCACTTGGTCTGCTACCGCTTGCCCCCCCCCCCCTATACTTACACTAAGGCAGTCGCAGCTCCTTGAAACACCACCCCCCTCTCCACGGTTATGCGCCTGCCTGCCACGCACTGGGCTCATAGTCCGGCTGGCCCAATCAAACTGAATTTCGGCTAGCTTTTAGTTTAGCTTTAATGGCCTGCCATACAAAGGCGTTCGCTCTAGTTCTTATCCTCACAACCTACCATTATGGACAACAGTAACACTGGCAGAGATGTTCTGAACACAAGCAGCATGACCAATGATGATGGACCTGCTACTGAAGGTAACGTTGCAAATTCGTTGTTCTCCTGCCCTACCTTTTTTGTTCAAAATAATCATCTATTTGCAGGTGCTACCTTATTAGAAAGCATAGGAGGTAGAGCAGCCGCGAGAAGACAAGTTCGGGCAAAGGAGCAGAAGAGACTTGCCAGCGCTCATAGACGTTCGCAAGAAACACAAGAAGAAAGACGGCTTTGACTAGAGACTGACGCCATTCGTTAGCGATACCGACGCGCCCAAGAAACCGAAGATCAAATGCTTCAAGGAAGACACGAAGATACTATTCGCCATCAAAATAGCCGCTCCCAAGAAACCGAAGTCCAACCTATTCAGCGAAGGACCTTAGATACGGCAAGTCATTCGCAACGTCCGCGAAACGTATTACCTACACGTAGAAGTGCGCGTCTGGCTATGCAAGCACCCCCAAAAAGCTCCCTAACGCCCAGCCAATGCTGGAAACTTAAGTTTGCAGCGAATTCAAATACGGTATGACGGCTCTGGTCCGTTGGTTGCTTCCCTAAATGCTCAGATTCGGAACAGAGCCTCCCTCAATTACAACCCAAGTCTTAATTATGCGGGAGATGCGAATGTTTCCGTTGGGAAGATAGCGGAAGTTTGTGGTCATTGTCAGGCGAAAAAATGGACTGGTGAAACAAACAGCATGTGCTGTTCTAACGGAAAGGTTTTACTGAATAACTTTCCTCAACCGCCGGAACTACTTCAAACACTTCTTGCTGGTGATACCAGCGACTCCAAACATTTTCTTTCAAACATTAGACAATACAACGGGGCGTCTCAAATGACCTCTTTTGGTGCCAACATTGTTCATGAGGTTGGATTTATGCCGACCTGCAAGGTGGAAGGTCAAGTTTGTCACCGGATTGGATCGTTACTACCTCCTCCTGACGGTTAGCCGAAATTTCCACAAATATACTTCGTAGAAGATATCAACCAGCAAGCTCAAAGCCGATCCTGAGTGTACCCCGGCTTGAAGCTTCATATAATACTGTCCCTTCAAGAAATTCTGCACCAATGCAACAGTTACGTAAACAGTTTCAAGTCCGCCTTGGAGATGCATGCTTCCCTTGATTTCGCCATTGTCATAGATGCCGATAAACGCCCCCGCGGAGAATATTAACGGAGATTTAATGCTCCCACATGCAACGAGGTGGCCGTCATCATGTCTGATACGCAGCATGGCAACAGGGATATTGTCTTGAGGAGGAGAGAGGATAGACTGAAGAGGATATATGAGACACATAGCTCATACGACGCCCTGCAATACCCTCTCATCCATGTAAATGGCGAAGCTGGTTACCATTTCGGCATACCACAAACTGTCTGGGCCTTTTAGCAAATACCTAGCCTGTTAGTATGGTAAATGTCAACAACAATTTATGCTACGTAAGACTGTTTTTGTCAGCAGGTGCATATTTCATTGGGGTTGACGGGTTTCAACACAAATACATACTTACAATTTTGGTCTTAGTCTCTGGACCTTTTATATACTCATATTTACCGCAATCAGAAATTAATTTCTCTGGAAGTTAAAAACCTGAGCTTTCTTAATCGGAATATCAACCAGAAAGCAGAAAGGGAAAGCGAGGAACAAACTGATGAGCCAAACCCCTAGCAGCTTTGTCAAGCAGCGGCAGAATACCGGCGAAACACGTGTCTAGGCCTTTGCGCAAATACCTAGCCTGTTAGTATGGTAAATGTCAACAACAATTTATGCTACTCAAGACTGTTTTTGTCAGCAGGTGTATGTTTCAGTGGGGTTGACGGGTTTCAACACAAATACATACTTACAATTTCGGCATACGTCTATAGACCTTATATATACTGATATTTACCGCGAGAAGAAATTATTTCGCTGGAAGTGAAAAACCTGAGGTTTCTTAACCGGAATATCAACCAGAAAGCAGATAGGGAAAGCGAGGA
>JAYGXS010000002.1:29254798-29307067 GCA_036362985.1 Ligula intestinalis | reverse complement strand
TGTGGGTTCGAATCCCGCTGAGGCCGCGGATTTTTCACAATTGGGTCAGCTGATTTATTAAACTTTCATGACCCTGACTCTGTCCCCACAAAGAGCACTGAAGTGGAATTGTCCCACTGAAGACCAATAACATTTGCCCAACAGTTTAATTTACTCACTAACAGGCATTGATAAGGGCTTCCAGTCAATGGATGTTTGCCTAAAAATACTGACTACTGGTAACCGCATAACAATCTTCAACTAGAACGGCTCTGATACTAAGAGCAACTATCCCTGTGGGTTGGGTTTGTAGGCAAAACGCTTGCCAGTGTAACCGCAAGGCCCAGTTTTTTTTGTGAGAAGAAGAGAGACGTCAGGTGGAAAGAATAGTGTATTCTGTACAGAGGTAGAGAAGAATAGGACGGAGGAGCAAGGGTCTGGCCGGACAAGGTATCATGTCCAAAGTGTGAGGGCGGAAGAGTCGTCAAAAGCGCCTCCAGCGAGGCTGTTAGAGAGTCAACCTAAGGGAGATGATTGGCCAGACAGGGTTGGGGTCGGCAGATGCTGGCGCGCACATGCAAGGAGTCGCGAGAGGCGAACGGATGAGCGTTGCACGCGGACTTGGGCAACTTCACACCCTCAACTATCAAAAAAACATAAATGGGGGGAAAGGAAACTGCGTCATTGTATCTTCCGATACCACACCAACGGCGAGCTACTGAGAACAGAGTTGGCTTACGTGCGTTGTTTTTCTTCCGAGTTTGGGAGACTGCCATGAATTTCGTAAACAAAATATTTCAACACAAGATGCACAATATCAAACCGTATTTTGAAAGTTTAATAGGGAAGTCTTGTACTCTAGGCTGCATGCAGGTAGCTTTCGAAGCCACTGTACAAAGAGAAATTGGTCACGTTGTGCATCGACCAACCTTAGCTTTGGATACAACATTAGCAGTCGTTAAAATTCTCGTCCTAAACAGCAACAGGCTGAAGTCATTTGCAATTTTCTATGTGCGCGGTGGTAAGGGTAACTTGTGTGGTCCGCCATGGGACATGGGAATAGAAATGCCCATCCCACCTAACATGGGTGGCTTACGATACATCTCAGGTAAGATATATATTTCCGTGTTTTAACCCTAACATTGGCCCTTAAATGGAACTAAAATAGAACCTAAATCTTGACTCTACCCTAAAACCTTGCAGTGAACACGAATACTAACAATAGCTCTGAACATAATTCGCACACCAACCCGAAATCTGACCTTAACCCTAACCTTAAACATGACTCTGGACTTAACTCTAACACTTACGCTAATGCTAAACCTAATTTCCCCGGAATTTGGTGCAGAGTCACACTCATTCTGGACGGCTACTGTTTGCGTGTCCCGGTTAGGCCGCCATACAAGCCATCCTTATCTGCGTCGCTTATACAGGTCTTCAAAGTGGTGTTTAATGAAACCCCTTTCTATCTCATTTTTTAAAACGAATGTGAATTCGACCGCCGTTTTGACAGGAACGCCGCGGCATGGCTAAAACAACGCATATGGGTGACTATGTGAAGGGGGGGCAGTATAAACCGTCATTTCACCCTTGACGCAGGTTTAGGACCATAGCTGACTATGGCCCCAGGCCGGCGAACCGTACCCCCGTTCACCACCGATTCATCACGCACATGGTTAAACAAGATGGCCCTCTATTTTCTGACCTCCTATCAGCCTGCTCAGAGAAACTTTATCCATTAGCACCTCGGTAAACATCACCTGCACCCTAACCATTAACACAAACCCCCCCCCCCTCCTCCAACCTTAGCAACCTACATCAAAATGACCAGTTTTTACATCGATTTTTTGCAGCCCCCCTCCGTGCGCATCACCCTCTCACAGAGCAGAACTCCATTTCGGCGGGTTGCTTAACTCGACGAGGGCTGGTTTACAAAAAACAGACAAGTCACGAAAGGACCTACATGATACAACACAGACTGCTTCTTCGGACAATGCTACCTAGGCGGCACCCATGCTACCTTTTATCCCCCATATATGTACAGTAGACTGCCTATATCAGAAAATGCCAACCAACATTACAAAGAGAGTTGTGGATTCGATAAAACAATTCTTAGGCAGGGTGGGTGGGAAGATTTCAGAAGGTTGAGTTTTCATATCACATCGGGGTCACCAATAACGATAAATGATGTCCAGATGAACTAACAAAATATGTATCACAACCCCCAAGTAGAAACATTAGTAACGAAACCCAAAAAATATCGAAAAGGAATAGTATTAAATAAACGTGGAACTATAGAAGCTAAGGCTACGACGGTTATGGCCTTAATACCTACAATCTTCCAGACCCTGGTTCCTTAGAAGATTGGAGAGAAGATGGTGGAAAGGCGAGAGTAGAAGGAACAATATATTGTATACAAGGGCTAGGAGGAAGCTGACGCTGCTTCCGGCACGGTGTCCGGCTGGGAGGGCGCGTGATCCACCGTCTCGCTCAAAGCGGATTCCCAAGTTTCAGTAAGCGTAGGATTTCAGCGATGACCAAAAATGTGTTCATAGTCCCAGAGCGCTGATTGGACTACGCGAGCTGGGTGCGTCCGAGTCGGATAGAGCAAAGGTCACGCGTGCGCTTTTGGCCATCGCGCTGTCGACTGGGCGAGACCAAGATTTACCCTGGGAAGCCACGTCAGTGGCATCTCGCGTTTGGAGGCGGTTGGCTGTAAGACTGCCACAAGTGCTCCCCTCAAAGACCGTAGCTTATCGATGAAATATATTGAACGAAGGAAGATTAGTGAAAGATAGGAAGGAGGAACGTACCAACGGTAGATTTCGAACAGCTAGTGTTTGTTTGGCAGGCTTTCGGGAGCCAGGTTGAAGGGATAGTTGTGGCCTGCATGAGCTTCTGTGGCTGGCATGCGAGAGGCTGGGTAGAGCCGCCAGTGCCCCTTGGGAGGAGAAAAGGCCTTCTTACGTCCGCGTGGGTAACTGGGTCTGCGGTAAGAGAAAAGTTCTTGACTACGCGTGCATCGGCATCTTGTAGGAGATTGGTCATCTCGACTACGTGGGAGGGAGGTCGATTGCCTGCGTTGAACTTCAACGGCAAAGCAGTATGCCGTGTTAGTGTTCGCTGACAGGAGGAAGGGGCACCGTTGGCAGTAGAAGTAGGATCATTGTTTGGAAAAGAGGTCTGGATATTGACACTCATAGCGGGAAACTGCTCCGTGGGATGGAAGAGGAACCAGAGCCAGGAGTCAATGGATTGTGAATGGATGAGGATCTCCGTATCGCTTCATTGAAGTCAGCCAGATCAGAAGTTGAGTTGAGAGTTCATTTCACGATTGGGGTCACCAGTTATAGGATTTAGGGCTAAGACGGTTAACCCTAACAGCTACAATCTTCGAGGCCCAGTTTCCTTAGGAGATAGGAGAAGTCTTGGGAAGGCGAGAGTAGAAGGAAGAGTTTATTGTGTACACAGGACAGAGAATAGATGGAAAGAGTGTTGAATCGCTGATGACCGCAGTCCGGCTGCTAGGGCGTCAACTCCAGAGTGACTAGAGCATCAGGAACCGCCGGTGAATGCTTTGTCCCGGGGCAAATGGGGTTGCTGATGTCTAGACTAGCGTGTGCGCACGACCTTGAGGTTGGCTAACGCAGGCTAGCCTGAGTGCATCGGTCAAGGACAGTTAGCGCCTAGCCTAGCAGTGGGCGCGCAGGCAGGCTAAAGACGCCATGCGTCAGCGATTGGTCTTGGGCTGCAAGTGGCTGCAACAAGGCCACCACAGAACAATCCGACTTCATTCGAGCAAGCTAGCCGCAAGTGTGTGTCAGGCTTAAATTCGCCTCAATAAAACAAAGATAACGCAGGCACAAAAATGTGCTGAGATTGTTAAAGGAAGTTTAATCGTGCTAGTCAGTACATATCAATGACGATGTAGCCTAACCCCAAAAAATATGTAAAACATACCAAACTTTTGAACGAGCTTCTTTTCAACAGCCTGCAAAAATACTCTGTGTAAAAATTAACAGCTTAAGTAGTTCGCATTATGCACGTTCATTTTCCGTGTTCTATCAAATTCATATACACATACAGTATGTGAACTATGCATTGCAAATTGCCGACGTTTGCGAATGATTTACTATCCCTCGCAAACCGACCTTAACATACGTACGAAAACTTTTAGAAACCCCATGCGAATTTAAAACTCAAAGAAAATATCATAATTACTAATAGCTTGTTTGGAAATTCCAAATTTTGAAAAAGCCTCAAATTCCGAATCTGTGAAAAGTCGCTGTTACTCTGACTAACATCTATAAATATGAAGTGAATCCGACAAAGTAAAAGGTGATCGGAATGGTCATTTCTGGCTTGTTAGCCATCATCAGCCAGTGATACCCAATCTCAAGGGTCGGACCACCCGAGATTCGAACCCGGAACCTTTGGCCATTGCACCACGGGCTCGTTGCTTTGTCGGTGAAATCTTGAATATAAAGAATCCACTCAAACTATAAAAATAACAAGACCGAATGGATGATAAACTACAAATCCGAAGTTCAGTCACGACTTTGGATGAGTTGGGTCACCTTTATTTCATATTATCCAGACCACAAAGGCTCCAAAATAATGACCCGTCAAAATCCCTTGCACATGAAACGTGTGTCGGATTTTGCCTAACGAAAAATAAAGGAACATCAGATACGTGTAACACACCACTCCGCAACTCCCTTACGGTCACAGCTTGTAAATCCTAAGGACAGGGTTTGGCACCTTGCTAGAAAAATTGTTGCTTGTGTCTACCTGTTGTGATGCTGTTTATTGTGAACAAACTGGGAAATCCGTATACACATACACGAACATCAGTCAGAGGTGATAAGAAGAGACCATTTATCCAGATGGCCATGCACACACTAGGAACCGGTCATACGGAGGCATTAGAAGACACAAAGATTGTTGGTACTTGACCAATCAGCAAGGGTCGCGAATTTTTAAAAATAGTGTACTCAGAAGGGCATTTATCAATCGGTGTATTGATTTAGATGTTGCATACAAACTTCTCAAGGACAACTTGAAACGTGCAAGGTCAACCACGAAATGCACGTAGCGCCCATTTATGCAGTCATCAGCTAACCCCGGAAGTCTTTGTTAGATAAGTTTAATTGCAATTACGTCCCGACCCAAGTAATTTTTTTTCGAATGGAAGGCATATTTCGGAATATTGGTTGATATTTCATGAGATAATTTAGCTAGCGTACACTACAGTCAAAAAACGAAGTCTCTCCTCCTTCTTTAGTGCTGTTAAAACTACCCTAATAGCCATGAGGTTCGAGTTAAATTTCGACTAGCATGAACACATAATTGATTGTCACGTACTGTCGTTTGCCAATCCACCGGTTAGAGCTTGATCTGAACTCGAAATGGCGGTCACTTCCGAGTTCAATAGGAGCTTAAAAATTCATCCAGTAGAGCTTTTTACAAGTTTCATATCGCGCTCTAAAGTGACTGCAATATAAGGTCGAAGTCGAGCTCTGATTAGTTGATTAACCAATCATAATATGCGCCTTTTGTGTGTGCAGGAAGGGCAAGAGTTCAAGACCAACCGGCAATCACTTAGATGACAACCTTGGAGTGATTACAGTCGTCAAACTTCGGTCGATTTTCATTGCTATTAGGGGTAGACTTGGAAAAATTAATCTACTCACACATCTAGAGACTGCCTTACAGGATTTGGACTACCCGCCGGCTTTTGACGAGACGGAACTCAAGGTGCTTTAAGCGTGAACTGTCTTGAAGGCTAGCCGATTTTGTAGGTCGTTAAGTCTCCCGCAGCCTTTTTTCAAACCTATTTTGTCAAAGAAGAACCGTGAATAGGCTCTTATTATCCCAGCCAGCAGGCAGGTAGACTACGCGTACTCCCAATTTGGTTAATTTGTTAACATTTTGACCCGATGAACCGAGAGCCATAAAAATGTGGCATACGATGCGAGTAACTGGAAGTACCACATAATTTTGTTGAGCATAGCTGTCATGATGACCGAGTTGCTTAAAGTGGGTCCTAAAAAACCTTCAAAATTTACAGGTAGTGAGGGGAAACGACAGCTAAAGTGTCAAGACAACTGAGCGGTTATGAGTGCTAGGAAAACGAAATGACCCAGAAATCCGCAGACTACAAAACAAATAATAAACATTGTTTATATTATGGTAATTGATGTTTTGCGGAACAACGATTCGAAAGAGATTGGGGGCGAATTTTTTTAGAAGCATGGACGCTAGATGAAGATAACTAGGGTATTTCCTCGGAGCGAAAAACAAAACAAGTTCGGGTAGCTTCGAAGAACTTCTCGAGGTCGCTTACCAAAGTTTGGGGTCACTGCGATCTGATCTATCGTTTTTTGTGCACACCCCGCTTGGCGAAGTTACAACGATAGCCATTTTTTCCGAACGTCCTTCGAAAGTATTATTATTTAACAACCTTTTTTCTTGCTCACCGAAGTGAATCTCAACACCGCTTTCCTTGCCCCCTCCCCCTAGCACAACGCCAGTTGTGACTGTTTGGATGCGTACTGTTCAAATTCAGTACATGGGCTCTATGTGTTGCTCTCTTGAACACTTTGCCAAAAGGTCGTGCAGGTCTAAGAACCAGATGAGGAAATTATTGAAAGCCAAACGGCTGCATTCGGCCTGCTCTATGGAGAATTTTACGTCCGGAAGTACGGCGTTCCCTTGTTTCTTGAATGCCAGCGCATGATTCTGTGCGATGCCGACGAATATTTCATCCACATTCCGGGCTCAGTATTTCGATATTTTGTAGGAAGAATAACTCTGACCGTTGTAACGCTGCCTGAACTGTAAGTTTTAGGCAGATAGACTTTATTTTGAAAATATCATTCCAAAATTTTCAGCAAAAAAAATCCACCATTTTAGAAGGCTAAAATTAGGCGCAAAAACTCATAACACGGGGATATCAAAAGTAATCCATAAACGCAAATGACTGCAATTTTCGACATCACGAATACATGGCATAGGAAAGAACGTCAAACATAGGCTAAATAAGACTGCTTGCAAAACACCGCTAGCTTTGCGATCTTGTGCCCTCAGGACCTCATTGTATTTCAAATAAAAAAGGTTAAAAATCGGTTCATAATGGGCTGAATAGGCCAACTGACGTTAAATAAGAAAATGTACATTCGAAAAGGGGGAGGAAAAAATGACGGCTCAAATGGAAAAGCCCGCACAACTTGAGTGAGGAAATATGCGCTCCATTGGCGGACCTTTCACATACTCAAACGTCCATTCCACTAAAGTTTTAGCACATAACGATATAGAACTGCAGGAGATAAGGGAAGTATATGTGTCACACACGTTTCGCCTTTTCATCGTGTTTGTCCTGCAAAATCAGGTTAATGGCCACAAATGTCAGAGCCCGGAAATACTGCAGAGTTATGATGGCTCAGATGAATAAGCCACTTTCAACAGGCAGCGATCTTTTTACTATTTATTGCGGCGCGTTTAATTTTATCCATTCCCACAGCCATTAAAACTGCAGTGGGTGGATGAAAATGCCTCAACTGCTTTTCCTATCAGCAACTCAGTCCAAACCATAATATTCCTCTTAATTTTTGGGTTCAAACAATGGGGCCATTATAATGGGAGACTTAGTTATAGTGCTAACTAAAAAGAACCAGTTGGATCAATTATTTTTGCACAATAAGGGGTGCTTCGCTTTCATTTCATACATATTAAACACCTATTGCTGACATCGTTTTGAAAAGTTCAGTTTTGGAAGATTCGGTTTAGTCATTTAACCTTATTTTAAAAATTTGGCTGGCACGGTCGGATTCGCACCCAGCACATCAAGGAAGCACTTCACTACAGTTCAGCTTTGCAATTTTCCTAGAAATTAATTTTTGTTCGTTGTATACAAAAGTATATTTAAGCTCTGTGGGCATAAGCCGACATTGTAAGCGAAACTATGGACTGAAATCAGTCAGTCACTGCGTAATATATACATCTACTGCCAAGAGACAGACTGTAGTAGTATCGCAAAAAGAGTTGTTGTTAAGGCTGCGCCGGTTAACCCTAACGACTGCGATCTTCCAGGCCCAGTTCCTTAGGCGATGATAGAGAAGTCTTGGAGAAGCAGAGTAGGATAAGGTTATATTCTGTACAGAATAAGTAGAAGAATAGAGAGTATAAAGGTGGTTGACTAGGCCTGGCGTTGAGTTCGACCATCAGCACCGTGAGATAGCACTGCAGCGTATTGTCCGTTTCGAGCCCAGGCGGAAGGCCGAGTGAGTCCGATTTGCTTGCTGTGTGGCTTAGTGTGAAGCTACAGCCGACCAGGTGGATAGGCGGTCATCGATTGGCTGGGGCTTGTGCAAGGCTTGCTGCAGCGAGAAGAAGGGAGCGTACTGACAGCGGTTGCCAAGTTCGTGGCGAACAAAGCCAAGAAGTATTAGTCAACAGCGGCAGGCTCCCACAGTGCTATATATTTATGTGGTAGTGGTAGTGGTATAAACTTATGTATACCGCAAGCAGAAATTAATTCCTAAGGAAGGTAAAATGTTGAATTTCCAAAACCGATTTATCAACTATAAAGCAAACAGTGAAAGCTTGGGAACCCACGCATGGGCGGGACCCCTCGCAAGTGTGTCAAGTGGCGGCCGAATACCGGCGATACAAGTGTCTAGGCATTTTAGCTAGTACCTGGGCTGTTAGTATGGTAAGTCACAGCATCAATATAGACTTCAATACAGCCAATGCTCTAATCACCTGAGCTACGATGCCCCACGGAAAGCTGTTGGTTTAACCACACTTGGTTCAAATTTCCCACTTGGCTGTACTGAAGCCTTCGCCTTATTAATATGGCTTCAAATCCTAGTGAGGCAACCGAGTTTTTCACAAGTACCAATTTCTCGCACTATAAGTCTTTTCTTAAAATTCAAACTTAGACATTTTTGTGAGCATTGTAATTCCCTGAACGAGACCTCAACAAGCCTGCATATCTGAAAATGCAGCTTATGTGGGCAGACAAAACCTACACACACTAATTTGCTTCGGACTGACTAACCATAATGCATTTAAATGTCAAATGCGCGCAGACAACATTTGCGGCTACACATACCAGAACGCAACAAATCCCGTTTAAAAAGCTTTCTGCCATGCCGGAGTTTTTAAAAGGAAAAGTCGGAAAATTACGCAGTGCCTTCGTAAAAGTACAGCCACCCTCTCTTTTTAAAAACCGCCTGCTTTGTTACTAGTGCGGCTACAACACCCACAGCTTCTGAGGCTGAAGAAGCTATTAACTTCTTGCAATAGTGCACGCACGTACTCACGCAGTAGCGCCAACAGAGATCTGCTGACAGGCTGAATGCGGACGGTACATGCGACTGAAACACAGGCAAGTTGTCCTTTTGCTCTGCAGGCCCAAAGAGCACCTGCCTGAGCACTGGAATTCGGTAAACGTCATCTGCTTGACAGGCGGTGAACCGAGTATACAGAGTAAAGCTCTGTATGTGTGAACGAGAGGATTCAACTAGTCTAAGTCGGGTTGTTGGAACGGGCAGTAGCGGACAAAGTTGACTGAATTCCGCCCAAATTTTGTCTATTTCCGGATGCAACCTGTCACAGAAGATCAGCAAGCGGACGTAAGCAAAATTAATGATTGTTCTAAAGACTTTTGACTCGCGTTCTGTATCGCATGACTAGAGCCCATCAGTTCAGTAAGAATGTCTATTTTTAAAGTTATCTATGTAAGCCAGGGGACAAAAACGTTCCACAATTTAGAATGACCTTGAAAGTTATTAATGGAGTCGAGGGCGAAGCATGAAACTCCCATAGTACTGCCGAGTTGTCGTTTGCAGTGCCTTGGTATCTGTAGACAGTAGCGTTATGCTGTCCCAAGTAGGGTAATGTAACCAGAAATCAGCGAGTTGATCTGCTTTGGTCCAGAATAGTTCTTGAGTGACAGTGTAAAGTATCTGTTTCATTCGTAAACCACAAAATTGATTAAATACTGAAACAATTGGCTTATAAGTAGGAGTTTTTTTATTCGATTATAATCATTAATTTGACCCACTTGTGAACAAATCGGCAGCCTCTGTGGGGGGCTCGGAGTCCTCTTGGCTAGAGCGTTGACTGTACTAAAAGACTTGTCCTGCCGGCGTGGGTTCGAATCCTGCTGCAACTGCCACGTTTTTAGAAGAAGGTCAAATGAATTATTCAAATCTACCAAATCATCCCCTGCAAACGAAGTCTGCCTGCTACTCATCCAGTGAATTCTCGATTGATTACTTAGGAAATCAAACTTGGACAGAAAGGTCACAGTATCAGAATTGGTAGATTCCATAAGTGGTGGTAAGATCAGTGGTTAATTCGACCCAAGTATTATTCCACTTGAGCTCTCGATGTGGATCTCGCAACTTAGTTGGCTAGAGCGTTGGCTGCACTGAAACTTTCATTTGGCTGACGTGGGTTAGAATTCCAAAGAGGTTGGCGAGCGTCTTACAAGTAGGTCAAATAAATTTGCTTGCTATTCGAGCTTTTGAATTCGCACAGGAATCCATCGTGAGAAATAGCGCCGATAACAGACAAAAGCCCCTGTTATGGGGGCACAAACCAATTCACCATGGATGACGCAAGTCTGGGGATGCCTGCGCAGGGTTATGTGTGCCGGCACCAGATGGAAAAGGCAATAAGAACAATGATCATAGATGGCCACGTGTTGGTTTGCAGAAATGACTGGCGACAGGCGTTTGGCAGTGGCGTAATATCCCAACTCCAGGAATGACTGCTTTAGCTGTCAGTTTGCAACTGGTTTCAGATTGCATGGATTTTTGGAGCCACACGCGGTTACAAACTTTACTGAGCTAAATACCCAATGAGGACAGTAAAGGGTGTTTTAAGGGAAAACGATCTCCCCGATCAACACAGGCGGCCATTCGCAAAATTACAGGAAGGTTATCCATTTCTGTGTCTCAAACCAAACATTCATTCTAGTTTAAATCTATACTTAACCAACACCCTGCCCTAAGTGCAACTCTTACTGTAACCTTAACTCTAAAATTAACCCTATCCCCAATTACCCTGGAAACTAGCGCAATGCACTTGAAATAGGGGGTGTTATTATGAGAGTGAAGGCTAAGACAGTTAACCCTAACAGCTACACTCTTCCAGGCCCGGTTCCGTAGGAGATCGGAGAAGTCTTGGGAAGGCAGCGTAGACGGAACATTATATTGTTTACAGAAGAGTTAAGGGGAAAGTTGCCAATAGGTCTTGCAGGGCATCCGACCGTGAGGCCAGTGGGAGAGGGCGGCGTCGCCGCGACCGTGATGCGTGAGGCGCAATTCCAAGTGTCCTCTGACCGCAGTCATCCCGGGCGGCCGCCGAACATTCGCTTTGTCTCGGTAGACTGGTTGTGATTGGTTACACAGCGCAAGGTGGGCACTGGCGAGACTGGGTGTGTCTGTAAGTGGCTCAGACCATTGAGCGAGAACGGACAGGGTGCCGGGACTCAGCGCCTGACCGCAGGCGGCATTAGGCGCGCAGGCCAAATGCTTCATGGCTTCTAGGACCACTACATTATTACCATGTCTTGTTGCAGAACTATCTGTTTGGATTATAACAAAAAAATTGTGATGGATCGTTTGTACGCCTTGATAACTTACACTAGGAAGTGTAGAAACTCGAGACGTATGTACCTGCGACAATTGGGAAATCCCCGCCGCTAGTTAAAGATCCGGTTTTCTGCCAGAGCGTTTGGGTTGTCGACTTCCTGAAACGTGAGATTGACTTTATAAGTAATAAGCAGTGGCAAAAATTTTGATACGAATCAGAAGTTACTACAAATATTTTGTGCGAATGAGTGCAGAACGCTGTATGCTGGCGCCAGCTCGATACATCACTTGACAAAGTTCCACCCAAGTCGCAGGACACAATACATTTGCAGTTTGTGTTGCTTTCAGCGTGGGCGTGTATCTTATTGGCTGCAAAGTTAAAGCCATGACCCCTTCGTAGATGTGCGCAGCCACCTGCGATAATTCGTCACCCCGTCGTACAGTCACCTTAGGTTCAGATATGCGCGACCTGCGCATACGTTTAGTCTGGCCTGCGTAGTTATAGGGACAGTTTAGGCATGGGACGCGACGCACTACGCCATACTGCTCCTTGGGATCTAATCGGTATTTAATATTTGTGACTTCACTGCTGATGGTAACTTTGGGCAGGTGGGCAATTCAATCACCTAGTTTCATAAAAATGCGTTCAGTCGCCCCTGAGATGTCCTTTCTGCAAGGCAAAGCGTCCCATATACGTGGTGGGATTCCCTTCTGGATCTGTGTGGTCTGAAGGCGTAAGCAACGGATTCTAAAAGCCCTTCGAATAGCCATTCAACATGGACTAATCGTGGAGACACCGGACCTTGCGTACCTTTACCTCCGGCCGCGTACAAAGAGTCCGAATCGGTTTGAAGAAGGTTCGCACACAGTTCGTAGCTTTGAAAGCTGGGAAGAGGTGTGCTATTCCTTGTCTTCCTGTAAAACTCATCTCAATTTCACCGGTAGGATTTAGCCTGCCGAGAAAGCAATGAACAATCTTTTTTCTCCTACTCTCGTACATTTTATATCAGGGAAGATTCAGGAAAACGAGTTGTACATGTTTTGTAGCATATTTTTCTGACGATAACAAACATTTCACCAAATTTACGGTGCTAAAAGACGGGATCATGGTCTTGCTTCTGCAGGACCAGTTCTGCCGCTAAATCAGAGACCGGGGAGGCCATAGGAGTACCCCTAATCTGCTCATAGGTGTCTGCCGCAAACGGTAAAAGTTTTTTGGGAGCGTTAAACAAACGCATGGTGTTCAATTTTTATTAATCTGTGGGATACGATGTGGTCCAGGCAGATAATAGGCAATAGAACGGAATAACGCGTGAAAGGCCATAGTGTCAGGGAGAATTTACTAAGGTAGGAACAAGCGTAGTGTGTAAGCAATAGGAAAGTGACTTCCAGACGAGTGCAGGCCAGCCATGAATGCGCTGGAGTCCAGAGAGTCTGCAACCGAACAGTGAGTCGTCGGCTCTGGAAGTGAGTGAGTGTAAACAAACGTCTCGCATCTCGTACACTGGTCTGACCTTGAGAAGTGGTTGGCTAGTGAGACTAGACAAGTCTCGACCTTGAGTGGACCGCAGTCCTTGAGCCAGACAGAGAGTGTTCTTGTCCCCGCGGCGTCCGAAGAAAGCATGGCTACGAATAAAGGGGTCGCTACAAATCTCTAAACTTCGTCGTTGGCCTCTTCAAAGAGTTTACCCAGCAAATTTGGTGAGCTGAGCGTTAATGACGACGTCCCATCGAAAGGGATTACGGTTTCGTTCGATCGAATTTTCCGACCTCGGCGTTTTACAAGGAACTGAGACACTAATCGAACTGAGGCACCTGGATTTAATCAAAGTACAGATTGGGTTGCTGAAAATTGTTTATGTTTTTCTGTCTGCTAAAAGTTCTTTCCCGTATGTTTATGCATGAAATTAGTGCAAAACATTTCTAAGACTCCCAAGGAACTTGCTTTATAGAAGACACCTACGTCTGGGTGGATTTTGGGAGTTACCACTCTCTGAAAGGCATGACGCAAAGGTATATGCTCGCGAAAGCAAACGTTTTCGGCCACCTCACCGGAAGTGTCGACCATACCATTACTCATATCTACAGTTTGTCAAGAAACTCCCGAAAAAAACACTGAACGCAACTTCCTGAAAAGAGCCAGCGATTGCTGCGAATAGTGGACCATTTTATGGTCCTCTATGAAGGTACGGTAAATCGCTTTTCTCATTAGATTGAACCAATCGAAGTTGGAAGGGGTGGTTTAGCACACTTTGGAGTTTGGCAATTTGTTCGTTTGCTTGTTTGAAGATGGAATATTCTATTTAGTAAAGGACAGCTCAGTTTAGCTCAGTGTATTGAAGGAAAAAAGGATAGAATAGGAAAAATCCAACGTTTCTTGAAATCCAAGTAATTTCTTACGCTATTAATACGGGTCAAAACGGCTTGTTTATGCGTGCTGTATTGTGAAGTTACATTAAAATGGGGTTGAAAAGTTTCAGTCAGCGAACGGAGCATTGTATTTTGCGTCCATGAAAATAAGATGAATGTAAATATGAGAAAACACATTATTTCCGAAAAAGATATGCAGATTCAGTCAAAAAATGCAGTTTTGCATATGCATTACGTTTTGTGGCAAAAAGCACAGTAACAAACACGTTAGGCGGTAGCTTGTTTTACCACACGGATAATCAGGACCGTAGACTGGCATTTATATGAGCACCAATGACATACCGTCACTTTTATCTCTCATGCCGTACGCGAAAGTGGTCCTTACTGCTTCTATCTGCAGCTGACCATGAACACAAAAGGGATTTTCTACCTAGCTCATGATATGTCATGATGCAGGCAATTAGCTGCACACCGATCTTGCCCAACCACGGGTGTTGTGCCCAAAAACTCCCTCGCGAAAGGTGAAAATCCGCGAAGTAAATAGCGGATGTTTGTAGGCTTAAGTTTATCGATTTAGAGCTCTTATCAACCCCTCTAGCTTATTTTTTAGATCCCCACGCAGTGATACAGCATACACTCCATATATTATCCTCTAAATTAGATACGAATTGCTGAAATTATGCATATAAACACTTCAGAGAATCCAGCCGAGGAAGCGTCTAACAGAAATAAAAAGACCCATTCTCAGCAGAAATCCACAAACCAGCGAAAAGTCCGCAATGAATGTTGAGATTTAATAGTAGTGAAAATCCGATTCACAGGTCAGAAGGGGAAAGGGCGTTCACCAGGAGAGGTTTGTTTTTTATCTGACGTTTCGGATAGTTGTCTGGTCTAAACATCTTCAGAGAGCAATACTCTGGCTCCTGGTTCTCACGTTACTCTGACGTTTCGGATAGTTGTCTGGTCTACCCATCTTCAGAGAGCAATACTCTGGCTCCTGGTTCTCACTTTACTCCACCTTCTGCTTCTGCGTAAGTAATCCTCCAACCCCAGCTGAGCCTCAATGTCGGTCTCCTCGTTGACCCTGGCTGTAAATGGGGTGCCAGTGATTTCTATGCCCACCATAGTGCGTCGTTCACTTGTGTCACCCGTTCTCCTTCGGATATCAAGGTGTGTCTGCATATATAAGTTGTGAAGGCGTGAAGCCGCGACCGTCTAAGCGCGATTGCTGTACACAAACGTGTCTAACTTGTTAACAAGGATGCCAATATAAGTCCTCATCTCCGGTTTGTCTGGGCCTCAATTTAACATATGTCATCACGGAGGCCAACCCAAACCACCGAAGTAACACCAAACACGCACCCCTCTTTGATTGGCTCTCAGAATCATGTGTTCTTAAGCCGACTTAACAGTATGTGGTTTTACTGAATAACATAAGGTGCAAGTACAGGTTGTAGCCAATTGAAATCGTCTGAACCAGGGCATCTTCGCGTTGAACTCGAGTTACTTATGTGGGTTTCGGGTATTTAAGCCTAACACTTTAAGCCAAAGTTTAGTTCTTAAGATGTGTTTATGTGCTTCTGTATGTCAGTGTTAACACTCATCTAAAAAGGTAACTTTGAATCAACATACTGTGCATTGTTGTGAGTTCAGATATGATTCATCTCTACACCAGCTTCAATTAATAACGTTTTTTGCTCAACGACCATAAACTTTATTGCACAATGAGAACGCCCAAATTAATATGAATATTTATTGCGGATTTTTTTCGACAAAGACAACCAGCACTCCTATAGAAAAAAATTTGCTCCTGAATACATTTCAGGCAGGAGATGATGGGATTTGTTGATGACAGCAAGGCGGCGTTGGTTGGTTTTACTGTTGTCTGTCGTCGTTAAGCCTGCTCACGAGCTTAAGGGCTAGGAAAGAAGTTTAAAAATAAACTCAAATGGAAATCGTGGGAGGAAAAGGCAGGATAGGGTTTGGGTTTGCGACAAGAATGGGACGTGACGTGCTAATGCAAACTTTGTGACGCTGTCAACTTAGTCGGTTGATGCCCACTACTTCTTAAACTACCAAGAAATAACGCAAAATCCCAAAGAAAAATTCTTAATGGTAGTACAGAGGGCTGACAGGAGGAGGAGCGTCAGTTAGCACTTTTGCATAAATGATAAACTGCGGAAGAAAGATTTTCCAGGTGACAAATCATCCTGCTACCACGTTCTTCTGCATGTTTCCTCGTCATGGAAATCAGGAGAAATGGAAATATTCATAATTATTTTAGGAAAGCTCCGTACCTTAGTATATCTCATCGTCGTCGGAAATGAAAAAGTCATTTAAGTGAAGAAAATGTATCTTGATATAGAAAGCAAATGACATGTTGAAGATTCAAAGTCGAATCGAATTTGCTTTTTACTGACCGGCCTCCCAGCGTTTGACCCCAGGGTAACTTTTATTTCTGTGACCTCTCTGCCGGCGAAGGCATGCGGAACCTTTTTGCTTCAATTAACTGCATGTCAAAAACTATAAAGTCGACGCGTTCTCGTGAAACAGCCTTGGAACCTTTAATAAAACATGTAGAATATATAACAAATGGGGAATGTTTTGCAGGGTATCTACCTCAGATATATGCAAAGCTGAAAGTTGTTAACACTATTGTGCTATTTGCATGAAAAGGATGTGTGCTAGCTCCTAATATAGGGCTCATTATGGAAAACAAAATCCAGCAATCTGTAATACGTGGCCGGTTGCATAAGGGGTTATAGGGTTGTGACAATATGGGGAAGCAGGAGAGAAGATAAATAAACTATATTTAAAAAAACAGAAAATTGTAGTGGCATAGACGCGTACACCGATCTGTCAGAGGACCCACTCGTTCCCCCATATTGCATTTAAAGCTCTCGCTCTCGAGCATCCACCACGAGGAAGCAATTATATAGGCAGAAGGACATTACCAGCAAAGACAGGGGACACTAGGAAGGCCTTTTCTGCCTTGTTAGGCGTCATCGGCTAGTGATACCCAACCCCAGTATGGCCACTGAAATCGCTGCCACACCGAGATTTGAACTTGCGATCTCTCCCGTCAGGACCCACTCGTCCCCCCATATTGCCTTTAGAGCTCTCTCTCGAGCCTCTAATAAACAGCAATGTGCGGCAATTATAAAATAAATTTAGACAAAAAATGAAAAAGGTTTCTTAAAAAAATGGTAACAGTAGTTTATGTAGGGCACCGCGTTAATCCCTAGTCCCAGCATTTGGTCTCATGAAAACGGTGGTTTTAGGATTTTATGGGTAGAGAATCAGGATAGGCAGTGGAATATACTTTAATAACCACTATATACATTTTTATTGTATTGTATTTATACATGCTGCTGATTTATATCTGTAGTTTTTCCTGATATCTATTATCGTTGGACGCATTATAGCAAAACCCGACTATCAAATTGCAGGTTTCCTGAAATTCCTGAAAAATAGAGTTTGTTGTTAGGAGGTATTCTGTTTCAACTAAAAGCTCTGGTAGTAGATTAATATAATCCGCACACCTGTGCAACAACTTACTCACAGCGGCGGCGGAAAAACAATAAGCCTACATTTTTTTTCACTCAACACTTACTTCTACAAATTTCCTTCCCTGTCTTTCCTATTTACCTACCCCCGAAAACACTATAATCACCGTTTCGTAGGACAAGATGCCGGGACAAAGGGTATGTGAGGTGCGCTACATTAACTACTTTTGCCAAATAAATTGAGCACATGGCAAATCTGAAAAAAATTACTATGACCAGCGGCCAGTTTATATCTATTTCTGAGGGTTTGGCTTCAGTAGTGAGCACTATACTAGATTTTTACCGAAGAAAGTGTAAAACATGAAATTACCGTCAAAAATACTATGAAAATCAAGTTTTTATGCATCTGTAGTGAAGTTAAACAAAAGGGGAAATCGGCAGAACAGAATATATACCGCATGAACAGTAGGGCTATCAACTGAAAATAAGCACGTTTTACTTATGAAAACATCCCCAAGCACCGTGCACTCACGGCTGTTAATTATGTTCACCGAAATTCCTCCCCTCTGTATGTGCATCTAGGATTGTCAGTTACTGTTGTCCGACGTTTCTGCGCACCTCAATTTGCTGTCTTCTCTCCTATTTCCTGCAGTAAATTAACTCTTTGCTTTCAGTGCATCTATTATTTTCAGATGGCAACCATGCCTTAATTTAATATCGACTGTCTGACTTACTTCAAAGTGCAGTTTGTTCCTCAAGGCGTTGTTTATGGCACCCAGGTTGAGGTAGCAGCTGATGGATAGTTGACGTATTCTTCACCTCCGGTTCTTGTATTTTCTTCCGGAGGAAAATGCTGGGAACTTTAAGAGACCTAAGCTACAAAAAAGAAGACACTACCACATGTTAGCTGACTCTGAACTTATCAGAAATCTTCCGTGATGGAGGGAAAATGTTTTCGTGGTCATAAGGTCACTTCCGGTCAAACTTACCTTGCGAGTTTTTCAATCCGTTAAATTATTGCAAGTAATTCAAAGAAATTAAAAGCTAATGGTTTAATAAAAGCTTTTCAAATTGAGGTCCAATTCGTTTGGAAGAAGGTGGAACATTATCAGTGTCTGAGCTGCCTTAAAGATGCTTGTAATTCCAAATTACATCTGTCTAGTTGAGTTTGTTGCCTAGTAAATGTTTTGAGAGGTGAATTGAAACATTTTCAACACAGCTCTGAAGAAGGTATGAAGATGAGTTTTTTGCTGCAGAACGCAGCCGTTCTAGGAGAACTCTGTGACGGAATAGAAGTAAAACATCATCGTCTATGCGATAAAAGACTTTTGGTGCGAACTCAAACGGATTACTGACAGATTTGTACAGCAGAACGGTGTGGTTGCTGTATGGAATAAAGCGTCACCGTCTGTGGTTTGAGAAGGGGACAAATTTATCAGGAGTGTTGAAAAATAATCAAGGAACATAACCAATTTAAAAGTGTCACATTTTATTTTATGATACTTATTCTATGACATATTCTATAATATAGATCATTTATTTGTCACCCTCCCCTTTGTTGCAGAGTTTTTAACTTGAACTGTTGTGCTAGAGGCCTTCCGATGCATTTATCAGAACGTCGAGGAGGGTTGTCGAAATCACTCTCAATCTGTTTTGAGCTCTTCGTTTGGAGAATCTATACATACCTCTCAGAGCAAACATGCTTGGATTTTTTTCATACATTGCCAAATGTCTTGCTTAATAAATCATACAAAAGTGCTTTAAATTAGTCTTAGTTGAAGTTACATTTTTTAATTATTACTTGCCATTTATCAATCAAGTTAATGATCGGCGCGCATTCATCAACGAATGTTCATCAGAAAATTTTTATCTGACATTCACGAACGATTTAAGTTCCAAACGGTCGTTGGCAGACTGAGTAGTCTTACCTGGAAATGCGTTTCCCGTACGTAGAAAAACGGCTTTGGGGAGAGCGAAGTCCAACAAGACGCGATAGATAGGGCCTCTAGCGCGAATTTGAGGGAATTAGGGCTAATGAGTACAAGGTTTTCTCCCAAATATTTGGACACTTTATCTGCCTTAATATTCTTAAGCAACCTCCAACAACTCCGACAAAACTATCTCTCTAACAACGGATGATACACAGACACATTTGATTGACAGCCAAAACTAGCTGTCATCGTTTGCACTGTACCAACCATTACGGGTTTTGAACAGGTTTTCCAAACGAACTTTAGGAGTGGCGCGCTTGTCATGAATTCAAATGTGCAATATTGAATTTACCAAATAAATTATATCTGCTTTTCCCGAACTATTTACTGTTTAAAAAAAATTGTTCTTTATTCCTCTCTCTTCTTCTTCTTCCTCCAGTACTATTACATAACTTGCTCTACACTGCTCACCTCCAGCCTGTTTTCCTTCGTAACACTGCCAACTAGCGCACTTACTAGACACACCATCAGCCCAGTGCGTGTGAAGTGGCTGATGAGTGACACTGGGAGTAAGGGAGCACCGGTTTCTACTAATCCCCCGGATGTGTGTGTCAAGGGACCAGTTCATTGCCAATAGTAGCGAATATTCGAGTCCCAGGAAGCAGTTCAGAAGACGAAGATGCGATCACTGGAACAAGAGTTTTATTTGCCTGACGTTTCGGATTCCGTCCGGCCATTCGCGTCCGAAGAAGCCAAGTCCAGCTGGCCTAAGCGTTTGGTGAGCTCTTCCGTACGTGAAGAATGTATCGGAAGCAGTCAGCCGTCTACTCACCCCACTTGGAGTTGGAGTTGCACACAGGCCGGAAGCAACCATCAGGCGCCGGGTCATGAGGCCGAAAGACCCACTGCCATGGCAGGAAACGGCTGGAGTTGTTTACCGGATCTGGTGTAGTTGTGGACAAAGCAACAACGTCGGAGAAACCGGGAGATTACTCCGGACGCGAATGGCCGAGCATGCAGCGGCGGTGAGGAAGAAAGACGCCAACTCCCAGGTTGAAGCTCACTCAACGGGACCCGACCATATTTTCAAGTTTGCCGAGGCCGAAATCCTCGCAAGAGGGGACAAGCGCGTGAGCCGCGAGCTGCTCGAGTCATGGTTTTCAGGCCCCCAGTCCATCAACAAGCGCAACGATTTGGCGTTCCCTTACGGTGTACTGAGACATTTCCTGAGCACGAGAATCAGTCACGTGGGAAGGACTGGGTGCAACAACAACTCCGACGACAGCGGGCATAATTGTCGCGCAATTACAAAACCCGCATCCGACGCGGACATGTACGCTGTGGCAATTAATCACCAACCACCGCACCAATGAAGACCTCAAGCGGTGACTACAAGAACTGACAATTATAGTACGCACGAGGGGGACCGCTGTGAATTATAAATACCGTGCAATCTGTGCATGTATCACCCCTTATCTGCGCATGTTTCAGACTTGTTTACGATTACCTATGACTAAGGATTCCCGACGGAATCCGAAACGTCAGGCAAATAAAACTCTTGTTCCAGTGATCGCATCTTCGTCTTCTGGACCAGGTCATTCCGTGGCGCGCATAGACGGGTCTGCCGACACCTTCAGCCAATGCGCTCATCCCATCTCATACGACCAATCAGCTAAGCGTTGGCTTGTTGCTGGTGGTGGGGGAGAGGGTGAGGTCGCCGTCAGTGTGCGGGCGTCGCTTTCGCGGAGGTGGGACCCTACCTAGTGAGGTGTGCTGTTGGTACCCGTATTGAGTGTTGGTCGCGACAGCCGCCTGCGCCCCTCCCCCTCTCCACCATCTCCGGTCTGATTGACTTTTGTCTTTACATCGGACACAGGTGAGGGAGTGGTCAGAAAGTGGGGTAGATCCGATGAGTCTACTTTCACCATAATTCAGTTGTATTTACCGCGTCGGCCGTCAACTTACTGAAGCTCGTGATGCACATCGTCGAGAGCGACGGTCAAACTGTTGGGTTAAGTTACCGACGCAGCCTACTTCAAAATACAGCATTCGTCACTTCTGATACGGTGAGTCGAATGAGCAAGCGGGACTTTTTAAGCAATCAATCTGTAATACACCAGATGACTACTAGGAACAATTAATTAGTAGGGCTGCACTAAAGTCTTCTGCTTGCTTGTTTGAGTTCTAATCCCACCGAAACCGCTGGGTTTTGAACAACTGCGTCTGCCAAAACTCCTACTAATTATATATGCGTTGTAGTCATTTGGTGGATTCTAGATTGATTGCTTAGGAAATCACGCTTGGTCAGTAAGCTTACTCTTTCATAATTGGTAGAAGCTATACCTTGGGGTAGGCTGGGTGACTTAATTGACCCGAGTGTCTTTATAATCACAGCTGCCGTCGGGTTCCTCGTAGCTCAGCCGGTTAGAACGTTGGTTGTTTTAAAGCATTCCTCTTGCTGGCATGACTTCTAATCCCACTGAGACCGTCGAGCTTGCACAACTGGGTCAGGAGGATGGCGGACTTAACTGCAAACGCCATACAGTGAATAACAAAAGTGAACTGTCATATAATGATAGTGGAAACCATAGCAGTTGGAATGTACCACGTAACAGCTAGTAAACACCACCTTGAACCAATATGGATAGAAGCGAGATTAGGAAGTACTTAGTTAATGGAATCAATATAGAAAGTTATTTATTTAATTTATAAATTTATAAATTTAAGAGGCCCACCACTCGGACCCGATAACGTCTATATGTACAGCTCATATTTTGAGAAGAAGATGATTCGATCGCTGGGGCAACACTTTTATTCGCCTGACGTTTCGACATCCGTCGCGGATTCATCATCAGAGACATTAGCAGAACAGGGTAGCCGAAATGGGTTGTCTTCTTCTCAGTTGCTTCCTGGGACTCGCATGTTCGCTTATATTGGTAGCTCATATTTTATTATCTTCTTAAAGAGCCCCACAAGGTGCATACAAAAAGTACTTGAGAATATAAAGAACGCACACACATTTTAATTTTCACAACTTTCCTCTTAGCACAAATACGCCTTTTGCCAGCTATCTAGAGTTTTATCCTCTCGGCTGTAAGGATACAGCACTTCTCTAACCAGAAACCGTAGGTAAAAACGGACTAACTCTTCACAGGACTGAATTCCGTTCTGTCCACCAGCTCGATCGAAAACTTGTTCATCCCGTTCCTGCATGTGGCCAGGGTAATTAGTTTTTACGCAATCCTCCCAATATGCTCGCAGCTAGCACGCTGCCCTGGATGGTAGGTGCGCAGTGAGTAGTGAGGATGCTTAGGCGAGCGAAACATTAAGCTGCCCGCACAAAACAATTAGCCTCGTTGAAAGCTAAAGCAATGTGCTCAGCGCCGGGGCAAAATTGCCTGCAGCGGTCTGTTCGGCTGTCTGTCAATTAGACATAGTCAAGGTCGGAGCCCATTGACCAAATTACTGCTTGCAGCTGGACAGAAAAAGGCGCGACGGCGCTGTGGCTTCCGACCACTGCGCGCTTCCGACCAATCACGTTAAAGGAAGGGCTGCAGCATACTCTGTCCTCAACTCGCGCAGACGAGCGTCTGAACGACGCCAAAACAGCTCTATATTCTGCAGGGGTATAAATGGTTGGAGGTTGAAGGCGAAAAGGTAGCAAACAATGCTGCTTTATTTTGGCGTAAATGTATACTCTGTTATAGGCTATGTACAGTCGTTTTCACGGAACATAACGAAAAAATCCTAAGGTTGTTCACGGAGGACTTCTAACAGAGCGTGCTCAAAACAATGTTTCAATTGCAGTTATGTTCTCATTTTACGATTTAGTCTACGGGGATGAAGCAGATAAAAAAATAGACAGAGCAATGGAGGGAGAAAAAGCGAACGTACAGAATAGAAAAATAGCGAAATCTAGAAGGATTTACCACATTCGTCAAATAATCCATCTGAACAAGGCAAAGATCACGATGTTAAATGATCATATAATTTTACGACCTCTTATTCAGCTGCAAATGTTCTTTGCCTATTAATGAGATAATAAGCAGTCCAATTAGTGAGTGTGCCAATTAAGTGTCAGCCTGGAAGGGTGACAAGGGATAGCCAAAGAGAGTAGATGTGGGCGCATGGTGAGGTGATAGAGGGGGGGTACTTGTCACAGCTCGGCAGTCCAGGTTCATGAAAGCCTGTGGGACGCGGGGCGGTGGAGTTAGGGCAGAGGACAAGGTAGCAATCAGTCTTAAGGGGGACGAGGAGGCGTGAGCGGGAATGATTTTATCTAGCATTACCACGGCAATACGACATTAAGCATATGATCCGCATGATCGTCCGAAGTACGAGCTTAAATGCAGTCTGTTGGTCGACCATGTGGGCAGTGTCCACTAGTTGCTTCGTGATCAAACTCTTAGGTACTTAACGTTCCACCCTGAGAAACCACTTCGACGTATGTTCGGCTGACGGCGTTGCCACTGGCCTTTGCGTGCACCTGATGCAATTGTATCCGCAACTACTTGTAAACTCTCAAACATAGTTGGATATGGCGTGCGTAGACAGAACGTCTTTAGTCGGTCGAACTGGAATAGCCGTTGATGTGCTTATGTTGAACCATTTAGTGGCGAATGTTCGTTCAATCGTACATCGAAGCCTTCTTTTTATCACGTTGGAGACATTATCACCCTTGAAAGGGAGAAAAATTTTCACCAGCTTTTTGGCACTGATATTTCAGGAGTAATTTCTTGTCTGGGGTTTCGATACTTATCAATGAATCCCTCAGGATAACCGTTTCCAGGAAATTCTTTCTTTGCCAACTCCACTGTTGGCAAAAGAAATGTATTAACCTGGTATTTCCCGCTCATACGGCAGAATTTGTGCACCAAATTTAGTCCTCTAATCCGTATACGATCAGATCTACTGCATTGCCTGTTGCGGGGGTAAGTGAACCTTTTTTAGCGGAATTTTAAAATTTTTGGTTTATTAAGTCTCATAGATATCGTGTAAGGCGAAACATAGCAGTTTGTAGGCTTCAACAGAAACCTGTTCCGGTTTATTTCGTGGCATTTAACCGCAATTCACGGTGCTGAGTTCTAAACGCTCTAGATTACACCAACTGTGTCTACTAGGCGATTGAGCCTCGTCAGTGGAAATGTCCGCAGTCAGCTCTGAAGAAATTGCATCTCTCGCTCTTAATTAGTCACGTTTTATTAAAACTGTTCTGGATTTGCGAAAATGTCCATACAGGGGGTCAGAAGACCAAGTTGCGGGCAAATAGCCGCCCTCGATAAGTTCTCATTAGGCCAGCGCATTCACATGGCAACCAGGGCAAATAAAACCTGTGGGCAATAAAAGCAATCGAGTAAGGTTAATCTGTTCGCACATGTGGAATTTGGGGAATATCGGGGATGGGCGCGAACTAGAGATAGTCCGTATCACTCTAGTCTAATGATGCTAGTAGGTTTGCGAGGTGGGAGAGGGTGAAAGAGGACAGTGTCGAGGCTAGGAGGGCACCGAAAACCGTCTGCATTCGACTGACCTTTGTCCGTCGTTCGGCAGGGATCGGCTATGTGCCCCCGCCCAAAACAATATTCCCATAAAAGGCCTAAATTTTTTCGCTTGAAACACATGCACCTAATCACATGCCCATTCGTGTGTTCGCAAAAAAACCGCCAATTCACTTTACGCCCTCATATGCTATTTAGGTTTTTTTTAAGCGGGCATTGCAGTTGACAACAGTCAAGCAAATAGGAAGAGTTTATAATTAATTCCTCAAATTGGAAGTCAGGCATCCCAAGAAATTTAATTTGAAGCAAAAACGTTCTTTTGGACAACATAATAAATTCATTCAGTAAATTTTTGTGACTAGTTCCCCAGCTCGTCTTTAGGGTAGTAAGAATGTGCAACGAACAGTTAAAATTTTAAACGTGCATAAAAAGCAATAGTCCTTTGGTGTGAGCGCTGCTTAGCAGCTGTGGTTTATCTCAGTCCGTATTGCTCTGCTCTCGTCTTTTCCATCTTTATTTGAGATGTTCTTACATTCCATCCAACTCGATATGTCGGCTGATGCATGAATCATCGGAGTGCATGGCCTCAAGAAAGTTGTGGCCTTTTTTGAGGAGCAAACTCAAATGATGCGTGTTTTATACCACGTAGGTAACAATACTTACAACGTTTTGGTACAGTATAAAGTTCACTGCTATTGGCTTTCATACTACGGCGCCAGACGACCTGGACATTGAAAATAAATTAGCATATCGGGGTCAACTTAATTTCCTTGTGGAGTAAAACAACAAAGTGCCAAACATTGCCTATATACTTTTTACGTCGACGGTGCACTGCTAATTCTGTCCTTTACACTCGAATTTACATTCTCAGCATGCCCGCTCACTTCCAGCACTTGCGATCATTGTGATATTACCGTCTTCAGGTGTCTTCATCACGTCTTAAAGATTTTTAACCATTCCCGTGTATAATAGGTGACATTGTGCCGTATGAAACGGACGCCGGGTGGGGAGGGAAAACATCCGATTCAGACCAGAGTTGCTTCTATGTAAACGAAACTGGCTTTTGTATCCTGAGTTCAAGCGCTTCTGCTGCTGCTACTGCCGCCGCCGCTAACAAACGCTGTCCTACTGCTTGGTGGGACATCTAAATTTAGAAAGAGGAGTTTGCTGGGAGTGCACACAGTGCAAGAAATCAACAATACACGCGAAAATGGCGCTGTTTATGAGCATAATTTCGCAATTTCTCTGCCATCCTCGTCGGACTCCATTTGCGTGGCAAGATGCCGGTTACGCGATCTCTCTAATTATGCGCCTGTTTTAATCGACTATGTTACTACGTTGGGCAAAAGTAGCTTGTGTAGGCCCACTCATATGCGCCTAGTCCCAGCATTTTGTCCTGCAAAAACGGTGGTTAAAGAATTTTGGGGCGTGGGGAAATAGGATAGGCAGAGAAGGAAATTTTTCGAAGTGTAAATTGCAAAAAATGTAGTCAAAGTTGCTTTCCGCGGCCGCTGGGAGTAAGTAGATCAGCATTTAAATTGAAGGGGTGCACGGTGCTTCACGCCGCGGACTATATTATCTAAATCCAGAACGGCAAGTTGGACCTCAGGTAAGTTGATGTAGACGACCTCCTAATCACCATTTCAATTTTTCGGGATTTCAAGAAACCAACCATGTGATAATCGGTTTTTTCCGCAATAAGTTAAACGATAATACAGATTTGGAAAATCTACAGATATAAATCAACAACACTTCTAGAAACAGTAAAATGAAAGTGCATTTAGCATTTATTAAAGCTTATTTTACTGCGGGTCCTAATACCCACCCATTAAACCCTGTAACCACCGTTTTCACAGGAAAACATGCAGGGAGTAGGGATTAATGAGTGGGCCTACATAAGCTGCTATTGCTCTACGTTAATTTACCTGCTTGAAGAGAATTTATCGGAAGTAAACTATGGCTTGCAAGTTAGTTTCCCAATTTTTTAATTTTAATTTTTGTTAAAGAGATTGTCTTGTTTTTCAGAAGACGAAGATGCGATCACTGTAACAAGAGATTTATTTGCCTGACGTTTCGGATTCCGTCGAGAATCCTTAGTCATAGGTAATCGTAAACAGGTCTGAAACATGCGCAGATAAGGGGTGATACATGCACAGATTGCACGGTATTTATAATTCACAGCGGTCCCCCTCGTGCGTACTATAATTTTCAGTTCTTTTAGTCACCGCTTGAGGTCTTAATTGGTGCGGTGATTGCTCATTAATTGCCACAGCGTTCTTGTCCGCGTCGAATGCGGATTTGGTAATTGCGCGACAATTATGCCCGCTGTCGTCGGAGCTGTTGTTGCACCCAGTCCTTCCCACATGACTGATTTTCTTACTCAGGAAATGTCTCAGTACACCATACGGGAACGCCAAATCGTTGCGCTTGTTGATGGACTGGGGGCCTGAAAACCATGAATCGAGCAGCTCGCGGCTCACGCGGTTGTCCCCTCTTGCGAGGATTTTGGCCTCGGCAAACTTGAAAATATGGTCGGGTCCTGTTGAGTGAGCTGCAACCTGGGAGTTGGCGTCTTTCTTCCTCACTGACGCTGAATGCTCAGCCATTCGCGTCTGAAGTAATCTCCCAGTTTCTCCGACGTAGTTGCTTTGTCCACAAATACACCAGATCCGGTAAACGACTCCAGCCGTTTCCTGCCGTGGCAGTGGGTCTTTCGGCCTCATGACCCGGCGCCTGATGGTTGCTTCCGGCCTGTGTGCAACTCCCACTCCAAGTGGGGTGAGTAGACGGCTGACTGCTTCCGATACATTCTTCACGTACGGAAGAGCTCGCCAAACGTTTGGGCCAGCTGGACTTGGCTTCTTCTCTCGTTTGCGTGTGCATTGGTCGACAAAATTTTGCGGGTAACCATTTGCTCTCAGTACCCGTCGAACATATTGCAATTCTGCAACTTTGTCGTCCGCTTCGCTGCAATGCGTTTCAACGCGCCGGAATAGCGCTCTTACGCAGCTGCGTTTGTGACCGATTGGGTGGTTGCTGTTTTAGTTCAGGACTTGCATGGTGTTGGTTGCTTTCCTGAACACTTTAGTCTTCAGGCCACCATCGTCTTTGCGGCAAACGAGGACATTCAGGAAGGCCAGCTGGTTGTTTTCTTCTTCCTTTATCGTAAATTGAATGTCCAGGAGGCTGTCACTAATAGTAACAATCGGAAATAAAGGGAGGAGCCATTAATTTTTCATATATACGGTTGCGTAGAGACTGCATCCGATAAATACTGCAACCGTCCTGGCATAAAGTACCTATGGCTGATGTTTTTACTGATGAAGGATTTGAGCATAATTCCGAAAGACCCGAAAGGTTTGAGTTCATCGATCGAGTCTACTTCTTCGCATTGGCTTTCTAGACTCACAGTTGTGCTTGTATCGCCAATGCTGCGGTCGGTCAACCAATGACAGTTCGACCATCTCGAACAATTATATCATGTGATTAAATTCACGGTGAACCTCGTGGCTCGATGGTAGAGCGTTGTCTGTGCAAAGCCTTCCCTGCTGTGTGGGTTCGACTCTAACCGCGGCCGCGAGTTTTTTTTCACAATTGGTTCACCTGAATTATGCAGTAGCCAACTAACAGTGAGAACGAATGGCACAAAGGTCTAGACTGCGCCTGCCATCCATATATTAGTCCACAGGGTCACATGACGCGACTGCATAAACACACATTTCTCACGTGAACGAAATTTCAAAATGCCCACGTATGGCCTTTCGTTTGACTACTGTGCATAATGCGAGGGGGTGCATAATGAGCGGAGGGGAGCAATGTTGTACTGCTCGTTTGACGTTTATACGTACGCATGTGACCGAACAGGCGCATGCGCCGCCTAAGCATGCCTGTGCGTGGCTCCGGAGATGCGCTGGACCACTACGGGGACTAGTCTAGGGCGTGACTGGCGTTATGTGGGTTGCGCTCCTATCACAGGCCATTAAGTAAGTTAAACCCTAGCAAATTCGATCTTCGAGCCCGGTTCCTTAAGAGAACCGAAGTCATAGGAGGCCAGAGTCAAAGGAACAGTTCATTCTGTACAGAAGGAACGGGAAAACATAGTAGAAAGTTGGCTGTCAGACGATCGAGCCGCCGCACGCCATGGGGGCGCTGATGAAGTGAGGTGACCGCCACAGCCTCTAGAGCGGCTTTTGAGTGAGTCGACCTTGACAAGTGATTGGCTAGACAGGCCGACATAGGCGGCCAGTACGTATGCATTCCTAGTCAGCGGTGAGCCTTCGCGCGATGATCGTCTGCGCGGAGTGAGTCATCACTGATAGGATATCAGCCGGACCAAGTGCTAGCAGCACTTGGAGGCTTTCCTAAGACGTCGAGTCTAACCAAGGGTCGTTGTTTGTTAGCTCTGACTGCATAGAGGCGATGACTGTCCACGCGAGATGACCTTAATCTTTGGAGAGGAAACAGATGCACGCGCTTGCTCGTGCGCGCCACTGGTCGCAGTTGTCCCAATGCAACGATCAGACTTCAAGCGAATGCGCATTAGACACTCTCTTATGAGACACCGTCTCCCTGACACAGGGGGAGTTGCAGCCACACTGAGCAGCGGACGCCAGTCCGCTCTTAATGCCGGGCTTGCCTGCTAGGCTGGACAAAGAGCGCGCTGGAGATCAACCAGCAGCAATAGCCACCCGAGACAGCTCCTCAGGGTCTTGTACACAATAAACCCCCCTCCGGGTTGTGTACAATAAACCCTCTTCTTGGTGGATCCAAAAGTTATGCCCTTCCCATTGTTTTCTTCCTTGGGGATGTCAACAGGGCGTAATTCGCCGGTGACGCACGTCAGATGTCGCCGTTACATCCACTTGGTGACGTCAGTTTGTCGTCGTTATAACAAGCACAATCCCATAAACAATACGTTATGTGAGGGGAGTGGGCTTTGGTGGCACACATAGGCGCAGACTCGGGCATCAGCCACCTTTGGCCTTTATGGCACTTCTATCGCAGGGGGTTAAGTGAGTCAAACCCAGAAACTGCGATCTTCAGACCATGGTTACTTAGTGCAGGAGAGAAGTCGAGAAAGGCCAAAGTAGTGGGAAGAACGTATCGTGTTCACAAGGGAAAGAAGAACAGATTGAGGAAATCTGACATGGCAAGCCTACGACCGGCAGGAGAGCCAGCCGCAGTCCAAGTGAGGTCTTAGCAGCAATCAGTCCAGAAGACAGAGAGAGAGAGAGAGAGAGCGCGCGTCCATTGGCTAGGTCGGCCTGTGATTGGTTGGACGGCATGTTGCTTGACACTGTTGTTGGACAACGTGGGTGGCCTGTGTCTCGTGCCATTAAGTCCGGCGACCGTAACGACCTTGAGGTCTACACGGATTGAGGCCACGAAAGGAAGGCAACGGCCCACTGCACTTCAACTGCATGGGCTCTGAGTCAGGCTTGACGGTTTCAGCTGCCTGTCCCCAGTTCCGCCTGTGGTCATCTTGACTCTGTTTTGACACCGGGCTCAGGCAGTTGAGAGAAGTGGGAGTGCTGTAGATGGAAGCCAAGTATACTATTACCTCAAATTATATTGATGCGTAAATCGCCGTCCCCGCACTACTATGATGCGGAGAATACGGTGGACAGCGTCGGAATCGACGGTCGAACCGTCGCAGAGTGCGACAGTGTTAGGGAGACCGGGACTATCATAAGCGAGTTAAACCTCGGCAACTGCGATCTTCAGGCCCTGCTCCTTAAGAGAGAGGTGAGAAGTCATGGGAAGGCAAGAGTGAGAGTAAGGATATATTCTGTACAGAATGAATGGGAGAAAAGCCTAATGGAAATTGACTAGCAGACGACCCCACAACCGCAGGCAAGCGGACGGCGTCTGAATTGTGGTTTGCTCGGCAGTCGTTACCTGTGAGTGGCTGTTCAAGAAGCTGGAAGCAGCAAGCATTTCCAAAGAGCACTTCGACTTGAGCTTGTCACGACAAGCGATGATAAGTGCACTTCTTGTGGAGCTAGTCATTACCGGATCGTGCTGTTCCATCGTTCACTGGCGTGTATGCGGACAGAATGGAATAGATCCGCGCGAGGTGGGCCTGCTCCTGGCCAAGGAGGATATGATAAATTTCGGCCATGACTGCTTACTTATGGGGTGCACTGCGGTAGATCCGCAGGCATGCTTCCATCGTATAAACCTACTCGGTAGTGGGTGTTTTATGCGTTCTAGCGGCGTTTCCGTTGCGATGGTTACGATAGTGTCTCTGTTATTAACTTACGGAAAGGCAGCAATTAGCGCCCTCTGGTGCCCATAAGCAGAGCCTCTGTAAGGTGCTGAGGCAAAACTCGCGAAAGATACGCTAGTAAGAAATTTCCACGAGAAGAATGAAGAGTTATTTTTTCTGACGAGTTAGTGACTTAGACAAGATATTCTCTATCCCACGAAAGTTCAACCGAAATTCTAAAATTTATTTTCCATTTGAGAAAAATTACTTAAATGGCGTTGTAATCAGGATTATCGTTCAGTCTACTCCCAAGATATTTCATTCATTGGTAAAAAAGACAAATGATCGAGCAGTGGAACGGGATGTATTTTTTCCTGAGCTTTCGAGCTCTTGCAGGAGCTCATCGTCAGAGGTGGAGAAACAGCAACAAACAGCAACTTCTCAGTTCTGTCTGACAATACAAACACTAAATACCAGTAGAAAAACTGCCGACAGCTCTGTTTGTGAGCCACTGGATGGTTACTGTGAAAATTGAGGAGTTGTGTTGTGTTCGTCGCCTTCCTAACAACCGTCGTCTCGATTGGCTCTTGTAGGAGCTCGAAATCTCAGGAAAAAATACATCCAGTTCCAGTGCTCGATCATTTGTCTTCTTTACCAATAGACATACCTGGAATGTGAATATTCTCTCTCATCAGAAGAAAGAGTAGCGTTCACCGGGAGAGGTTTATTATAAGCCTGACGTTTCGGGTAGTGGTCTTGTATAACCAGCTTCAGAGAATGGATACTCTGGCTCAAAGCCCTCGTCCTTTTGCCGTCCTTTCTTTCGTATGCCTGCTCGACCAATCACGTTTGAGCCACTCTGTGTGTATCTGGTCGCGTCCTCAGTCTCCTCGTCTCTCGGTCTCCTGCTTCTCACCGTGCCACCCTCTTGTGTGTTCGTTCCGTGGCCCTTTGTGACACCATGACTGGTGTTCGGGATAAGCATGTTGGCCACGGTGGCGGCGGCTCAAACGTGATTGGTCAAACAGGCACACGAAAGAAAGGATGGCAAAAAAACGAGGGTTTTGAGCCAGAGTATCCATTCTCTGAAGATGGGTAGACAAGACCACTACCCGAAACATCAGGCTTATAATAAACTTCTTCCGATGAACGCTCCTCTTTAATCTGATCTACCACCCGGGAATCGAATTTTCAGCACTATTCTTGCTCATATTTCATTCACATCAGGATGCCAACTTTTTACTGACCTTCTCTATGAACGCCTGCAAAAACTGTATTTTGAAATAGTGGCTAGTGAAGTAGTATGCCTTTTCAAGGCATCTATAAATTGAAATATATTTTTAGAGAAAAAGAAATTCTTCATTATACTTGTTTCGTAGCAAATTACGCCTTCTTCAAATTTTCACTTGAAGAGAAAGTATCCTTTGGCTTTCAGAAGCTATAATTTTGAGATTTTTACGATGGGTACCTGTTCATTCATAAGACATTATATCTGTTTCGTCTCTTGACTTCTCTTTACTGTATCTAGCAGCCACGCGTACGTCAAAACCAATAATAACAACTATCAAGGTGGTACGGTAATATTAAACAAATAGTAAAGGATAATCAAAGTGCAAAACTCAACAATGGATACACCAAGTCAAGAGCGAAGGGAGCCAGCCAAATCGCCGGACTCTACACAAGAGAACAACGCAAGTTCAGCAATAACGCCACGCAGGGCAAAATTAGTCTTTGGAAAGCTTGTGTGTTGAAGTGGATCCGACAAAGCAAAGGGAGACCGGAATGGCCATCACTGTCTTATTAGCCATCATCAGCCAGTCATACCCAATCTCGAGTGTTGGAACCCCCGAGAGTTGAACCCGGGACATTTGGTCATTGAGTTCAATACTCTACCTCTAGTCCACGGGTTCCTTGCTTTGTCGGTGTGTGTTAGTGGGAGAAGGGGCGCGGCTCTGGTTTTGATAAGATTTCAGGAGGCCATTCCTATGGCCTCGGGATTGGCCTGAAAACACCAGCGCGAAGGGGGGGGGGGGGGAATTGCAAGCGTTTGACGTCGGCGGCGGTGACCGCTGTAATCGATACAGAGGGGGAGGCAATAGCAAGCAGCTCTTAAAACCGTCGTCTCTTGATGAAGCATTGTGGAAGAAGGGTGATTAAAAGGCAAGGGGGCCCAACGGGAAGTGGGGCTAGTATTCAAGTATCACTTTAGTGGTACTTGGTTGGGAGACTAGTTTAAACACCAGTGTGCATTCAACTGGAAACATTAAAGGTCGATTGGAGCAGAATTCTTGGAGGAAAGGGACTTGGGCACACAGGTCAGAGGAAGGGGTGGACAGCCTTTCATATGCGCGAGACCATTTTAGTGGGTTCTGGCGAAGAGTCAATGGAAATAGACGTGGAGAAGTTCCAACTTGGTCAGCTGGAAAAAACAGTATCCGTAAGCTTATTAATGTTGTCTTTAAAGTATACAACATTATCCACATCCATTACAACATTTATTGGGAACTATGTGAACTCTTCCTTATACCTTAGACAAATATGTAATTTGCCTTAGACAAAATGTATACAGCATGTAGTTTGGAAACCTAGAACTCAACTGCAAGGGCTTGTAGGGTTCAAAAGTATTCGGCAATTCATAAACTTTTCTAAAAACTCTCTAAGCATGAAATTTGACGGAAGCGTAATTTGCTATCAAACGAGTATAGAAAAGAATATTTTATGCATTTTTTCGATAAAAATATATCATAATTTGTAAGTGCAGTGAAAATCAATGAAAAAACATAGTACGTAAGAAGTTCTTTTTTTGCAAAGTAGGCTCTGTGAAGGCTGTAAGATACTTGGTATTACAACCCTGCCTAAGCCATTTTTTCCATGGAAAACACATTTCCATTTACAGTTTATAGGATAGGAAATCTACTGGACATGCAGAGCGCGATGCGCTCCTTCTGAGCGCTACAGAGGGCAAACTGCACATGCAGGGATTAATTTTCTGCAGTATGTGAAGTTGGAATTGATAAACGTCGTTTTTTGAATGTTTTTGAATAAGGCGCTTTGTTTTACTGCCGTGCGAGCAAACGCTCGAGGGTAAGAAATGATGAAAACCGGCATTGCCAACTGGCGTCTTTATCGAGGGGTGTTAAGGTTAATAAGGTTAGCCTTAACGGCTACGATCTTGCAGGCTCGGTTCCTTGGGAGCAAAGAGAAGTCTTGGAATGGCGAGATTAGTTTTCTGTACAAAAGGGTTGGAGAATAGTTAGGAGGAAGTTTTCACCCGGTCTGTCGCGGCGTTCGACCGTGAGAGCGCGGGATCCTCACAGCGGCCAACGGCGCTGCTTGCGTCCGCTCCCTGTCGGGGCGGATTTCGGTCTGTCCGTCAGCGCAAGGATTGTCACAAGGGCCCAGAGTGGGCTTTGTGGGAATCAGGCTCAGAGTGATGATTGGCCCGACCAGTCTGGAGTGCGTGTGTGCGCCCCAGCCGCGCGAGTGCAAAGGTTGGGCGTAGCAAGAGGACATGGGCCATTGCGCTGGATCGAGCATGACTGGGTGACCACGATTGCTATTTAGTGACCCCGTCTGTGGCGTCTTGCGTTAGGAGAAGGTGGACTGCAGACGCACTACATATTCGCAATCGACATGAGATATTGAGCACACGTCCGTCAGTTGTCAGGAAATGTTTATACCCGGCTGTCCTTCATGGTGAGTTTTCATCGCCCTGACAGAGGACGCAAGAATGTGTGAGCGTGTGAACAGTCCATGCTTCTTCACAAATATCTCTACGCGGAGACAAATGCAAGATGGTCACAGGGAATTGAGTCGAATAAACCAGATAGTATGTGCCAAATAGGACATCAGACCATGAAGGTTCAAGTAATCTCCAAGATGGGGAAGACTCTAAAGGCTGTTGCCAAAAGCCTGCGTTGGCTAATAAGGAAGAGAAGTCAATTTGCCCAAAGTGGCCTGGCTAAAATATTGATTTAATCAGAGAAGTTGTTTTTGGCCAGCCGTGTGGAACGTTTTTTATTGTTTATACTACACCAACCGAATTTACTTCGCACGAAGTTGAAGAATACAGCTTATAATCTGGACCTATCTGCAAGTGCACTTTAAACTCGCACCCCATGCGTAAACTGTCCTTTTAACTACATAGGTCAAACAGAATGCATGCTAGGATCACGCATGCATAAAAATGAACTGGGTGTGTTGGGAGATGAATTATCGCAAATATTTGCCCGCGCCTATAAAACACGTCATTAGTTCAACCTCGCAGGCATCAAGATAATTTATCACGCCGGAAACAATATGAGCACGAGTTTGGAATCCAGAATAATAAACAGTACGTTCAGGTACTCAATCAGTCTCCTTATTTCCTCCTAGAACACGAAAATCAGACCTATGGCCCCACCACGTGCTTCTACTTAGGACGCACGATAACTTATGAGAGAAATGAAGACCACTAGTTGAACCTTCATTTTACATCCTCATCACCAGGGCTCTTCGATTAATATACATTTTCGCCCCAGTATGGGTGGCCGGTTTGCTCCGCTGCCAACATCAGTCGGCCCTTAGAGCAATATTGCTGGTGTAATTTGTACGCTTCCTCGTTTCTGCCCGAAATACGGTACAAAAAGTCTGATCCATATAGCTTAGCAAGACGTTCGGTTCAGAATTGTACTTAGTACATTGTAGCTACCCCTTATTCTCAGTCATGCTTTCCTCGGACGCCGCGGGGACAAGGTCACTCCCTGTCTAGCTTTCTCAAGGTGGTCTGGTCTCACTAGCCAACCACTTCTAAAGGTCAGACTAGTGCACGAGATGCGGGACATTTGTTTACGCTCATTCACTTCCAGAGCCGACGACTCACTGTTCGGTTGCAGACTCTCTGGACTCCGGCTCATTCATGGCTGGCCTGCACTCGTCTGGAAGTCACTTTCCTATTGCTTACATACTACGCTTTTTCCTACCTTAGTAAATGCTCCCTTACGCTATGGTTTTCCACGCCTTATTCTATTCAAATAGCTTATACATGTTGAGATACGTTCTATCGCCTATTATCTGCCTGGAACACATCGTATCCCACAACATCATGAGGCCACTAGCATCACCATCACCAAAATCCACCACTGACAGTTTACAAACCTCGGTATGGTGTTAAATCGATCTTTAAACTTCTGAGAACCATTGTTAAATAACAAATACATTGACAAGGAACATTTCGTTTGAATTGGTAGCCGAGATCACGTCAGTATTGCAGTCATACCTGGCTCGTTTCAGCCTTAAATACCGCAGAACCAGAGCTATTGCATTAGCATGAGCCAAAAGACTCAGTGCCACGTCAGGAAAGACGTGATTCAGTTTACGGAATCTGGTGCAGTTGCAGACAAAGCAGCCAGGTCGGAGCATTATAGAGAATACTCCGAACGCGAATGGCCGAGCGTGTGCAGCGGCGAGAAGGAATGGTACTGATTGCCAGATCGCGGCTTATTCGACTGGAACCGGACAGGTTTGACGAGGCCGACATTTTTGAAGCAGGTGACAACCACGTAGGCTGCTTGCATCATGAGTCTCCAGCCCGCATTCAATTAACAAGCACAATGACCTTTCGCTTCCAGCTTGTATGATGTGATTTTGTTTGAGCGATTGTGTGAGCGTAACAGTCTTTGCAGCCTCTACATAGCGGTCTTTACGTTAGTCAGCCTTAGCAAGACGATTGGCCAGGCCAGATTGGCGTCGGCTTGTAAGTGCGCCTGCGCTACCAGTCGCGAGAGGCGAAAGGTTCGGCGTTGCACGCGTATTTAAGCCACTACATAAATACGACGAACACGATGCCTGACAAATATATTATGCCTGTGGTCACCTGTAGCGGTCCTACAACCCACCTCCTTCAAACTCGAGACGCCACTGACGTGCTCTCGCGGTGACAATCTTGTTTGCCCATTCGCGCTCGACCCAGTGTGATTGCCGATGGCGAGTGCGACATGCAACCTTTGGCCTCACGCGATCGGGGCGCACACATGCAACCCAGACGGGTCTGAGCTGAAGCTGACGAACACGCGAAGCCTACTCGGTGGCCCTTGTGACAATTCTCGCACGAATGGACTTGGGATTCCGTCCCCTGCGTTACGGACGCGAGGGTGCCGCGTTCACGCGCCCTCACGGCCGGACCGAGTAGCAACTTCCTCCTAACACTTCAATACACAATATATTGTTCCTCCTACTCTGGCCTTCCCAAGACTTCTCTGCTCTCCTAAGGAACCAGACCTGGAAGATTATATCTGTTGTGTTCACCGTCTTAGCTTTAACATCTATACACCTGACACTAACGCCCACGATCATCCTTTTCTGCAACTGCCTCTGATGATTAGTTCCACAGAAATATTGAAACGTTAGGCTAATAAATCTATTGTTCCAATAATCGTCTCACTCTCTCTCTTCGCGACTGCTTGATGGAACGCACCTCTTCGCTTTCATTCGCACTACATTTTACCTCGATGCTAACTTTCAAAACTCAAGTGAAAATTATAAAAATTAGTCCAGGCTTGGATGCTCTACTACGGATAGGGCATGCGTATCTTGGTTACGCCGCAAGAAAACTCCCCTGAATTGCTGCGAGTTATGCCTTCTTTGGCTTACTACAGAAAATATTCCAATGCATCCAGGTTATGTATAATTTGAAAGGCTTTGACAGATTGGGGGCACTGAAGACTGAGAGAGAATCTTTGAATTTGATCCGGCTGTTTGCTCTGTGAGATATTGAGGCAACCACGTCAGCTGGGCGATATAATTGACGCTTCTTCACCCCTCCCGGTTCCTAAGGTGGGTACATCGAGTCTGACCTACTGTTTCGCTGAAACGGCAAAGTAAACAGACAATTGATAACTGCAACAAGCACATGATTCTAATTTACTGGTAGTAATGAGCTTGCTTTTACAAAGAGATTTCGTGAGACCCCCTCCCTTCCCACGTCCATAGTCCGGTATAAGAGCACTTTTATTGCGAGTGTCCATGTGATCTACCATGTAATCTCTGCATCCCTGTGAATCACGTGCCTAATGCCTAACAATCGGGTAGCAGGTAATTGTGTTATTTCTAGACTTTTTTCAAATAAATATTTCCCCGATGGTGAGTAATACCACTGTTGATTTAATTACACGGATTACGAGAGACTCACGTCCACAGCAGTCCATTACCCTTTCGCCTCTCCCTATGGTGCGCACATGCATTCACCATGATTAGATAAGCTAGGGTTCATTATGAAGTTGTCCATAGTCGCAGGGCAGTTTCCAAGGCAAGGCACCCTTTTGTCACGTGTTCTGCTAATAAAAGCAACGACTGTCTAAAGGAGAACAACTCATTACTCCGAGCCAAAAAGGTTTACTCTGAACGTGGGTCCACTTGTGATGAGAATAAACAATGTAGTATAGCGTGTTTGCATTTTTTTGTTTAGCACCCAACTTCACAAACCGCAGACCCAGATGTTTTCCCCCACGCTGACTATAAAAGTCCTTTAAGTCGTGCGCCTTTAAACCCTTATGAATAGTTAATAATAACTAAGAACTCTGTTATGTTGACTAATATCGACCGACGAACATATTCACATCATTTTCCCCTAATTGGAGATGACACTGCCTATAAAAAAATCATTTTAGGACGTCGGCACCCGCCATCAAATGCTTCTTCGCGTGCGTTGTTGTCTATGTTCCGGCTACCTTTTCGGAACTTAGCTCGCCGCATATGGAAAGGTTTCCAACACCATAGCGTGACATAACGGTCAGCGGAGATGGCACTAACGCCCTCTCCCCGTTGCTGCTCCACGGGCGAACCTATTTTCCGACGCGTGCCCCGCCTTGGCCCACTGCGATTCGCCGGCCTTCCACTGCTGTCTGCGTTGCGCTAACAACGCGCTGGAGGTTGGGAAGACTGGTGATTCACACCACAGCCGGATCCTGAAGAGCACAGCCCTACTCGTTAGTGGCCAACTTATTCTCTTCTACATCTATATCGTGATTTACTCGTGGAAGAAAGTCTGGGAATTGAGGGAAGCCCCCTCCACACGATGCATTAATTGTTCTGCAGGCTTTTGGCAAACCATTTCAGCGCCCCGACGATAAAGCTTGGAGGCACCAAGAAAAGTGGGACAATGGGTGCGAAAGGTGGCCTTTAAATTGGCCAAACAAAGAGACTTCCAAATAGTAGGCTACTTTCATTTCACAGTATCTCGTGGGAATCACAGTTTTTTATTAGATTAAGGCTTCTTTGTCCGGCCGCCTGAAAAGAAGGTCCCCTCACGCTTTTTTATTACAGAATTCATGATAAAAGGGGAATAGATAGGATAAGATAAATTATGGACCGTTTGGGTAAGGAAAAATATGCAAATAGAACAGACGCTATTTATTGTTTTACTTAACGAAAAATGCAGGTGAAAAATTTAGGAAGGGTAAAAAAAGAAAGCCTGAAGACAAATAAAACTATTAGAACAACTCCTATTGGTTAATAAATAGAAGCCTATAGACCAGGAGAACTGTAAGCGCATCGACAATGAGGATATAGAGCAATCGATAAGTACGAAGTAGTTTAAGAGCTGAAAATTACTGTTTTATGCCAACTGATTTTTCTGCTGATAGAAGCGATTAATGCTTTGGTGTATTCATATTTTCTGCAGTCTGATCATGCCTGATCCAGTACACTTCTGTCGTGTCGCGATGTGTACTCTTCCATTTTTGACAATCGTAGGCAGCGGATCAGACGAGTTTTATCCGTTCTCTTCTCCGACGACTGGAATCGACTGCCAAGATATTAATGGACTGTGTCAGGTCAGGGTTTGGGCAGATGTATTCGACGTCTTCAAGTGGGCAACACCACTGAACTTATTTGGCAGTGACAAATGAACTACTCCAACTACCTTATTCGTCTTCTTGGAGGGCCCAAAACATCCCGGCGATGTTGCCATGGTCAGTGTTAAGTGTTTGACATGAGAAAAAGTGAGTGCAATCCAATCACAGGAAGTTTCTGAGGCATCCATGATCAAACACTTGCAGTTTGCACTCATCATCTACGCCTACATTCTAGACACCACGAGATTATAACAGGATTGACATGCGGATTTCTGTGGTGCTGACTATATAGCGTTGGGTCATTGAAAGACTCTGAGGATTGTGAAAGCCGTGTGCAAAATCGTTTCGAAAGACGATACTGTCCTCTCTCTGTCCAGTCAGCAACAGCCTCATTTATGGGCCTCTAAAACTGTCGATTGCCTTTAACTGACAGCTATTGGTCCAGAGATTAAGCGTTCTCGTAGACAGGGACGCAGCTTGAAAATTGATTTAGCTCATTTACTAATCAGAGTCATCACAGTTTTTCAATAACCTAAGGTTAAGATAGCGTCGGCATAGTCGAAACTGGGCTCACCGGCTTCCGGATTCAAATTAAGCACCCGCTGGACTCATTCGAAAATCTCGATTGTCACCGTTGTTATTAGCATGATAAATTGCTAAGATGTTGCGTAATAGTGATGTCTGCCCACCATTAGAAACTTTTTCCTCGATAAAGTGGCATAGGCAAAAAACGGTCTGTAATACGTTAGGCAACGTTTAAAGTGCCCAGAGATGTTTCTTTACATTTCGCTTTTCGGATCTGAGGTGGTACTGCACCAACCGTTCGTGTAGGTAGGCGTGAGACGATGCACATACTACGCCAAAAAGCCTAAGAAGTACAGGAGGTGTATAGTTATGGAGTGATTTTTCGATGGCCAAGTTTAATGCCTATCTTGACAGATTAAAAGGTACTCTACACATGCTGCTTTTTAATTTCTTTAATTGCGACTCAACTCACCTATTCTGCTAGCTTGAACTGTGGCAGCACACTCATGTGACTGCAGAGGTTGGCAGCGCCTTGTTTTTCCTGGCTGTGCTAGTGATGGGCGAAACAAAGCATTGCACATTTTGCTTACATATCAGCCTTTTTGGCCATTTCTTTCATGCCGGTGCACACACAACCACACCCACACACAAAACTTTATGGGTCCGGTTGACAGACTGACCTGTGATTTATTAGGCATTCACAATTCTAGAAGCTTTCTTGTCATGTGATCATGAGAGCAGAGGACCGCTTAAGCTGTGTAAACGCGCAAGTCATGTGCCGTCGGATTAGCAGCAGGTGTTGTCTGCGCCTTTGGCACTCACGGCTGTACTGCCAATGGATATTTCGAGGAGTAAAGGTTAAAAAGGTTAACAATTTCACTACGATATTCCAGGCCCGGTTCGTAGGAGAAGGCCACAGTGTTGGAAACAGTTTAATATGTACAAAAGGATTAGAGAATACGTAAGGAAAGGTTGCCACTCTGTCTGGCATGGCGTTGGACGGTGAGGGCCTTGTGAGTGCGCGGAATCGTCACAGCGGCCAAGGACGCTGCCTGTGTCCAATCTCTGTCGGAGCGGATTCCTGTCGGGGCCTGGCAAACATCGCCTTTGTACATTGTATGATTCACAGATTTTCACCGTAAATGTATGGAATTGATACTGGGCTTTTCCTCTTTTCATATCTTACCACGCATTTTGAGACATCGAAGATTTACAAGATGCTGCCCGTCGGGGCGGATTGCGGTCTGTCCGTCAGCGCAAGGATTTTTCCAAGGGTCCAGAGTAAGCTTTGCGTGAGTCAGCCTCAGGGCGATGATTGGCCCGACCAGTCTGGAATGCGTGCGTGCGCCCAAGTTGCGCGAGGGCAAAGGTTGCGCGTGGCACGCGGACATGGATCACTGCACTGGATCGAGCGCGACTGGGCAACCAAGACTGCCATTACGTGACCTCGTCTGTAGCGTCTCGCGTTAGGAGAAGGTAGGCTGCAGAGCCATGACAAGTGCTCCCTTCCGAGACCGAAGTTCGGTCATAAAATGATCCCAACGGAGGCAGAATAGTTTAATACAGTGAAGAAAATACGTACCAACGGTAAGGTTTGAACAACTGGTGTTCGGGTGGCTGGCCCGAGGGAGTTACGTTTAAGGGAAGACTGTGAATGGCGTTGATTGTGCGTAGTCCTAGTAGCGAATTGGTAAATCAGACCTTAGATGGTTCATGTTCCTAGGGACACAATGAGCCAAGCCACGACTTTGAAGATGTCTTTGGAACATAACATGCTTCAAATAGTCGGGATCGGTTAAATTCGTCACTTCCGTTAGCCTCTCTCAACGGATGCTTATGCGTACCTTTTGGGTTTGGGGTGCTCTTAGGCATGGCGGCTGTATCGCAGTGACTTAATTTACTAGGAAAGACTCTTGCAGTTGCGATTTTATGGCCCGGTTCCGTGTGCGAAGAGGAGAAGTGAGACGGTAGGTGAGAGACATAGTATATTCTGTACAGAAATAGCGAGGAATTTGGCTGTCAGAAAAACGTGCGTCCATAGCCGTGAGGGCTGACGTCCAACATGATAGAGCGCGTGAGTCATCAAAGTGTCTGCAGCGTGGTCACATGAGCCAGCCTTGATGATGATTGGCCAGACCGGACTGACGGCACTGGTGCGTACGTGGAAGCAGTCGCGAGAGACGTAGCGTTGCATTCGGAGTTGGGCCACTACAGCTGCCCTACTGCCGTGGCTCGCAAGGCTGCCAGTTGACAGTCCGCCGTGTGTGTACGTTTGCCCCTAGAGCAGCTCGACATTCAGGCTCAAAGGCTCCTTCTTACTGTGACCTAACAGCGCTTTTACAGATGTGGGATGCGAGCCACCCCCGCCATTTGTGTGAAACATAGGCGTGTTTTGTAATAGGCAGCCAGTGTAGGACACGTGCAGTCGGTCTCTGTAGCTCTGTCAGTCACTGATCCCAATGAACTCACCATCCAGTCCCATTCATCTGAACCTACCGGTCATTTGGTGATCGGATTAGGTGCCGTGACTGACGCGCTGGAAAGCCTATGCACAGACTGGTCATAACGCCCACAGTGTGGCAGTTGTTATGCGATTCAGTGCAGCACAATTAAGGAGTTCTCTGAGCCAACATGGCTGCATAATTTGGCCCAGTGCACCCTCAGCCAGTTCTGCACATCTATCGCATCAAATAAGTACGTCTGAAGCTCCCAAAACGCATAATGCTTGTTACACAAGCCTGCGTGACGAAACAATAAATGTTGCCCTGGAAAACACCTCGGAGTTTTTGACTGAGCAAAACATGTGAGGAATGACGTCAAGAAGAGGGTAACATTGTTAGCACTGTCAAACCGTTTCCTTCGGAATCCGTGTTATGAGGAAGAGGCGCCTCGGAGAAGCCAAAAGGATACAGCTAGAGTCACCTTACCTCCCTTGCCATGCTACGAGGTTATCCAACTTACGATCTAACTAGCAGGAGAAATGACTTCAAGGGAATTAAATTTCGACGCCAGGCTTGGCTGCCACCTATTGCGTGTGCTGGGGAAAGTACCAAATCACAAAAGTACCAAAGCAGAAGGCTGAGGTGTCGCCTTTCGGGAAGCAGCGGAATTCTGAAAACGCCAGGAATCCAAAAAGCCCACAGACGGCTATGGAAATGCTTTATATTCGTATGTCTCCCTGACATACTCTTCCCTCTATGCACATGCCCATTTCGTATACAGTGGATTTCCTATCTGAGTAAATCTAAAGATTTTCACAAGGTAGTTCCTCTTACGCTAAATAAGCTCACGTTGCGTTCCCCCCAAAGTCTTACAGCAATAAATATAAGGTTGTTCTTCAAAATAGGGCATACTGCGATTTATCATGTAATATTACGTTGTTCAGGAAAGCGGAGCATTCAGGCGTGGTACGTAAATTAAATTTTAAAGGTAGAGGAAGCCTGTTCATGCAAAAACTCCGTGTGAATAGGGCAGCAAAAGTAGAATTACGTCGGAAAGTAATCACTTAAAAAAAATTGAATATGTATGCTTCCATATTATGCGCAATGTTATGTAGGACTGTTACCGAACAGCCCAAATTTAGAGTATGTATTCCAACACGATTTCACGATAACTGCTATTTTTACTTCCGCTCATGCATATATATGAGAAGATCAGGCGATCTTGGGAACCATTGTTTTATCGTCCAGACATTTCAAAAGCGTACAGGCTTCCGTCATCAGAGGTGGTAATTGTACCGCGCTTTACAGTATTTATAGGTGTTGGCAGTCATAGTCAATAGGGTTTAACCAATACAGAGGAAGGGAAGAGGGAGGAGGGGGTTAGACGGGATGTTCACTCATCGTGCCCTGTGAAGCGTAATAACCTCAGTCAAGGCGTCTTCCGTCAACTTCCGGTGTTCGCTTTTGTGCAGCCGGCATTGACCGAAGCTGTCTTCCCAGGCCGGGAATCCTGCTTATGCCCCTACGTCCATCTGGTTTCACACTTGCAGGCTGACCGGATGAGCTGGCTGAGCTGACGATTACCCCTTCCGGTTGTGGCTCAGCTGTGTGTTTGTCCACCATCGGCTCGCGAGCTGTCATCGATCGAAAAATTCGCCCTAGGCCGGTAATCCTATTTGCGCTCATGCCTCTATCCGGTTTCACACTCGCAGACTGACCGGATGAACTGGCTGAGCTGATGATTGCCCCTTCCGGTTGTGGCTCAGCTATGTGTGTCCATCATCGGCTCGCGAGTATGCAGATTCGCGTTCCGTCTATGGTCTCGTTTGCTCTTTTCTTCATGAAGATGCGTTCGAAGAGCTTGGTAGGTCGTGGGAAGTATAACACAACGGTTGATGGAGGTTGTCCCCGTCTGCCAGGCCTCAATTGTTTCCCTGAACACGCGGTCATTTCCTCGACCCAGAATTTCGGAATTCTGGAGGGAGAATTTGTGTTCGGAATTCGCGCAGTGTTCCGCCACCAACAATCGATCGTCCATCCTGTTTACTGTCCTGTTGTGTTCTGCCATTCGCGTCTGCAGTCGCTTCCCCGTCTCTCCGACATAGTCGGCCGCACACGAATCGCATTTGATCCGGTAAACGACGTTGGCGGTTTCACCTTGGGGCGGAGGGTCCTTCGGGCGCATAACCAGATGTCGTATTGTCGCCTCTGGTCGGTGGGCGATGCCGACACCCAGGGGTTTCAGTAGACGGGAGACTGCCTCTGACACTCCATCAATGTAAGGCAGCGCACGCCATACTGTTGGTTGATCGGCTGCTGGAATTCAGTTCGGTCGAGACTGCCTTCTGCGTTCGATAAAGTTTCGAGTTGCGTTGGACTAAGACAACCAGATTTTCGCTTGGTTGCACGGATTGAGAGCTCACATGAGCAATATATTTCGTAAGCTCACGTGCGGACATGTTAATCATAACTGATAATTTATAACTGAAATGTCAGCTGCAATCGTATACGTACCATTTTATGTACACTGTGAAATATTTCGTTCCATCGCGTTTCTTCGTAGTTATTTTGGGATTTTGATTGCGATGACGACATGTGACCACATGCCTCATGTGTTGAGATGCATGTTTGTTTACCGGCCTTATTTTGGAATTGATAAAAAATTACAGCCTCGTAAGTTTATTACTTAATTTTATGGCAAAAACCCTGGTAGGTTTGCAGAACAGAAGTTTATAAACTGAATCCACACCTTATTTCTTGAAAACAGTGCGCTATCTCATACTAGTATTCGCTTTTATTTCATGAACGCACAAGGACATTTTCCGTCTCTGAAAAGATATAGCTAAGATGTTTTAGAACATTTTATTAATGTTATTTGATAGTACAACACGCAAAATGAAGGGGTTTTGGTACGTGTTGTTTAATAGTGTAGCAATTTCCCAGGATATTGAAAAACTTTCGATTTTATCAAATTCTGCGCCTATTTCCCTTGACTATACTGATCTGAATTGAAATATTTTATAGTTAACATTTTTCTGCGCCTCAGGTTACTTCAATTAATAAAATTAACGAACTCAAATGCGCGTTGAACTATCCACTTAAATTTTGGTCTTGACATTTCATCAGTTAGGCAATCTACCGTATATACATCGGCTAACCGATTTTTACCCTCTTCGTTTATCCAATCTACAACATTTATGTCATTAGCACACGACTTTAGCACCGTTTAGAATGAAGCCCAATCTTGCCTTAATGTTGTCTTTCAGTCAAGGACAATTCTTCGTGGTGTTCACAATTGTAATCTTCAGTCATTAGGTATTGTTTATAATCTCTGTGGTTTGTAGGCCTAGATTTATTCACGGTTGAAAGAGGACGTTTATGGTTAAAAGTTTTGGAATAATATTTTCAAAATAGAGCCTATCTACTCTCACTCTCTCATCCTGCTTTGAAGCCGTCCCATGTTGACACAATAACCGGAAGCCTTCTAAGTCGAGCATTTGCCTAACTGTGTCCGCTGGTGAGTTTTTCAACTCCCTACCTGACGGCTGAGACTATCTCCCAAAATCTCGTATTGCAGATATATCGCAGGGGGTGAAGTGAATTAAACCCTGGCAACTGCGACTTTCAGGCCCGGTCCTTTAAGAGGTGAGATAAGTCGTGGGAAAGCCAGATTGTTAGAAACAATGCATTCTGTACAAAAGAGTAAGCAAAAATTGACACTCGGGCTGGCATGGCGTTCCACCGCGAGGGTCCTGTGAGAGCGTGGAGTCGTCACAGCGGCCAACGATGCTGCCTGCATCTCACCCTGACGAGCGGAATCCCTGAGTCTTCGTCAGCGCGGGAATTGTCACAAGGGCCCAGAGAGGTTATTGTGTGAGTCAGCTTCAAGGTACTGATTGGCCCGAACAGTCTAGAGTGCGTGTGTGCGCCCCAGTCGTGCGAGGGCAAAGGTTGTGCTTCGCATGCGCTGGGTCGAGCGCGACTGGGTGACCAAGCTTGCCGCTGCGAGACCACGTCTATGGCGTCTCGCTTTTGAAGGAGGTGGGCTGTAGAACCGCTACAGATATCCGAGGCTTAAAATTTTCGAACAAATCTTTATTGACCTAAGCGAGGTTGAAAATGAAATGCAATGAGGGAACTCAGCTTCAGTTCTACGAATCCTGCAAACAAATTTCAGGACGAAATTTAACTTGGTAGTTTAGCGTATATCTGGACAGGTTATTTTGATCAACTGAGTGGATTTAATAATAAGAAGGGCTTTGGTTTGGAAAACTGCCCTCTTATATAAAGTTATTGGGGGAAATAGGCTCTCATGTTTAATAGATCATGAGTATGTTTACATAAAAGGAATTCCATATGCTATAAGGAAAGACAGGCCGAAAATTTCTTCTAATATACATTGTGCTGTGGAAGAATTCCATAATTAGTTAAAAAGGTGGAATAATAATCCCTCCCGGGACAGGTAAATTTTGTGCGAAGTTGATCAAATGAAGCTAAAGCGAAGTTTAAGGAATCGCATTCTTTTTCTGACACAAGCAGTGATAGAAGTTTTAAAAATTATATTTAGCTATTCTGTGAAGTTTTTTTGCACAAAATGCAGTAGCATTTTGTTTAAACCTCGCCGCTGACCTTGCACATAACCAAAACTTGCCATACATGTTACCGCGAAGGGGAACTAAAGAAGGCCTTCTTGTATGTCAGTCAGGTAGAAATATACTTTTTTGTAAACAATAGGTACCACTCAAGCGTTATTTAGCAACTGAACAGACAGCAGAATAATTATTTCAAAAAATGGTCATATAAGTGGCCTGTTTTTTCTGCATTCGCATGTTTTCTATGGATGTTGAAATCAATCTCCTTAAGCGAAAAATAATCAGTTATAAAGAGAAAGGTATGTTCTTTCATCTCCAGTCAAATTTAATCATTTTTCTTCAGATAAATTAGAGAAATTGTCAAAAGTTCCCAATTTCCCTGTGAGATTATCTTGGAAAAAGTTAATATACGCGGAAGTTCGTCAGCTAAATATCCAATAAATGCACATTTTAAAGAGCTAACCTATTATGGCAACTTTTTGATTAATCTTAGGAATAACAATATGCAGGGTATCTAGCAGAAAATTTTTTATGCTTGAAAATGTGGTTTACTGTTTTGAAGCATTTCCACATTTGACCAACACATCCATCTGCATAGGAAATAACATCCAAAAGTTAGTTTTTTCGGTAAATGCTGTTTAGTCATATCTTATTTTAAAAGGTTTGATGTAAACTTCGAACAAACGGACAATTAGTAAACTGATCAATGAATACACCGAAAACTTCCGAAATGAACAGAGAATTTTTCAACGATATTCAATAACTACGTATCTAATCATTCCCACATATAAAAAAATTTTTGGTTGAAGGCAAGTTCTTTTTTCCATAAAGAAAGTGGTTGCTTTAATTTTTATACTTAACAAACTATTCAAAATTATTGTTCTAATTTATAGCTATTTTTGACGTCTCCACAAGCTGCGAGTTATCGAGGAAATTTTATTTTTCTTAACAAACACTTAGCACTTCTTATAGTTCTTTTAAGTACTTAATATGCCTAATGCTGCTCATTATTATTTATAAGTTTTCGCAAATGCGTTTCCGCTGTTATGGGAGAAATAATCAAACATTTACAAATTTAGGAAATTTGCTTGCAGCGCTCACAGAACTGTAGCTGTAATGCGGTAGAATAAAATATGAGCGAAAGGAGGGCAGACAACCCTCGGTAAACACCCTCTTCTGTAGCCAATATGACTGCCACGCAGTGGCAAAAGAAACCAAAGCGAAATCAATCAAAACATAGCCGATGCCGACTGAGCATTCTTCCATTTTAGCTGGACTGTATTTGCCACACTAATGGTGGATGACATGGCTTAGCAGTCACCTTACAGTGAAATTATAGGCTTTGGTGGAATCCCACTTTGGGTCTCAGTAATCGTTTAAATAATCCAATGTTTTCCCCACTAATAGCGTGCCATAAATATGCACAGAGATTTTCTTACATTTCTCACTTACACTTTATTCGATGTAGCAAATTTGGCCATTTTTTACTGACTTATACTGCGTATTTTGCTGTGTTTCACGATATTCCTGAAAATAAATTCGTGCTTAGGAGGTCGTCTACTTCCACTTACCTGAGGTCCACCTTATCCTTCTGGAGTTATATCAGTATAGTTTGCGGCGCGAAGTGCCGCGCACGCCATAAATTTAAATGGGGAAAAAACTTTACGCTCTTTTCTTCTATTTTGTTTATTTAACTTATAGATGTTTAAGTTCAGTTTTCAGTTTAGATTTCAGTTACTTTTTATGTTTACTATTTTTATTTTATTTTCATGCTATTTTAGTTAAGGGATTTAAGCTTACTTAAGTTAAAATTTTTAGTTATTTGATGTTAGTCTTAGTTATTTATTTTGGTAGGATTATGTCATGGGGTCGTCTGGGGAAAGTGTGAAGTGCGCCCCGCGGGCCAACGTACACCTGATTTTCGAAGAGAGGACGGCCGGGGCATGTCAGGGAACAAATTGGATCCCAATAATTTTGTTAAGTAAAAAAGTTACGAGGGCAAGTTGGGTCGCGTACTCAAACCTTGGGAGAAGACACTGAATGAGCTTTAATATCATCGCTAACCTCGTAGCCCGACCAACGGCGAACGCGTTTATGGAGGGGGAGTGTGCCCAAGCCTCGGGCGAGGTAACATAGAGACATTTTCCAGTGGTAGCTCCAACATCAACTAGGAAAAATTTTAAAGAAGGACAAAAGTGCCGGAATTATATAAATAATTCTACTTAAAAATTTTAAGTAAGCGATAATTCCCGCGGTTAGTTCAAATGGCCAACTTTTATAAGTTTGCCGATTATAGCAATTATGGAATGCGGTTGCCTTCGAATAACCGTTCTCCAGTTCAAAGCCATCAGCAAATCCCAGCTGCAAATCCCATCAGCAAATCCCTGCGTGTAGAAAACCGGAAGATTATAGGTAATTCAACCTACTGAAAATGTGTAAGTAGTTGATTATTCTAGATATGAAAATATCCGATCACTCGATGTAACCTCTCCTTTATTTTTTTTAATTTAGCTAGTTCACAATATTTGCATAATTGCATATTTTGATTATGGCGCGCTTTTTGTTGACAAACTTTAGATTAGTTATTTCAATATGTTTATTTCAGTATATTCAGGGTTGTAGGCAATGCCTTTGAAGTTTTATAATTATTCCTGTTTTTACTACTTTGATAAACCTTTTTAGTTATATTTATATTCCTTTGCATTGCCCAGACTGTTTACTTTTTATTACACCCCATCCTACATTACGAAAGGATGGGGCTTTCGTGTGCTGACCTGCGACCCCATATAACTTTCTACCAGTGTTTTCAACTACTTCTTATGCAAACTTAAACATAGTGTAACAAGGGGATAAGGTTCAGTTTTTTGGACTGTTAGCACTAGGTTTCATCGCCGAGGTATTAGTAGTTTTGCTGAAGTCCACATGGAGGTCGACAGTGCAACGTTAGCTGGGTGCGGAACTCGCGTTCACAATGCGGGTAGGTGGACAGGGTGCGAATTAATTTGGCTGTGTTAACCAGTTTGATTGTAAATGACAAGATAAGAGTACGGGTGGTAGGTCGTTTATAGACTTGATACACCTAGTTAATGCTCCCTTCGCTGCTTAAGTTTATCCTATCTCTGATATAGGGTTCCTGTAGTCTGGTACATTCCGCGGCTACACAGAGGCGTGCACTTTGAGCGCGAGCTAAACCAGGTAAGGGAATCAGGTGTGTGTCGCCACACCCGGTATTCCCCTCCCCTAGACCACCCTTCCCATAAAAAAGCCCTACGAGATTAATGCTAGTGGTTCAATAGACAGCCCAAACATTTTCCAGCTGTGTTCCAACGTTGTCACCCCCGGGTGAAATTAGAGAGCCGCCTGGAATGACTCAGCAGCCCTTTGCAGCAATAAATATTTTCCCCCTCATGTGGTTAAACCTTGTAAGATGTGTCCTTTTAGCGCTTTTCAGTCCTTCTGGCGTCAACACCGCGTGAGAGGTCATGTGATTACTATTCTCGGACTGCCTCTGGGACAGCCAATCAAAAGCGCCCACAATCTTCTATCGGCACATCCGCTGATTGAGCGGCCAGTGACTCACTCTCACATAACATTTATCTATTCACGTCCACACCACCCAGGTGGGCATACGCGCGCGCAGGCCTAGAGCTTGCCGCGCATTGGAGCTCCTGACCACCACTGCGTTTCCGTACAGACTACACGACCTCTACTGGTGTCTTTCCCCTTCTCCGCCAAAAGAAGAGTTGGCCGGATGAATGCGGCGCTCCGAGTACAAAGACTGCTTAGACGCCTCGATACTAAACAAAGGCTGGCTAATCACACGGCCTGCAAGCTGGCCGTGGCTCGCAAAACCAAAACACACGGTCGAAACAGTGTCCATAAACTGACTAGAAATAAATAAGTAAACAATCTCCTCGGAAGAGAGGTTTGTATAGGCGTTTGAAACCCATCCTTGTGAGGTGGCTTGTCGAACACAATTGTATTTACTCCAGCAGGGTGTGAATATCGTGCAGCCCAAGTCTTTTCAGGAATTTCCTGTCTGGAATCCTTTCCTACCATCTTGGCCTTAGTATTCTGTGGAGGCAACTGAGGTTGATGTAGAGGAGTTAAGGCTAAGAAGGTTAACCTTTAGAACTACAGTCTTCGAGGCCCGGTACCTTAAGAGATTGAGAAGTCTTGGGGAGGCAGAGTATACGGAACAGTGTATTGTTTACAGAAGAGATTGGGGGGAAGTTGCCAAAATGTCTTGCAGGGCGTCCGACCGTGAGGCCAGGGGGAGAGCGCGGCATCGCCGAAGCTTCCGTCATATGACCTGCCGTACATCGGCCTACCAGTACTCGGTACTCCCATTCTTAGCACGATTCCTCACGTGTGAAGAAATGGAAATTGAGAAGCTGAAGGCAGACCTGTCTCCATAACAGATGTGGTAACCGTGTCGACTTCTTACTTTGAGCATTTTGTTATCTTTGACCGTTTACTCTTGAGCTTTTTGGACCCCATAATTGATCTTATTTTTACTCTCCGTGAATGGAGCCACTTTTTTGCTAAAAATTTTGATATTATCATCAAAATATAGTTCTCTATCTATCTATCAGGGACGCACGGAGGCGGAATTCCAAGTGTCCTCTGACCGCAGTCATCCCGCGCGGCCGCCGAATACACGCTTTGTAACTTACCATACTAAAAGGCTACATACTTGCTAAAAGGCTCAGGCAGGTGTTTCACCAGAATTCTGCCGCTGCTTGACACAGCTGCTAGGCGTCCGGCTCATCAGTGGGTCCC
>JAYGXS010000002.1:29233464-29245507 GCA_036362985.1 Ligula intestinalis | reverse complement strand
TTACGTTAGGCGTTTTGAACGCCCAGATCTATTTATTACATTCATCCCATGCAACCCATCTTGGCCTGAAATTGCTGCTGAACTGTTCCCCGGTCAAATGACCGAAGATTGCCATGATATGTCGGCGCGGGTATTTCAGCCGAAATTGAAAAGCATGATGAAATTCATCACTAGATTGAAAATTTTCGGTGCGTTTCGGTGCCACATGTACACTGTCGAGTGGCAAAAGAGAGGATTGCCTTACGCACACATGTTGGTCTGGCTGCAGGAAAAACTGCATTCTGCTGATGTTGACAGAATTCGTATGTGCAGAGTTGGCCGACCTGGCGGCTGACCCTGTTCTGTTTGAACCAGTCCAAACGCAGATGGTGCATGGTCCATGTGGTGAGCTGAACCCCAGCAGCCCTTGCACCAAAAACGTATCCCAAGCGCTTCATGGCCACAACTCAGACTGACGCAGACGGCTACCCTCTGTACAGACGAAGACGGTCTGAGCTTGGTGAGTTCACAGCTGTTGTCAACGCAAGGCGACACGGACGTGTGGGAATTGATAACCGTTGGATTGCGCCCTACGCAACACATCAACGTCGATTTTTGCAACTGTGTAAAGTTGCCCTGACGCTCCTTTATGTTGATGTCCCCTCCTACTGCACTTGCAAACAACACACGTGGGCCCGGCGAAAGAAAGGAATGGCGGTTGAAGGACATTCAGAATCAAATGCGATTTTAAGCTGGGTCAGATTTGCATTATTTTACTTCCTACGAATGCTTCTTCACGAGGTTCGGGGTCCAACATCTTTTGAAGATCTTCGAACCGCAGATGTCTCTTTGTGTTCAACTTACAGAGAAGCCTGCATGATGCGTGGTTTACCTGAAAATGACAATCATTGGGAGAATAACATTGCTGAGGCTGTTATTTCTAACACTCCAACCCAACTACGGTGCCTCCTTGCTTTGTTAATATAGGAAATGCGAGTTGGCCTGCCCTTGCGGCCTGCAGTTAAAGCTCAGAAATGATTTGTCAGAATACTACCGGTATCAGCTGCAGTTGCAAAATGGCGGTGCTCACACCGAATTTTATTCCACCATTTTCAACATGGCCCTAATTTCCATTGAGGACATCTTGGTTGGCATGGGTGGTGAGCAACTTCATGCATACGGATTCCCTCTGCTTGACAGGAGCGTTGGAAATCAGCTTCCCCCTGAACTACAACGTGAGCTTTGCTACAACGTTACTCAGCTGACAGCATAGGCTTCTCTGAACAAACCAAGGCTACTGGTCGACCAACTGCACGCATTCAACACTATTCTTGACAGTGTCCACGGTCGCAGTAATGGTGATCACGTTTTCTTTTTGGATGCTCCTGATGGAACTGGAAAAACTTTCGTTTTCGAGTTACTCCTTGCCGAACTGCGCAAAGATCGTAAAATTGTCTTAGCTGTTGCATCGGGTGGTATTGCAGCGACGTTGCTTCCTGGCGGCAGAACTGCTCACAGCACCTTCAAGCTTCCCCTTATGTTAGCCGACGATGGTACCGCAACCTGTCAAATCAGCAGAGGCAGTGCTTTAGCTGAATTGCTGAAGCGATGCTCAGCAATAATTTGGGACGAGGGCACAATGCCAAACAGGATTGCACTAGAAGCGCTGGATAGAACTCTGCGTGATATCACAGAAAAAGGCTGCTCCCTTTGGTGGCATCACAACGGTTTTTTCCGACGATCTTCGTCAAATTCTACCTGTAATTCAAAAGGGTGCCAGAGTGGATAAGGTATAGTCCTGTAGTGGTTCGGGCCTGTCTTACTAGCTCGCATCGAAGTGCACTTGTAGCGGCTCGTGCCTGGCTGACTAGCTCGCATCGAAGTGCACCTTCCCAACGGCTCGCCGACGCGGTTCTTGACGTCTGGATCAGCCAATCACGGTCCCCGCATCTACGTTCGAATACCAGGCGACGAATGGGGAGCTTGCACACGTGCCCGATGCAAGTTGCCTCTCTGCCCAAAATCTCCAGGCCGACCTAGCCAATGAAAGCTATCTCTCTCTGTCTTCTGGCCCGACTACTCAAATAACTGACTTGGAAATCGGCTCTGAGCGAGGCGGGTTGGAGGCCACGCGCTCATGCGCCCTCCGGCCGTACAGCCATGCCGGATGGACTGGCAACTTTCCCATAAGTTTTCTGTAAACTATACACTGTTCCATCTACCTCGCACTTCCATCGTCTTCGCTTTAATCTCCTAAGGAACCAAGGTCTGGAAGATTGTAGGTGTTAAGGCCATAACCATCGTAGCCTTAGCTCCTATACCTGGTGACCCCAATCGTGAGATGAACTCTCAACTAAACTTCTGATGTGGGCGAGCGCAATCATCATCAGTCCTCCCTCGCCTTTAACTGAATTTCTCCTGTGTCATCTCATTTGGCCGCGAAATGGAGAATTTAATTACCGACACCCTATCGTGTAGCCCGAGGGAGATGATCAATCGCTCACAGCCTACGGACCTAAGGCTCTGGTTCCTTCCCCATCCCACGGAGCAGTTTTCCCCTGTGAGTGCCAATACCCAGACCTCCTTTCTCAACTCAGATCCTTCTTCTACTACCAACGGTACACTTTCCTCCTCTCAGCGAACATTTACACGGCATACTGATTTGCCGTCGAAGTTCAATACAGCCAACCAACCTCCCTCCTACGTAGTCGAGATGACTAATCTCCTAAAAGATGCCGATGCACGCGTAGTCGAGAACTTTCCTCCTACCGCTGACCCATTTGCCCACGCGGACGCGAGAGGACATTTCCTCCTCCCAAGCGGCACTGGCGGCACTACCCACCTCTCGCAAGCCAACCACACGAACACCAGCTGTTTGAAACCTGCCGTTGGTACTATCTCCCTCACTTAACTTAACTATTCTTCCTCCACTCGGATTCTTTCAATTTCCTCGTTACGGTCTCCGGGGGGAGTACTCGAAGCGGCTCGTGCCTGGCTGACTAGCCCGCATCGAAGTGCACTTTCCCAACGGTTCGCCGACGCGGTTCTTGACGTCTGGATCAGCCAATCACGGTCCCCGAATCTACGCTCAAAAACCAGGCGACGAATGGGGAGCTTGCATGCGTGCCCGACGCAAGTCACCTCTCTGCCCAAAATCTCCAGGCCGACCTAGCCAATGGAAGCTATCTCTCTCTGTGTCTTCTGGCCCGACTACTCAAATAACTGACTTGGAAATCGGCTCTGTGCGAGGCAGGTTGGAGGCCACGCGCTCATGCGCCCTCCGGCCGTACAGCCATGCCGGATGGACTGGCAACTTTCCCATAAGTTTTCTGTAAACTATACACTGTTCCATCTACCTCGCACTTCCATCGTCTTCGCTTTAATCTCCTAAGGAACCAAGGTCTGGAAGATTGTAGGTGTTAAGGCCATAACCGTCGAAGCCTTAGCTCCTATAGTCCTACCTGAAATATTTACCGTTATGTTCCACAGTAAAGCCATTGGAACTCACGACGCACATGAGGGTACACCTCAATGCTTATTAGAACTCCGGCGAGTTCTCCTCTTATATCTTGAAGATTGGTGAAGGTAAAATCGAAACCGATGCAACTGGACACATCCTCCGTGCTTTTGTTGCTAATTTGGTGAGCAGTGTCGAAGACCTAAGAAAAAAAGTGGTCCCTTACCACCAAACCAATTTCTCAGACGTTGAGTGGAATTCTGGCCCCCACCACAAACAGATTCGTCAATGCCATTAACGAGCGACTAACCTACCTGCCAGGTGTGGAAAAACTGTACAAATCCTACGATACAAGAGTCAAACCTACAGATTGCGTTACTTACCCAATTAAATTCTTGAACAGTTTGGAAGTACCTGGCATCCTTTCCCATAAACTGATTCTGAATGTTGGCACGCCGATTATGCTAATGAGAAATCTGGACGCACCACGACTATGCAATGGCACTAGGCTGACTGTCCAACGTCTAATATGTTATCTGATAGAGGCCACGATTATTACCGGTTGTGCGAAAGGAGATATTGCTAACATTCCTTGCATTCATATCATGCCGTCCGATACTACCTTCAACTTCCGGCGTCTGCAGTTTCCTGTAGTGGTTTGCTTCGCAATGTCCATCACCAAGTCCCAATGTCAAACCTTCGAGGCGGCTGGACTTCACCGTGAAGAATCATGCTTTTCCCACGACTATCTCTACATTGCCATATCTCGAGTTGGTTCAAAACGGAATTTATACGTCTGGGCACCCAATGGGATTTCGAAGAATATTGCTTTCCATGAAGCATTGGTTTGACGGTTATATCTTCCACTTCCTTAGGGTTCCTATTTATATCTTACTGACGACCGCCCCTTCTGTAATTCCTCAGTCACTCAAACTTCGGCTCTTTTTTTGTTCCTCCCTCGGCGTTTTACCTTGCCCCCGTCCCTCCCATTATTACTTTTACCTTTGTCCTCCTTACTGTTCCCGTTTGAAGTCTATCAAGTTTTTCCTTAATGGTTCCGTACGTCACTCTCTCCGTTGCCACAATTACAGTTCTCCGTCTTTTCATATCGTTCTTCATTACTGTTTGCTTATCCTTCGTAAGTATACATTGTTTCAAAGGTTTTGTTTCAGAGGAAACTTACCTTTTTCCTTCATAAAAGGATACCAATGGGTAAGGAAGACAAGGCGAAGCCGGGCTTCCGCGCTAGTGCCCTTATAAATCTAGATATGCTCGAATGCTCGCCAATGGCTCTTCGGATTTCTGTGATGGGAATCTTTGAAACCTCAAAAATCCAAATATATATGTTTTTAAATGCGTTAGAATATTCTGTTTTAAACTTGTGGGATACGGGACAGTCTATCCAAGAACCTGAGATAAGACTATCCCGACTGTTACGGACCAGTACATAAGAACAACGTCGTTTGCAGATCAAAGCACGTGCTTGTTCAAAGTCCTATTTAAAAGTTATGTTAACTTAATGGAAGGCATTTTAACCAAGTAAAACAAAGAGACAGTTCAGTTTTACTACATACTCGTTTGGTATCAGACTATGAATTCTTAAAATTTTATATTTTAAAAAACGGACTTTCGGTTTTTTAAAAACAATTAAACCTGTCGTTTTTCCCCCGTAAGGAGTTCGAGTAATTTGGAATGATCCAAAACCCGCTTTGCGATGAAGAAAATCATGATCGATTTTTCTAAAAATATTATAGACAAATTAAAAAACGTATGGTGCAGACCACGGGATGTAGCATATTCTACAAAGTGTCCTTTAAAGAAAACCAAGCGAATGAACTCTGGAGTAGGCGTTTGGACGAAGGTGTTTAATGGACTCCCCAGCAACTAGAGTTCGGGCAGTATTCTTGAACAACCTAGTTCTACACAGAGAAGGTAAGAGGGGGCTAACAACTCAGACCACCTCTTGTGCATTTTCTCCTAAACTTGCTGCTGTAGAACGAGTTAACTTAGTCACACGCGTCGGCGCTAATCTTAAAAGGTTATCTGATCATCCCCCAGAATGGCTGAGAAAATGAAACATTAGGATTGTAAGCAGTGTTAAGCATGTTCACTTAGCGGCTTCCGGGCATCATCTGAAAATCAGTGAATGCTCCCGAGGGAACAACAATTTCCCACACAACTATCCAAAAGCACCAAGTAAAAGCCCATTAGCCACGAGCGGCTGCAATCAGATTACGCACATAAGGACCCCCCACAAGCGCGCATCTACCATGGCCAAAAGCCAGTTAAACTGTCAGCTACATGTCCGTTTCCGTGCCTTTCTCCCCTTCAAGACGGCTCTGTCTAATCATCTCTCACACCCCACTCCACTTATCATCATTACCTGATTAGATTGATAGTGACTGCTTGCAGTTTTCCTCTCATTATCCAAATCTATCCCTTGTGTGAAAATATGGACGGTATTCTACTTTTTCCAATTAGCCGCATGTTTTAAATCATTCCCTTACAATATATGTAAATGCACTGGCTTTACGGGAGTTTATAGTAAACAAAACGGTTACTACCCAATTAGATTTAAAAATCCATCTGGGAGGTTTTTTGCAACCTAATGATTTTTACCATTTCCTGACGATGTCTTTCGGCGTGTTAATTTCACCTTTTCTACATGAAATTGTCTCGGTAAGAATGAATTGAAGCCCTCTTTCGGTACTATGCCTTTTGGTTGAAAGATAACAAAATCATGACTTTTGGCAAACTAAGGAATCATTATTTTTTATTCCAAATTTATGCATCCGTTTTAACCATCCGTTCGCTGGTTAGTCGTGGTTAGTGGGCCATTAGGGACCTTCGGTACTGACGATAGATATTTGAATTTTAAACTTCACCTAATCCACGTCAGCATTGAACGGTAGTATTCGAAAATTGCGGTTCTTGGACTGAACCTGAATTTAACCTGGATTCGGTTTAGTGCTTAGCATAACGATAAAGCCTCTGCGTGTAACACGGTCCATGTACTGCCAGACCTCTTAAGAAACGTTAAATGACAAAAAAGAAATTTTATCCTCATCACTTACAAACTTATTAAATTCGAAATCAAATAAATTTCTAACCCTCATGCGTGTTTCAGTGAGTTTAAAGGGACAAAGAGGACATGCTTTGGCGAGGGTACGCCTATATAGGATTAATCAAATGGACGCAAACAAAGACGACAGGCAGCCCATGGGCTGATGGTAGGCTGCCAAGGCTTTGTTTTATGCCCTTGCGCGAGAAGGTCGCCTCTGTCCGCTGTAAACAATTCCAAGGTCGCTGGCCTTACCGACTGAATCAGCGCAGCAGAGAGATTGCTTGGCTCAGGCAGGCACTACTTGAGTTGCGTGCGAAACCCTTGAACTTGCTTTCACAAGCTACTTAAAATAGCCGCCGGTAACGTATTCCTCCTAAGGCATAACCCAACACTGTCAGTGGAGCCCCTGATGTAATGTGAGACAGCAGCCCGGGATGCCATCTTGAAGAAATCCATCCTTCGGGCGTCTTTTGCACTCTCCTGGAATCAAGCCTTCGCCAGAGTTGAGGTTGGGGAGTCAAGCCTCATCTTATCCATCACAACTTCGCGAATCGTACTGCAAAAGCGAAGTCGATGAAATAACTCATGTTGTATACCAAAATTATCGAAGGACTAGTAATCACTCGTAAATCAGCATTAGTGCATGTACGAAAACGTTGACGTAAGAATGAACTACCCTAAATGAATTTAAAATGCAAAGAAAATATGCAAACTAATAGTACATTGTTCACAAATGCAAACTTTGCTTAAAAATGTTGATGCTTATCAAAACGTGAAAAAATGCCTGCAAATGTCACCCATAAATACGAAAACAATTGTCAAGTGAAATCGTAAAAATACCATTTTGTGCATTTCAAAACAAATTTCATTTTGTCTATTTTCTTTGTAGTAGCCGCTGATATTTAAGTACAATTTGCTTTAGATCACTCTTGAAATTCCAGCAATTACTTCAAGAGATGCCTTGTTTTTAACCATTTTTCCACAAATTGAGATTGTGTTTTATATGTCGGGCAAAACCTTCAACTTAAGATCATGTTTAAAAACATGAACCGAAGAAATTAGTTTTTAAATATTCTTTATTATGAAACTGGCTACTGGGTCACACTTGTAGCCTCAAGCAAAATAATAACTTCGTTGACCGGAAAAATGAACGTTCACAACAGGGTAGAATGTAAAGTATGTGACCTGGCTGATTCAAAGTGCAAATTTTACGAAAGAATACTAAGCACTCGAAAACCGGCAATAACGCATGTATTCAAATTTTCAAATAATAATGAACAATCTTAGGTGAATTGAAGAAGCAAAAAACTACTATTAGTTTGCAATAGATCCGACAAAGCAGGTGGAGACAGCAATGGCCGTTCCTGGCTTGTTAGGCGTCATCAGCCAGTCATATCCAATCTCAAGTTTCTGAACCCCCGAGATGCGAACACGGGACCTTTGGTCGCTGAGTTAAACACCTTACCACGGCACCACGGGCCTGCTGCTTTGTCGGTTGAGATCGGGAATATGATGAACATTCCGGTCTCCCTTTGCTTTGTAGGATCAATTTCATCCTATCTCGTTAGTCACAACGAGACTGCTTGCGTGGGCTCTAATTGTGAGCTCCTGAACGAAGCGAAATTAAGAGTAGGCGCTCAACATCGTGCAACCTTCAGGATGAAATTTGAATTGGCACTTTAGCATATATTTGGTAACATTATATTGATTAGTTGAGTTGAGCTAATTCTGGGAAAGATTTAAATTTAGGAGAGTCACCATTTTAGTTAGGTCTATTAAGAGGAATTGCCATTTATTTTGGCGAAATTGGGAGCAGCTTCATATCGAAGGAAGTTCCTATGCTATTATGAAAGAGAGAACCAAAGTGTTTATTAATGCTGAGTATACTATGGAGGAATTCCAAAATAAGCAAAATAAGTATACAAGATATTTCTTCCAGAACTAAACAAGTTTGTCCGAAATTGTTCAGATTCAAATGAAGCCAAGTTGAAGGAATGGCATTTATTTGCAGAAACATTCGAGGTTTATATTTTAAAAATTATGTTTAGCTAACCTGTGAATTTTTTCGTGCAAAATGTGGTAAAATGTTCACATTCGTTTTAAACCACACCGCCTACCTTGCCATTTAAGTAAAGTGTCCGCATATGTTACCGCGAAGGTCATGTAAAGAAGGCCTTATGAAATGTAAGTCATGTAGAAATATAATTTTTGTAAACTATACCTTTCGCTTATGCGTCATTTAGAAACAGAACAGACAGAAGTATGTGTGGCTTGTTTTTTTGCATCCACAAGCCTAGAACGGATCGTAGAATTAATCCAGTTTTGCGGAAAATAATCCATTATAAAGAAGAAAGTAAGTTCTTGCATCTTCAGTAAGGTTGAATTGTTGATTATCAGTTTACTTGAATTGAAGCCGCATGGTTTGAATTTTCGAGCAAAATCAAGGCAATTATATTTCAAGTTCTATACAGAAAGACTCCGTCTTTGGACAAAAATCGAATAAAAAAACCTATGATTCTCAACAATCTTCCGTCCAATTTCCTTCGATACCTCCACTGCTCGACGAGGAACTCTTCTCCAAATCGGGCATCACGCTGGAAATATTGACTCGGCCTACATAGTCTTCGTGTCCCAATCAGTCTCGTCAGGGCTCTGAGGAGTATCCACGGACAGGCTGAGTCGTTTTATTTATATACTGCTGTGTATAATTACTAGAAGACTATAATTATCTAAGTAAAGTCCACCTTATCATTTTATATCTTGCTTTTTTCAACCCAAATTAGTACCAGTTGGCAACTATTAGACTACACTATCTCGGTGTATAATTGCTAGAAGACTGTTTTTAATATAATTAAGGCCACCCTATCGTTTGTATTTTTCTGACGCCAATATACTTCCTGGTAGTAACTATTAGACTACACTATCTCGGTTGCTGCTACGTCTAGTCTGACCAACGCCACAATAGTTTATAAGTATAACCTTTTAGCTTAAAGTTATAGCATGCAGAACGTAGAAGTTCACGACCAAACTGTGGGTGGAAAAAAGCCCTTTCTGAAGCCGGCGTCGATCCCCCAACCTGCGATTTAGGAGGCGAGCCTCTTAGCCGCTCGGCCACTGCAACCCAGCTCTGCGAGTCACAGAAAGTTAAGTACATTGACAGGGTTGACACGATAAATTCCGCCAACGACTCAACTGTCCTGGGTGAAGAAAAAGTCCTTTCCGGAGTCGGCATCGATGCCTAGACCTGCGATTTAGGAGGCGAACATCTTGGGCGCTCGGCCATTGCAACCCAGCTATGCGAGTCACAGAAAGTTAAGTGCATTGACAGGGTTAACACGATAAATTCTGCCAACGAACTCCACGACCAAACTGTCCCGCGTGACAAACAGTGCGACATAAGAGACAAGGGTATAAACCCTACGGCCACCATGAGCACCTCGCAGAATTCACATAAAGGTGAGAACGGTGACACGAATGACACGAATTGCCCGATGGCATGCGAACATTGCAAAGATTGCCCGAAAATATCAAAGTTGGAGTCACGTATAGATTTACTAGGGGATGTTATAACATAGTTTCTCAAGCATGGCACATTAAAGCCGCTAGATGAAACCAGTAGAAATCAACAGCTACAATCCGCCTTGACGGAAGTCGCTACCAGACACCAGCCAATCGGTCCAAGCGTAACTAAAACTGAAGAGAAGCAAACACAAACAAGCCCTAATCTACCGTCCTAAAAAAGTTCAGGTTCTAGGATCATCAAAACGGCCAGGCGAAGAGGGAAGCGTCTACCTGACCAACCAGTCCCACCCTCTTTACAGGTCAAAACAAGTGAAATCGCACGAAAGGGGATCAGAGAAGAGCTGGGAGAAGAAAAAGAGACAGTATTTGCACCTAGACAACTGCGGTCCGATGCACACAAAGCGATGAAAGCGAAGAAAGCCGCCGAAAAACAAACGAGGGAGCCAATACTTACAGTGCAGGCCCCCACAGTTGATCAATCAGCCACCACTGAGACGAGTTTAAACAATCTCGCCGTAGACAACAAAAACACGATTGGTTCGCCACGTAAAGTACAGGCTGCCGTCAGCAAAGACACGAAGGAAAACACGAAAGCGTTGCACCAGGAAGTGACCGACGGCGTAAAGGGGACGAAAAAAGTCACCGATAGGGGCAAAAGTTTCGAAATACAAGGTCTACCGGAATCCACTGCCAGTATTACTATTAACCAGAAGGTGGGTGACAGTGTCGCAGGCCCCAGCCCGAAGCCCACAGTAGAAAACGTGGGCAATACATCAACCATAGAGTCCGGTCGCACACAAGATGGTCCTAATAGCAGCACAAGAGCTATTAACGAGCAAGCAAGCGACAGTGTCGTAGGCACGAAAAATGGCACTAAGAGAGATGCCAGCATCATAGTACAGGGATTAACGAAATCAACCGCAGCCATTTCCATGCACCGGCATTCCGCAGATGTCCAACTCTTCCATGCACTTATGAACAAAATGCTGGGACCCAATGTACCATTAGAGTGCGAAAAAGCCTTCCGCCTTGGCAAATAGCCAGAGAGCCCAACTGGAACTTTACGTCCCAGACCTCTGAAAGTGGTCATGAAAAGAAGCCAAGACGCCAAGCTCATTCTATCTAGGCATTTTAAAATAAAAGACTCTGACCCGGGAGTTTTTTTTCAACAGGAGTTCTCAGCTGCCGAACGGAACAAACGTCGTCAACTTGTTTCTAAAAAGAGGGGGCAGGTCAGCAAGGGCGAACAAAACTTGGTTATTTACAACAACCAAGTGATTCAACGTCCATTGTTCTCACCTTGGATAGGTCCGTTCCGGATAACCACACAGTCGGCTCAGTAGGGGGAGGATTAAGCTTAATCGAAAAACATATAGAGGCAGAACGAAGGGGAAAAACATTTGGTTATTTACAACAACCAAGTATACCAGCGTCCACTGTTCTCCCCCAGGAAAAATCCTCCCCGGATGACCGCACAGTCGACACGGTAAGGGGCGGAGAGATCCTGACTGTAACCAATTCTCGAGCAAACAGAAAGTTAACTTTGCACAGAGTATGCTTTCAAAGCTAGACGAGCCGAAGATTCATTCCCTTGAATTATCACCAGATATAGTTTCAATAACGGAAACATGGCTGTCTGAACAGGTAGCCAACGACGAGGTATCCGTGCCTGGCTATCAACTGTTCAGAAAAAACAGAGAAGGTCGTCAAGGCGGTGGCGTAGCAACATACGGGAAAAATGGATACACAGTTTTAGACTAAACGGATAAACTGGCGTGTACTTCCGAGGCCATCTGGCTGTCCATTTAAGTACCAGGTGCACCCAACCTACGTGTACTGACACTCTACCGACCACCGAGAAGAGAGCCCGTAGTGGATGCCTCCTTGCTAGAGGAGCTGGAAAAAATTACTGCCCGATCGGACATCCTGATTTTGGGGGACTTAAACGCGCCTCACATCGACTGGGGTGCGGCATGCGCACATAGCTCCAATCTAACCTTCGACAGCTGCCTTCTGAGCAT
>JAYGXS010000002.1:29207406-29220819 GCA_036362985.1 Ligula intestinalis | reverse complement strand
AGCCAAAGATTGGGGGGGGGGGGCGTGAGTTGGGTGCCTGGGCGCGAAAAATTGGGGCGCCTTGAAAAATTTGTAGTCTGGAAAATTAAGCCTACTTAAATGTTAAAAGTAGATGGTTATTCTCAATTATCGTCGTATTTCTACTTTGCTTTGGAACATTTCTTGGCCTGCTACACTACTATCGTTGGGTGGCTTACGGTTTCTGATCACACAACTCATGATCACATGACATGTGCTCAGTCCTTAGCATGCTGCGCTGTAGCCTTCGGGTGGCTTACATTTGCTGATCCCGTGACTCGAGCACATTTCGGGCTCTCCTACACGTCCATGCGGACGAGTGAATGTAGCAGTCCGCGCGTTTACCACGGTTAACATTATCCCGGCTAGAGTTCCTACGAGACATCACGCATTGACTCATCCTTCCAAATTTACCTAGTTCCTCTATCGTCATCACGTGTGCCGCCCGCCTCTGCCTTTCATTCTCACTTTATCGTTTGTCGGCCGCTTTCTGGGAGACGTTTTGCTGAGCCGGAACGGACTTAATCCGATAGTCACCAACCATGTCTTTTCCGCTCCACCCCCGCGGACGACTGAGGTGTGCGGTTAGGTCTTCTGCAGGACAATCTGACTGAACCTCCTGACCTAGGACGTTTCCTGGTGCGGCATCGCACATTGTCTCATTCTTCCTAATTTCCCAAGTGCCTCGAGCGCCTTCCCGTTTGCCCTCCGCTTCTGCCCTTCTTACCCACTTTATCTTGGACTGACCGTTTTCTCGAAGCCATTGTGTTCCTGAGCGGGAACGGACATGATCCCTACGATCAACAAACTTGTCTATTCCTCACCGTCCACGCGGTCGAGTGAGGAGTGCCGTACAGTCTTCGGTTGAACAATCCGACCGAATCTCTGCACGTTTGCTAACCAGGCGAGGGAGGTTGCAAGCAGAGTGAGCCATTTCACCAAGGTCCTGCTACCATCCCCCAGTCCTTCTGGGTTACTATCCGTTGACGGTTGCTACCTCGGGACGTCATCCCCCCCGGGTGACTCATTGTGCTCTGGCACAGCAACTCAGTGGCTAACTTATGCTCATTCGCCAGCATTAACGCCGGATGGACTCGCCTACACCCTACTGTCGTCCCGACTGTTGCGTCTCACCACATGCCTGCCACCATCTGATCGTCTGCAGTTCCCGCCCAGGCACCCAACTCACGCCCCCCCCCCAATCTTTGGCTCAAGCCAGCCAAGGTCGCGACTTTTCTCACTCTCCCCAACTGCACCCCGTTTGGACTCCGGTGGGAACCCCTGATTCAACTTGGGCTACTACCCAACTAACTTAAGAGTGAATAGTGCAGTTTACTCTTAGGTTAATCGGTACGGTCGAATCTCTTGTTCCCGGTCGTTTCTTGGTACAGCTTCGGCTGTAGCCGCTAACTCTGCGGTCCCATACTTAGGGATCTTCTAGCGTCTCAATTACGGTCCCCATGCTCCGCGTCATTTAGGTTTACCACAACAGTTCACCTCGGTTACACTTTTCATAATCCGCCGACTAAGCCTCTGTAAAACGCCGACGGAATAAGTCCCATTTCCTTGCCCACACCTCAAAAACTTGTACTTCAGTGTTTCCTTTTACTCACACAAAATAACATTTACAGAAAAATATTAACAAACGGCCTCCTTCCGCACTGTTTAGCCGTTCCCCTTCGACCGCATGCGGTGGCTTCGGTTGGCTCGTTCTTTCTACACGGGTGCCTACAACTACTATAGCTGTCGCTTAGCTGTCTTACCTGTGGCAGCATCCGCATTCTTATTCTTTAATTGCATTGGACTCTCGTCGATCCAGCTTCCTCCACTTCTTTTTCCTTTCGGCCACCCGCCTGCAGTAAACTTGCCGTTGCGCCGTTCAGTTTTGGCTGCGGCACATGCTACGAGCTGAATTATGAGTTATCCATTTTACCTTCCCCCGGGTAATTTTGATATGTTTCTCTCGTCGCTTCCGCCGCAGCCTTCCTTCGATGCGTGGCGATTTTCGCTTTCTTTGCTAGTCGTTAAGTGGTTGCCGCATTGCTCGATTGCACCTGCAACAAAGAAACTATTACGACAAACTTTCCTAAAACTCACCTTTATGAGAGCTATCCAACTCCGCACCAGCATCATCACTCAACCTTCCTGACCCATGCGTTGCGATTGCTGGGTATTGCCTTATGTCTGTGGAAACCGTAGGCGTTCCGCCCAACCGCACCGTCTTTTCCTCCACATAATCTGATATTGTGAATAATTTTACATGCATTAAACTCTTACCTGATCCGCTGGGTTCGCCTTCGTTTCCGCCATCTACTTGCATGTTCATGTCCTCCATTCCCTCTAACCGCAGGAGGCAGCAAGTCACCGGATTGAGGTTTTTGTTTGCCAGTCGTTTTCGGGTGCACAGCTTCGCTTCTGTTGGGTAATGGTTAGGTGCCGTAGGAAAAATTTATACCTTCCGTCATATTCACGGGGTACAGATGAGCTATGTGGTTGCAGAAAGTATCCCAAGCTTCCGGCACTTTATTCATTCGGAAGGCAAACCACATTCGGTATTGGATTTCCTCAACGTGTGCCCAAACGGACCTTCCTGGAATAGGTCCACTTTGGCGCAGACCCCGTTTAAGTCGACTCCAAAACGCCTCAATGGCTTGCGTGTGCTTGTCCGTAATTGGGTCCACAAAGTTCTCAGTGTGGTTTACCGTGTAATGCGAATAACCCATTGTCTTCAGCTTACTATAGCTGCTCCAACAGTCTGTCACGATTTCACTGCCGTGCTTCACTCTCCGGCATATGACACTGCAGAGGGACGACGCAGAGCGGCTGCTCAGTTGTTCGCACACTGCCCTTCTCTTGACAGTGTCGTACATACCGATTACCCAAAATTGCCGCACTTTTCGCCCTCGGTTGTAATTACGGCGGGTAATCATCGACTCGTCCGCCTGCACTTTAATGCCGGGTCCACCTATGGACGAAGCTACCCTGTTCAGGGTGTTGGAACAGACGTTCCTACAAATTGCAAACCAGTTTACGGCCGCTTTTAGGGATACTCCACAGACAGCTCCCGCTTCCTGTACCGCTCTGCTGGCAACAAATGCCAGGCACATATTTGCTAGCTTATGCAAGGTTAACCAGGTTCCATAAAAAATAGAATTCGTCCGCACAGATTGTTTGCTGAGGCACAGAGCGCACCTGAAGATGTGTCCGTCTCCGTCCTGCGCATACTTCTGCAAGGACATTCGTCCACCGCAAGAGCATCGTAAGTCCGTTGATAGGAGACTTCTGCTGCGGAGGTAGGGCACCAATTCGGCCGAATTGATGGTTTGCAGAAGCCTATTGTCTGGTGTCGGTTGGCCCAATCGTAGGGACCTCGGTGACCTGTGGTCCGGGCTAAAGTATAAAACGCGTGCACTTTTGAACTCATCCTTAAATACTCTGCCCCTCCCCCCCGCAGGCCAAGCTTACTAACCGAGGTGGGCCGTAACCATCTTGGTTGGGTCATTTTCTTGCCCCTCTTCCCTTTCGCCACACAATGTTCCCCCTCTTATATTCTGTTCCTGTACACCCAGACGTCTTTCGGCTTACCTTCTTTGTCGGTTAACTGGCAGGCAAGGCTGTGCGTGCTGTGGGCTGTTCAATGGAGTATTGGACGGGATTTCTGTCGAAAAATTGGCTTCCGTAGTTTGAATTCTTCCAAAGCTGTGTGGGAAGGTAAAAAAGCTCATAGTTTTTGCTTTGGTTGCGTACGCAGTATCTTTATGCTTAGACCTTCGATTATAATGGCAGACTAATTGCGCACTAAACGAGCTTACCGCAGGCCCAGTTAGGATCATACCTGATAGCTCCAGATATGTCTGTCTGGCTGCCGACCGTTGCAAAATTGGCTTCTCCGGATAGCGTCCACGCGTTCCTGCTAGAAAAGACAGAAAACCAGCTAGATGTCCTAATTTTGCGCACCCGTTCGTGCTCCTTACCCCCAAGCCATCCCATTAATTTTATCAGCGATTTCAAGGAACAGTTCAATTAAATTAAGTCCACTAATTTCAGTTATTAACATGCGCTTCGTTAAGCAGAAACAGTACTTACCTGGTTATTTCCCATACGTCGGCCTGGCTTCCTACTTCACGCATATTTTTGCTGGTATTTCATTGGTCGCCAGCGCAGCGGCTCGGCTTTGCGTGCCCTTGAGACCGTATATTCAATTCCTTGAATACTTTTCGTCCAATTACCTTTCACGGCTTGATTTTCTTGGTTTACACGCTGCTTTTTTCCCTTTTATTACTCAAAAAACCAATTTTTAAGCCAATTTTTGGTTCAGTAAAACAAATTTAGGCGTTCCTGCGTAATTTTCTTATTTTTGGGAATTATTTCACTCTCTCTCTTCCCCTGATATGCCCCACCCATACTTTCCCCTATTACCACTCTCCCGTTTTGGAGTTGGGCGCGCTTCGCGCGCACTCACACGACCCCATAACACAATCCTACCGAAAATTCAAGTGCAAAAAAAACAGATCAGAAGTTTGACTTGGTTTATTAATAACGCTAAACTTCTCAGAGTCTTATTAGGACGGTCCGTTTAAGTAAATTATTACTAGAAATTTGACCACAAGTTGTCTTTCCCTCAGTTTAAGGATGTATTGGAAGACCTGCTCACCGCTCCAAGAGAAGCAAAGCCTCCGGAAAGAACACAGCGTGAAGCCGGCTATGGAAAAGTGGCCAACAATCTTTTGAGGGAAGAGGAGGAAGGAGAATCGCGCCTTGAGCATCCCCTTAGTGGTACTGTGTCCCCTTCAGAGTGGCCTGTTCGAACTCGCCAATTAAGAAGAATAGAGAAACTGGCTCAAGCCTTCCATGAACGTATTTCCCACCTGCCCTGGTTTATTCAGACTCGCATGGCACGAGCCTTCCGTGGAATGCTGACCAATCAGGCCTCGAAAATGAACCCCAATGACTATCTCCGCTTTTTGATAGATCGAGTGTGTTGACCTTTTTTGCGAAATTTAGCATTCTCCACTTTTGTGTTTTGGTCAAAATTGCCAGTCGCAGAAGTTTCATTTTTAGTTTATTTATCTTCTAGTATTTGAGGTGATCAGTGTTCTTTCATGTTGTTTTTTTCTTGCTAGGCATAAATATTCTTCATAGATATAACCTCCTACTCACCGTTTCTTTGGATAAACTTTTGAAACCGTACCTCATTGAGCTTCTTGTAGGGAAGTTGGACGGCAATATGAACGGCGAAATATGACTTATTGTCGTGTGATAGCAAAACCTTTGCTGCAATGTGTGCCGTTCAGACTTTGAAAGTTAAAAAAAAACAATTTGAACTATGCAAATTCATTTTTTCATCTAAATGCTTAGTCTTTGTCCTCCAGGACGTTATAACTGGGACGGAGCACAGAAGAATAGGGAGTCGTTGTTTTGAACATGAAAAATTTTTCGAGGAATGAGAAACTTGATTTCTGTGAACGGAGCAGTAAAATCCAAAGGTTAAGAGGAAGTGCTGTGACAGTGAAATAAATAACTCCTCGCAATTGGCACAGTGGTAAAGATTGAAGAAGTTTCCAAGTCGTCCGTGCTTCAGCTTCATTTTCTTTAAATCTACTCAAATACCACACGAGGGTATAAAACTTCCAAAGGTATCAAACAATCTAAAACTTTAGTTCATTTAAATCATAAAATTGTGGAGGAAAAGGCAACTGAGTTTCGGCAATGTTTTTGAAGCACCTTTACCACTTTTGCAATTAATGTAAGGAAAATTACGGAGAATTGCGTAATGTTTGACCCGTCAGAAGGTGCCAACAGCTATCAGAAATTAAATTGCTTTTATCTGACTGCATTTGATGAACGAATGCTTGCCTTCCTAGGCCATTATGACTCCATCGCTGCGAATATGCACAGGTTTACAAAATGCCTTGCCTTAGTTGAGTTTAAATACTGTGATCGGGAGAAATGCGGTTAACTGGGTGCTTTATTGGTTATTTTTAAGCAAACCACTTATCTGGTTCAAGTCTACCATCTCTTCGAGTCTCGCGAAAAGCAGCAAAGGCGAAAGGCGACACGAAAATTGGTCGAACTGAAAACTAAATTTCAACGCCTCTGCTGTCAGCATAAAAAGTAAGTATGGTGCAACTCCCCCCCACTCCTTATCGCACGCTAAGTGCCTCCTTTTGCACTGACAAGATTATTTTACCAATAGAAATTTACTTGCTACTTAACAAATGAGTAGTTATAAGAAGTGACCAGGCTGCGTTCTGCATCTGCTGTAGGACCTTTGCTATGCTATCCCTAGCACTGGTAGTATATACAAATTCCGAAAAACTGGGAAAGATCGAAACGTTGCCTACTCCAATACAGCGACTTATTATCACACGCAGATCATTAAGATACCCATGAGCAAGACGCAGGCAGCTTTCAAGGCAGGAAACTCTTTGGTAGTGGCGGAACAAAACTCCACATTTCCAGGTTTGTCGACAGCAATTCGAGTTCGCTTCGAGGTCGATTTGCGCTCGATCCGAGCCCAAGTTGATCACGATTAGGGTAAGGGTAAGGGTTAGGCGTTAGGATTAGGGTTATGGTTAGGGTCAGGGTAAGGGTTACGGTAAGTGTTAGGGTAAGGGTTAGGGTAAGGGTTAGGGTTAGGTTAAGGGTTAGGGTTAGGATAAGGGTAAGGGCAAGGGTTTGTTTTAGGTTCAGTGTGGGAAAGTGATGTATTATGTAAAAAGCCCGAAGTTTCTGCTACGTATTACAAAAAGTCTTATAAAATTCATTATTACTGGGTTTTGGGATAAGGAAAGTTTTCGGAATAAAATTGCACATTTTCGAGTGTGACGACAGCGATTCGTGCTCAATTCGAGCTCAGTTCGAGCTTGATTTGTTTTTTGCACCTTTTTTCGACTTACGCGCCCAAAGCCGTCGGCCTATAGCCACTGTAGTAAATTATTACAACAAAACTTAACGAATTTTTTTCTTATTTTCACAAAATTCTTTTTTTGGTAAGCCAGTTTTATCAACTTAAAAAACCCTTTTCACGGTTACCGTATGCAACCAACCTACGGCTCGTTTTATCCAAAACCACTACCAAGGGGACTCCTGCCGCTTTCTAAGTGTCGTTATCGATTGTAAGTACGCCAAAGGCTTCTCTTTTACTCTTCAAAAAGAGGGAAAGTAGATTAAGACTTAATGAAAATGTAATTTGCTGATTAATGTGTATCAGAAAAGATAATTTAGTGTGGACCTTCTATGGATTTCTAAGAGCCGTGAGAATCAGCGACAAAAGCATACCACTTGGGTAGACCTTACATTAAAGGGGATGGTTTTTGCAGGCGGTTACGAGTAAGTTCGCTCGCAAGCCGGCATCCTGCAGTGAACGAGACATCTTCGGATGAGACTGCAGAATAATCAGTATGGCAAAAATACTCAAGTAGTTTGTTCGAATGCAAAACACAGTTCAGAATTTTGGTCGATATTCCATTAGCCAGGAATCGACTTTACCAATAAAAGGAATGTCAAATGTCTGACTTTCATATCCGGCAATCTGTTTACCTGCAGTCTTGACCGGTCTTGCCTGCATTTTAGCCTCCATACACTTAAGCACGTTCTATTCCACAGGCGCTATTAAACATCAGGCCTCGCCAACTGTTATATATACCTTACTGGAAGAGGCAAATATGTGAGTTCCAGGAAGCAGTTCAGAAGTAGAAGAAGCGATCACTGGATCAAGAATTTTGTTTGCCTGACGTTTCGGATTCATTCAAGAATCGATAAGCGGTTCCCGACCGAAAATGCCGACGCATGAGTATCAAGTGATCGTGCAAAGATTGCCTACAAAGCCGGAGATTGCAATCAATGCCACGCATACACGATATATCTTCAACCCTGCCGCTGTAGAGATTGTGATTCGAGGCTCCGATCAATCATCAAGGCGTATATAATGAGCCTGAATATCTTCCGACTGTCCAGTCAAATAACTCATAAACTTGCTTGCCTCCGTCTTGAGTTTAGGCAACCCGCTTGAAGAAACACAGTGGAGTCTTGAAACCACCGGGCTGTTGTCAACGACAAGAATAAAGGTAAACAGGGGTCTCGTTTCACACCAACAACTGACGTTGATGACCTAGACATAAAACACTGCGTACTATAATGCGGGACAGGCAAAAGTTCAGAGAGGCAGCTGAAATTAATACTCGAAGCTGCACGCGATGAACGTCTTTTTTTTCTTGACACACCACCTGGGAATTACATTTTCACTATTGTTTCTTCGACTTTGTTCATCCAATTAGATTTTTGAAAGTGATTTGATTTCGTTTTTTTTTCTCCAGGGAGGAAAAGGCAGTTATGCGTGAGCTTCTGAAGAAAAAACTTTATTATTGCGAAGGACAATGGAACACCAACTGTGTGAAGATAAATGGGCTGAGCGGAACTCCGAAACTTCCAGGCAAGTGACATAGATCGTTTGCGGACATGCCTAAGAAAACTCGGAGGTTAAAATAATGCAGGTACTTGAAATAAATAAGTAGAAAAGCACTAGAAATTGTTACAATTTAGTCAGGGATACATGCTGGACCTTAGTTGGTAATATTTTCTCATTCTTCGGGACTGACTGACTTCCTTGCTGTCTGTCTTATACGACGAAAACAGCATCTGGAAACAGTACCAAGGCGAATAAACCGAAACTACCTTCTGCGTACCTGACACCCTGAATACTAGGACGTTTTACAACTTTCTAACACAATTTCCCTGAACGCTTTTCGCCTTTTTATTGCTTTTGATTGTTTCCTACGGTTCAGGAAAGTTGTTGCGACAAACAGAGCTTGGAGATGATGACAGATTCAGTTCGGTCATAGGGAAAGCGCGTTTTTACTGCATTAGAAGACTGTATTGCAGAAATATGCACCATGTAACTTCATTTACCGTTCTAACAGAACACTTTCAATATTGAAGATAGCCTTGCACCTGAAAACAACTTATGAGAAAAAACAGGACCATTGCAACACAATTATTTGAATACAGACAGCCGGATATAATCAAATATGACATAAAATCTACAGCTAGAAGCATTTGCAGAATAAGCAGGTCATGCTCGCAACGGAAAAATCGGTAAAACTGTCTTGTAGGGCTGCCTAAATGTCGATTCTTCCACCCAAATGTCTGAGGGAATTCGTGGTTAAACATTTAATTATTGCGTAACGAATGTAAATGAATATTTAATTGTGCTGAAAGTGATCAAAATTTTTTGGTTAAAGCCACTTATAATCGTTTTGATGGGCTAAATGTAATCAAATTCATCAACATAAACTTGTTTGCTGAGGCAACTGATGCCTTTTGATGGAAATTTGACCGTATATTGGCGAAATTTAACAGTAAAAAGGAAATTCGGTCTATTGAAAATATAAAAGTAGTTCATTATTCTATTTCAAAGGCAAATAGGGCCTCTAAAGATGGTCGTACCGAAAAATCCGCCAACTTGCGGCATAAGGTTTAAAGTGGAAGCCTAAAAGTCGCAAAGAACTTCAAGCTAAACGCGAAAACCAAGTTTCCATAAACCTCAGACCCAGTTCATTTTAACACTTTTGCCATTATCGTAATAAATTAACCTAACGAACGATGACTTTAGCTGACATGTGCTGTTCACAGATTGAGGCTACTGCTTATCGGGCAACCAAAAGGACACTAGTGTCGGCGTCCGGCTGTTTCATTCTAACAGTTTCGTTGGGGAAGCGTGACTGGGCGGACAGTGTTAGATTTAGGGAGACGTAGCGTCAATCGGAAAAGAACCGTAGAAGACAAGCTTGACGCTTATTTAAGTCCTCTTCTTCTGCTTCTCCTAAATACTGATACTTTTACTTGTTTTTAGAAATTCTACTTTCAGAGCATGGAAAAGAAAAAGAGAATCTACTAACAGAACTGTCCGAAGTCCAGGCCCTTATCGCGGACGCAGAAGAGATTTCGATTCCGCAGGTAAAGTTGTGTATGATTGCCTGAGAAAATTCCAATTAACATGATCGTTCTCTCTTGTCACAAGGTCGCAAAATTTCTGTGCTGATAATGCATGAGGTAACATACCATCTACAACTATCTGGCTCGCGGAATTATAATTCACAAAAGTAAATCACCTCCATCCCCCATTGCCTTTTTATTCCCTGGTTTCTAAGTGCGAGTCATCAGTTGTGGATACTAGGGTCCATTCTATGCAACGTCGGATTAGTGAATAGCACTACATAGCTTAACACTTCTGTTTGAAACAACAAAGCGAAGCCTAAAAATACTGCATAAAATAAACTGCAATGGTCAATGAAAGTCATTGTAATCTCAAAAAATCTTCAACTCCTGCCATAATAGTTAATTGCCGAACAATTCCACGAGTTTCAATACAGAAGAAGCGATCACTTGAACAAGAGGTTTCATTGTCCTGACGTTTCGGAATCCCTCGGGAATCCTTCATCATAGGTCATGGTTGAACAGTCTGAGACATGCGCAGATAAGCGTCTGCTCACTGTCAATACAAGCGAAAATACTGATTGGCTCGAGCATGAATCCAAAATTTCAGGCGAATAAGGTTCTTGTTCCAGCAATTGCATCTACTTTTGCTCAATTGCAAGATATTTGTCCAGTTAGGATGTTAAAATGCGTTGCTTTGTTCAAAGAGTTCTGCTTTGAGGACCTTTTCGCTTAAATTCTGATGATCCCAATAGCTGTTTGTGTCTAAAAGTTCACCACAGTATCAAAAGTGGCTTTTTCGCATATGAACAATTTTTTTCAGTGGTCTAGGAGGTGACCATTGAAATCTTGCTTCATTCCAAGCATAATGATTCTCCAATTCAAACGACCTTCGTATTGAAGAAATAGTCACCAACTGAAACGTTTAGGTGATCTCTACAACAGTTAAAACTAGAATGGCCGAGTTATCAACAAAATAGGACCAGGGCTAGGAGAGCATTTATACAATTAAAGAAGAATAATAAAAAGAAGGCTCATCGCTTGCAGGAATTATGGCTTTATTCGTGTGAGCTTTCAAACACTTACTGGATCTCCTCATGAAAAGCTAGAGCAGTAGCAAGTCAGCGGAATAAATTACTCAGAAAATTCAAGCTTGGAAAATGTTATCATGGAGAATAAACAGCGCATAGTGAAACAGATTGATACTGTCCTAGCTAGCTTATATGATTTACCAAAGATACATAAACAAAATATTCCATTACGGTTTATTGTTGCCCTAAAACGCAGCCCTGGCTTATATTTGGCAAAATGGATGCATTCCAGAGTAAAGTCTTTGCCGGCAGTATTATCTGCCTGCATCGCTAGCTGCTGCAGTTGCTGCTGTCACGGTCCGAGAAATGAGTCTCAAGGCAAAGACGGGGAGAGACAAGCGAGTTTCGTTAGCGGTCGGCTAACGCTCATCAACTAATGCATTCCTTAATCACGGGAATATTATGTGGAGCACACAACCCATAGCCTCTAAGCCGATGGGAGATCGATGAATATATTTAAATATGGTTTTCGAGATGGTGAGTAGAAGATGAAGCTGCAAGTCCCAGAAATTCCCAGGTAAACACGATTCTTAGACAACGAGTGATAGCATGTTTTTTGGAAGTCTTGAAGTGTAATAATTAAAACTCGAATCCAGTAAGGAATATTTATATCTGAGCTCAAATTTTTCGACTACGAGAAGTTAGTAGTTTAGATTTGCTATATTAATTACCTAGATTGAGTATTTTAAGCACTGCTTTTCGGAATATGTGCGATTCAGAAAAGGGTTCTCCTATATCTAAGGGGGCGTCAATACAGATTAATTTGTTAGAGAAAGAACCATAGCGAATAGTTTAGAAGAAATGCAAACTCCATTTGAATATTTTCCTAGGGAGGGCAGACCGTTGGCTAGATATAGTGTGACAAGCGCTTTTTAGATATTTTACCTGGCGATATTTTTCCCTGTAGTGGCATTTTCATCTGAAAAATTCTTAGTGTGAAAAAATGCCTTTCTGAAGGGTGGCCATTGTCAATCTCTTTGTCACTGGACACGCAGAATTTCCCCACTACATAGAAATACTACTTTCGGGAAATCTTCGATTTCAACAACTTTGACTGTCCAGCTAGTGGGGAATGTGCAAAGACAAGACAGTTAATTCGCTGTTTGGGCGTCGATCTCAAGATGGCATATGCGTAGCTTCTGATTACATCGGATTTTCTTTTCTACAAACGATGCAGGTTGGTAAGGATATACCTGCGCACGGACGACAGATTCTAGATTCTTGTCGGCAATAGTTAGGCATCTCTAGACGAGACGGATTGGCTTAAATATTAGGTTCATACAGGGCATCCAGAAATAACTGACCCTTTTGATTTGCCAATAAAACGAAAACTCTTAATGCTAGGACATTGAAACTTGTTTTATTTGAAAGAAAAACCTTTTTATGCTTTATTTAAACTAGGTTTTTAATATACTGTTTTTTAAATGATGGTCATGGTTGTTTTGACAACGTAGGATTCGTTTCTTTGTCGTTTCCATTACGCTCCTTAGTGTATCAGGCGATAGGTGTCTTCTTTTAGAACAAATTTTGTTTTTAAGTTCTTGCAGATTTGTTGGATTTGTTACAAAAACCCTTAACTTCAGGTAGTCCCATAAGAAGAAGTCGCATGGGGTCAAATCTGGAGATTGAAGGGACCAAGGAATGTTACCGAATCATGAAATAAAGTGATTTGAAAAGTACACATTTAACAATGTCATCGTTTCCCTTGCTGTATGGGCCGTAGCTCCATCCTGTTGAAACCAAGTATTGCATAGACCATGTCCCTCAATTTCAGGAATTAGAAATTCACTAATAATAGTTTGGTATCTTTCACTATTAACTGTTAATGTTGCGCCATCATTATTTTCAAAAAAGTATGGGTCAATCACATTGGAAGCAGTAATTAGGCACTACGCCGTCACACGATGGGAATGCAGCGGCCTTTCTTGAATTTCTCTTGGATTTTCATCGCACCAAATTCTAGAATTATGTCTTTCGAATAAAACCAGTTTTAATATCCTAGCGTTAATAGTTTTCGTCACAAGTGGTTGTCTACACCTACGTAAGGCTTCACAAGTGTAACTTCACAGCCACAAAGATAATCGCCCTCGTCCGAAGAAAGACATGCCGGGAATGGACTGAAGCCCGGGTCTCCGATGAGAACTCGCTCAATTGATTTAGGGACTGTTGCAGTCACATCCGGACTGACATAGCCGCTGTTAGCTGAATCTCTGCTCCTTATAACTGCTCCTTGTTTTATTGCCGCTTTTATCTCTGACGATGGACTCCAGTAAGAGTTCGAAAGCGCAGACGAGCAAAGCCATACTTTCGGCGAAATATAGGTATTTTTCTTCTTCTTTACTTCTACACATACTTGGAATGCGAACAT
>JAYGXS010000002.1:29166280-29203145 GCA_036362985.1 Ligula intestinalis | reverse complement strand
GTATTTTTCTTCTTCTTTACTTCTACACATACTTGGAATGCGAACATTTGCCTCAATTCGTAGCATTTGCATGAAGTCGTTGAATTTGTGAATTATTCGAGTTCAGTCAACGTTGATTCAGGGCATCAATTTTCAAGTAATAGGCCTAGTCAATTAATTTACGACTGTTGCATATACCTTAAGCTAGCGGAAAAGAGTGCGGTGGAATATGTGGCCCGTTTAGTCCCTCATGAAATTTGGATGGACTTAAGTCAACTCCCTTGCCCTTTTGACAATCCCCATCATGTCTCCTTTAAGTGTTATGTTTACGGTTAGCGTTCGGCTTTAGGTATGATTTAGGGTCACAGGTTTAGGCGTTGTCACTAGAACTAGAAGTTATCGTTAGATCTGGCATTTGAGATTGAGTTTGGGGTTAGAGGTTTGGGATCAGATTTAGGCGTCAGGCCTAGGTTTACGATATGCGATTGGGCTATTAACGTTTATAACTTCAGTTATATCATCAGTCTTGGTCACTGTGGAAGATGCATTTAATACTACGCTTCACAAGTTCACCGTCACTGTGATTCATCGGCACCAGCAGCATCAGTTTGCCTGAAATATCTAACCAATGCCATCGGTTTTAATTTTTTCCGTTTTGTTTTAAGTTCCCAATTTCCAATATTTCAAGTTGCGCACTCGCGTTGTTATGCTTTAATGGTGTATTTAAGCAAGCGAATAGCGTGAATATACTGATCTAAATTTTGCTTCCTAAAACATCTACTTGCTAGTTTAGTTTAATTCGCCTATAGCACACAATTTACTGCCATTACGGAGGCCTTGCCTCGTCATCCCAAAAGTAAATATACTTATGGAGATGACGGCTAGACCAAACACATCAAAGATTAGATTTCTTTCTTAAACTACCTAAGCTCTTCTAACTAGGACGTACAGGCGCGTCTTTGTGGTTCTAACTTATCTTTTCTTTTTTGTGGATCTTCCGAATATAGTTTGACTGGCCAAAGCAAAACTACAAGAGCCTTCAGGCACGAATGGAACGTGTTTGGGATCGTCTACGCCTATCGGAGGCCGAACGCACTTCCCAGTGCATTCAATATTGTCTGCGTGCGTACTCCAGACTCGTGCCCTTGGAGATGGGAATCTTAACACCGCGTGTCGTTGAGCTGTGGGAGCATGCCTCTGCGTTGGTCGCCCAACGCGAGGAAGTTATGGGCAAGTTGGCGGCTCTCGAGTTCGCTATACTACACCCACAGCATGTTAAGCTTCCACGTAAGCATACGCTTTTGGTCATATCCTTCCTCCTTTTATTCTTCGCTGTCCTCTCATTCTCATTCTAGTTCTTGTCACTCTTATCCTGCTAATTACTAGTTATTAGTATTTTGAAAGTCGTTTTCTTCGGCTTCTTATCTTTTAATTCTCTTTAAACTCCCACGCTTCAGAGTTTATTCGAGGTAGCTTTGACTTTATGCTCAACAAGGCTGTATGTCATTCTGCCTTCAAAATCGTATATTGTAACCAAAATATCCACAGAAATTCTTCCTTAACTTCACCGAAAGCATTTTGCATGCACAGTAAGCATAAATAGCATTTAAGTGGTGCTCAGTTTAATCCCACCCTAACAGTAAAATGCTGAATAAGACAAAATTGGTGCGGAGAAAAGGTTAAAGATTTATCCTAGCTATTTTACGAACGGGACTGTTAAACCTATTGAAAGCTTATTTGCATAAGATGCGAGCTTTTTGTTCCTACCAATACCTTTTTGTATATTACTCTTTGATTTTCAGTCAACCGCGCAGTTTCTAGAAATGCAAAGGAGAAATTATACTGTGTAAGTCGCTTTTTTCTCACTGTCCCTTTGGACAACAATAACAGCGGGCTAGTTCACTTTCAAATCTTTTTCAGTAATGAGCATTTTCATGTCAGTAAGTTAAACCTGTGATGCATTCCATTTATGCCCCCGGGAACAAGTGAGACCCGACACCACCATTTCTGCTGGCCTATCCACTTTTAAAACTTTATGAGGTTTCTTAAAAAGAATCGGCTGCATTCTAGGAATATTGATCCATAATCCCAGAGACTGTTGCATCGAAAAATGATATTTTCTTAAATGAGCATGACTTACGTTAAGGGGCAGCTGAACAAAATCAAATCCACAGGAGATTCCGACCTCCTGAAATGTGAACAGTCATTCTGGAAGGTGTCTTAGATTCGAACAAAGTACTTAAGTAGGGTGTTGATCTTAATATCTCTTAGGTATTTCAGTCACCGCAGGGTGCCGGCTTTGGAACGGGCTTCCATCCGGCAATCTGCAAAAATCATACTCGTTAGAAAATGGCTACTTAAATAGTATGTATTTTTATCATAAGTTTTCAATTACCTTAAAAGTCCAATGATTTTTATGGAAAATGTTTAAAAAATTGCTTAGTCATCTCGACTACGTAGGAGGGAGGTTGGTTGGCTGCTTTGAACTTCGACGGCAAATCAGTTTGCCATGTTAGTGTTCACAGAGATGAGGAAAGGGCACCGTTGGCAGTAGAAGTAGAATGACAGTTTGGAATGGAGGTCTGGGTATTGGCACTCAGAGCGGGAAAGTGCTCTGTGGGATGGGAAAGGAACCAGAGCCAGGAGTCAATGGGCTGTGAACGGCTGAGGATCTCCGTATCGCTTCGTTGAAGTCAGCCACATCAGAAGTTGAGTTGAGAGTTCATCTCACGATTGGGGTCACCAGTTATAGGGGTTAAGGTTAAGACGGTTAACCCTTACACCTACAATCTTCCAGACCCTGGTTCCTTAGGAGATAGGAGAAGTCTTGGGAAGGCGAGAGTAGAAGGAAGAGTTTATTGTGTACACAATGGCACGGAGAGTTAGATGGAGAGAATGTTGACTCGCGGAGTAGTGCGTCCGTTCCCTATTCGGGTCGGCTCCGGAGTGAATAGAGCTTCATCAATTGCTGGCGAATGCTTTGTCCCGGGAGCCAATGGGGCTGCTGATGTCTAGATTAGCGTGGGCCAATGAAAGCCTGGGCCAATGACTGTTAGCAGCTAGCCCCAAGAGGCGGTGGGAACACAGGCAGGCTAGATGAGTCATGCGTCAGCGGCTAGTCTTGGGTTCCAAGTGGCTGCTAGGACCACAACAGATATATAAATAATAGGAAATTGTGCTGGTTACAGCCCATCTCCACATCAAGTGGCCATCAATTTGTTTATCGTTGAAAGCCTTACCGGCGGGAAACGCTGAACAAGTGCGGTTGTTGGTTGCGCCAAAGTGCAAGGGATCGGTGCAGACAGCATGCAAATCACCAATCACACTTTCTTGAGAACCAAATTGAACCAAAAACTCGACATAAATTTTAACACGATAAAAGAAGCGGCTGTTATGGCAAAGCGTTCAGGCACCGCATCCGACTAGCGTACATGAAGAAAGGTGTGATCCACAAGGTATTATCGATGAAGCCCTCTTTATCTAGGCTGCAGATGGCACAAACGATAAGGGGATGATTCAAAGCCATTAATCAGGCGGACGACGTGCGGTGCATCGTAATAATGGGAGGAGCATGCCACACAGCACTGAGCTGGCAGAAAGCGTATTGAATAATGACCTTTCAAATCAGTATTGACAGTGCGAGACTGGGACGTCGGTACCAATAAAGTGCTAGCTTCTGCCTCACCATTATTTCGAAGACGGTAGGAGCGTGACTATGCAGGATAGGAGGCTAAATGCTAATTATTTATCTGTCTATCGAACGAATGATCTCCACAGCATGTCGTCTCTTTGTGCAGCTTCAGTTTCGTTGGACTTTCTTGCTTCGACAAAAAGGGACTATGACAGTGGCCAGATGAAATTTCTACTGTAAACTTGCAATGCTTAGAATTACATTTTCGCATAATCTTAATTTTCATAAAACTGCTATCCGCCGTCTAATTTCGGATCAGTGCCTGCTTCTACCCTCTCTTCCGGGTCTCTGGTCAGTTCAGATCCACCTTTAAGATAAATTCCTATGTCAGCACCATCAAAAAAATCAAACGACGTCCTCGACTGCGTTTCAGTTCATTTTTATCACATTTCTTACTTTTAGATTGAAAGTAGACTCGCATTCCACATCAAACAGCTTTCTGAAAATATTCTGCGCGCGTGTGGAGCTGTTCTCCTGTATGCCGTAAGCACAACTCCAGTCCTTTTAACTTATAAACAATGATGCATTTCAGCTCATCCAGTCACCTGTCTCATGTATTATTTTCGCATGCATTTTCAAGTATGTGAAAAACGCAACAAGATCCAAACAGATTAGTGTTTTCTGTTTTCTTCTGAATGCTACAGTTCCAGTCGACGTTAACTTTTATTTATTTCCAGTGCCTATTATTTGGTTTCAGTGAGCTCAATTGCCAACCTTCGTTTGAACATGAAAATAAAAGACAAAATCTGCCCTAAAGAAGGAGACACGATTACTGCAACTAGAACTCTGTTAGTCACACGTTTCGGACTCTTTCGCGAAGCCATTCTCGGAGAGGGTAGTAGGATGACAAAGGATCCGCAGTATTTATAGGGCGTGGTTGGCAGACGATCACGCGTCTCATTGATGAATATTCACGTGACCCCTTACGGAACTCATCTATCCCCCTCTGCCTTCACGCTCGACCGAGGCTCTGACAGGCATAACAGTTAATAGTAAGCAGATTATATTGCCAGCAAATACAAAGGAGACTGGAATGGCCATTTGCCGGTAATACTGCCTGCCTACTACCAGTTTATTACAACTGTCAGGGTCTCTTTCGAGAGCCAAAGCAGAGCGGAACAGATGAGTTCCGTTAGGGGTCAGGTGAGAGTTCATCACCGAGTGTCAATATCCCCTGATCTAAACTGCTGAGACAACGAGCTCGTGGCTCAATGGTTAGGACATTTGACTCTGATCAAAAAGATCGCGAGTTCGAGGCCCGGGTGGGACACCACTTGGGTCTCGGTATGACTGGCTGACGACCGCAAATAGGTCAGAAATTGTCATTTCAGTCTCCCGGGTCTTTGCCGGCAATACAATCACACGTCTACTTTATTTTGCAGTCCTCGTGCTCATCGCTGAGAGTCGTCGTTATAAGAAGATTGTTTGTTAGTCCCTACTGGAGTCGTTAAGTGCCGTGATTTCATCCCCGTTGCTGCTTCTTCGCGCGATGACTTTTCAGTAAGTTAGCTCGCTGTCACCCTGGCTGCCTGTCACTCGACTTCTAATGCTGCTCAGGCAACGTCGCTACACAGAATATGGGGGCAAAAGATCGTTGGATTTGCAAATGGAATGCGCGCCAGAGAACCGTGACACAAGCAGTCCACAGCTCACGCAGTTGACATCTCCTTCGAGAATTTCGGCCTCATCGGGTTTGAAGGTGTGGCTGGATCCCATTGAATGAACCGTGGTCAGTGTCATTCCTCCTTCTCACCGCTGCTGCTTGCTTTGACATTCGCGTGCTGGGTGGTTGTGGTGGCCCTCGGATCAGCGCCACTATCTTTGACTCACCTTTTCTTCGCTGCCAAGTTCTGTGCTGCCGCGCGTGCTCATAGCCGACTCGCTGCAGGTTCCCGCGGGATTCATTATGCTTTCACCGAGAAGCCTTGCAGTCCTGCGTGCTTGCAATCTACCCCGAACGCTCTTGTTTGATCGGCCATGAATGCCATCCCCACTGTCCACCGATCAGTGTGTCCCATTTTCTGATTGGCTGCGGGACGCCGCGGATTCCGAAACCTATGCACAGCGGCGCAGAACACAGACACCTCAACTGGTATCTATACTGTGAACAGCTTGCTTCTGCAGAGCCTTTAATTAGCTCCTTTTCTACAGTAAATTGCCTAACCTAATCGGTCTTACCTGGCTTCTGACTTGGGGGCACCTTCTGCAGTCGATGAGCATTCTCCTTCGATATGGTCTCCCAGTTTCTCTGGCGGAGCTGTTTTGCTTTCAACTGCACCAGATAAAGTAAAGGACTTTAGGCGTTCCTTGCCGTGGTACTGGGCCTTTCTTTTGATTGCCTCCTTCTTCGTGACTACCTCCTGAAACAAGCCTCTATGCTACTTCTTGCAAAAGTTGACCCTCTTTCAAGCCGCCGGTAGAATTTTTATCACAGGGATCACAAAAACGGATACTGACCTTAGTCCTGTTCAATATTTTTTTGGGCAAAGCTCACAGAGGGCCATGAGTTGTTATAGAACCGAGCAACATTTGGCTCTCCTCCAAATCTCAACTATTATCCGAACTTTTTAAGGCTTTCTACTAAACAGACGTAGCCATGGATTTTGAGTCTCAAACTGTTGTCATTTAGGACAGGTCTTTCGACACTCACACTCGATCCGGTTGCACTTTTGTCTTTTGTAACCCAACTCCTATCCCCATTTCGTTCTACTGCTTTAGGATCAACCTTACTTGGAGAAGATGGCGCACGATAAGAGCGAGTTGCTCTATTGGGTGTCTTCACTACATCCTCAGATGGAGGGAGATGCTTAAAAGTGCGCAAATTGTGTCATCGTTATCTGCGCTTCGTGGGACTCAAAACTGCATTCTTCTAATCTACTGTTTACTCACTTTCATATGTGAACATTTTTAAAAACAAGAAGTGGAATATAGGGCTGAGGAATTGACAAAGCTACAAGTTACATTTATATTTCAAGTCTTCTTTTCTGAAACTCAAAGATGAAACAAAACATGATAAGCGTAATAAGTTCGCTCGTATATTTTAAACCCATCGTTTTTCCCTTTATCGCCTGTTATCTTAAATGCACTTCTGCTTCTTCGCCAACAAATTTCGTCTAATTGTTCAGAGGCTGCATTTTTGCAAATTTAATATATTTGTACTTTTAAGCGCGCAAAGGCAACTATGCACACAAGAATAACAGTGGATTAAAGGGTACGAATGAAAACACGACCGTTAGCTTCTATGTGTTTTTTTTTCATTCAAAGAAGCAAATTTTTTAGGTTTGTCGGAAATTTGTACTTTTACGTACGGAAATTCGGATAATAATACATACAAATTCAGAATTTGAATTTTCTTGGAAAATGGTGACCTCAGAACGAATGAGTAAAAACCTCTGGCAAAGTTATCTTGCGAGGCTGCCTGAAAATTAATTCCGAGCGCCCAAGTGTCTTGCGTAATTCGTGAATTAAGGTTAAGTACTTGATTAAGGAGTGTTAATGCGTATTAAATTGGGTGGAAGGTGAACAGTGAAAAAAAATTCAAGTCATTCAAAATTTTGAGTGACTTAAATATAATCAAATCGACTAACATCAACTCCTGTTGCTTAGGTGACTGATGCCCATTGACCAATACGAATAGTAGAGAATTCATATTGGCGAAAATTCGACCTGAGCCTGGTGGAATTTATCTTCAGGCAGCCTTAGGCAGGCGGAATTTAATTAAAGCGGCCCCATAAGACAGCCCTTCCAAAACTGTGCAATTTGAAAGTTAGGAAAGCGCACTGGAAATCCCCACTTTGAGAAGAATCTAAGATGGAAAAACTCCTTCGTGAAGGGCCATGGAGGTACAGGTTAGGTTATTTCTGAGGCAGATCAGCAAGCTAGAACGAGATATCATCAAAGTAGGTCTGGAGTGATAGGTTGCGGCAGGCCTAGGATGATACTGATAATGAGAGTGAGGCGTCATCGTATAATTGACCAGTCCAAAATCACGATGGGAGCTAACGGCAAGCAAAACAAGGCAGTTTACAGCGTGTGGGTTAAAGTAAGAGGTGGGTCAAAGATGACATCGCTTTTCGTGAAGTACACGACACATGGACTGGAACCATATCGATTTATGATAGGAGGTCGTGACAAGTGAAAGTACCCCCTTAGGATGGAATGCGAGCGCACAATGTGCATATTAAACGTTATCTTTAACTTCCGATCATGCCTTTTCATGCTCATAGGAAAATTAACTTGGGAGAGGTGAGCGAAATAAAAGGTAAATTGAGTGAGTCTCAAGATAAAAGTGAAGTTACGCTTGAAAGCAGGTAGACTATAAAGCAAGTTTATTCCAAAGAAATGTACACATGGAGACAAAATATAGAGGGCGTTTTGACCTAAAGGATGTGGGAGAAGGTATCAAAAGTGAGGAAATTCGTAGGTTGTACAGACGACTAACGGGATTGAGGACTGCAATCTGGGGTATAGTTGAACTATTATTAAGGCGGGAAAGGAGACAGAAACCAACTTAACTTCTCTGAGCCCACTGAAATTTTAGGTTAGTTACATAGCATTTATAAGAGTAGGGAGCATTTGGGAGCGTCAAATGTATCAATTTCCTAGTAAAATGTCTTTGGAAATTTCCACTTTTAGAACAGCTAGACTTGTTAGGCAAAGCAACGAATGAAGAGTTGTATTCAAACATACGATAAAGTCTTAATTAAATTTTAGGAAGGTAGAAATTGTAAAAAATAAGGCAACTTGACCACGCAACCGCCTGGCCATCACATCAGGCGTCTTTATACGCGACATCCCTTCAGGTAATGCAACATACCAATCGCACTACACTAAAACTCGTTTCGCCATCACCTGAAAGCAGCTGTCATCATTCTCACACAGGCATTCTCGCAGGCATGACTGGACGCAGTCAACGCCAGCCCTGGATTCGCCAGGGGCCCCTGTTGTCTGAGACAACAAAGCAGGAATCTTTGCACAATAGATCAATCCTTTTGTGCCTTCTGACACTTGCGTATAATCTTGGATTCACTCTGTTGATTGTAATGTTCTAAGTACAACCACTACCTCACTACTAAAAAGGTGAGAATTTCATTCCCTTCGTTGAAATCCACGCGAAAAGAGAGTGTAATCCTTATGCATTTGTTGCAAGCCTTGTCCGACCGTCAAGTTAACGAAGGTTTATACACATTGTAGGTCTTCAGGATAAGTAAAACATTGAGAGTATTTAAAGGTCAATGAAATATCATTAATGCAAAGCAAAAACAAAAGAGGACCTAACACGGTACCATGCAGGACGCCGCTTGAAATAAGAGTCTCGGGTAAAAATGAGGAATGCACGAAGGCCTTTTGCTTTTGCTTAGGTAACCATGAGGCAATAAAGTCAACATTGGACTAACAAGTCCTACAACTTCCAGTTTAACTAAGAGTCGCCCACCATGCACTCAATCAAAGGTTTTACTAAGAACAAAATGCATAATGACCACAGAGAGCTTATTATTACGGAGAAGAGTTTTTAACTTTCGAAAAGACAAGTTGTATGTTTCAAAAGAGTGATCGGGTGAAAACCATATGGAGAAAAGCTAGGAAGTTGGTTGGTAAGGCAAAAATATGAAATGTTTGTGCTTGTCAGTTTTTCAAACAGTTTACCAAGAGAGGATGCTTTATAAAGACCGCATTAATTCTGAATATCAGAACAAGAGCCAGATTTAGAGACTTAGCTAATAATATAAATCTTCCAATAATAAGTAAACGAACCCATCTCGGAAAATACTGGGAAAATTTTTTTCAGCATAGGGGATAAAGCCCTTAGTTGCTGATTAAGGGAGTTTGGGATGTTGTCGATTTCAACTGAATACAAGTAAGTAGGTCAATACAGTAGTCGCCGGCTATTAAGCCCACCTCGGGAGTATACTAAACCGGGCTTAATAAGCGGCGGGCGCATTAAGCGGAGAGTCCTAGTTCTTGATAAGCAAACGCAGGATAGGCACTATACATTACATACGTACTGTATTATGTGTAGAGCTGGGTTATTTACAAGAAAAGAACGATGTTTGTCTGTATTTAACATAATAACAAAAACAAAAAGTTATGTAACCAGTTACGCACGCAGAGAGATGAGAATCTTACCTTATCCTGTTGGCAAACTGGGCTTTGTAGCCGGCGACTGGGCTTATTAGCCGGCGGATTTAACTATTTAAAATTCCGCCCCAAGCTGCTTTGGGCTTAAAATGTGGCTGGGCCTATTAACCCGGGGGCTTAATAACCGGCGAATACTGTATGTATGTAGGATAGAATCAGACGACAGCGGAAATGGGTAATGGAGTTGGTTTCAAGTGCAAAAGGTTTAACAGACAAAGACTTTTAAAAGTCTGCCATACGCAAATCTTCTGAGACAAAATTATTGCTTTGAACTAGCAAGGGCGTAATGCGTTCATTAAACTTGGCGAAGGAACGGAGACGGAAGGCTTAAGAAACAGATCTAGAAGGAATGGCATAAATTATTGCAAGACACATTTAACGCCTATCGCAAGAGAGCCTGACGAACATTCGCGCGAATATTGAATAGTTTTTTGACCAAATGTGGAATGCGGAATGCCAATGTGAATACCCTAGGGCCGGGATCGACAACCTATGGCTCGTGAGCCATATATGGCTCTTTTGATGATTGCGTTTGGCTCTCTCAGAAACTTCAGATTTTGTGATTTTGGTTACTCTTTAGGGGTCTAAGTAGTGAATTGTACTCGGATTATTACAATAATCAGGCCAAATCCCAAGTTAGAAGTTAAAAGACAGAAGGCACCAGAAGGAGTATTCTATTATGTACAACACTCAAGATTGCTGTCCCACGTTGCAGTCGCCACTGGCGAAGCCAGGGCTAGTGTTGATTGTGTCCAGCCAGACCTGAGAGAGCTTGAGACAGTGGTGACAGCTGCTTCAGTAGGATTGCGGAGCAGGTTTAAGTGCTCTGTTATTAGTAACTTGCAATTGCCCGAGAGTATGTCGCCTGCAGAGATCTTTGCTGCATCGGCTGAGGCGTGGGGTATTCAAATGGCCCTTAGGTAGGCGTGTTTATTTGGACACGCGTGCATGCTCGGGCGTGTGTGAGCGACTGAATAAACTGCGGTCAACTGTGTGGGGCGCCAGAAGACAGAAGGGAAGACGACGCTTGCGCAGCAGTTACCAGTTAGCCAGAAGCGGCTGCGAAGTCAAGCCTCGGGGAAGGGGGCGTCAGTGAAAGAGAGCATTGAAACAGTTGTTTGTGACAACACATGACTTTGGGGCAGCGGGTCTTGGAGAACGAAGGGGCGGAGGCAGGCAATGTGGCCGTCTGTCGAGCTTCGACGTCCGGACTAACTAACGAAGCTCCTAGCAAGTATTATCCCAAAATAATGAGGACATAACACACAAAAGTGTTAAAAGGGAATGTATCGAAGGAACGAGCACAACCATAATAATTGTCGGCAAGTCCAGCTGCTTAGGTGTAAAAGTATCTATGTCCGCGGGTTTAGCGAAGCCGTCTAGTCATCAGCCAATCAGGAAAAGGTGCAGGTGTTGGCATCAGAGCTCGTGAGGAATCGATTTTCTGCTGGCGAAGGCGCGTTGACATCGGGGATAAAAATAGTACAAGTGCGCGCAGAGATAAGAGGTAAGGTGAATACAAGTCAAGTTAAGTCAAATTTATTCAAGGAAATGTAGGCAAACGCCTTTGAACTCCCTCTCGGTACATAGGATTTAAGAAATGCATCGGCATAGCCGAACATTCCAAAGAAGTCATTGACACAATTTCAGACGAATACTCGCTTGTTTCAAGAAATAAACTCACACTCAGTTTACACGAATCAGCAGTGTAACTGAGGAAGAAGAGCAGACAGTGAAAAAACTCCTAAGGCTGGCTCATAATTCAAAATGGATTGTCATTTGTGGTTTTTAGGAGAAAAACTGTCACTTGTGGGGGAAGTATGTGAATGATAGGGGCATGATGCTTTTGTGAATGTTGACGGCAGCTATGGCGTCCATGACGAGTAATATCTACAGCCGAAGGACCATACGAGGAGGAGACCTCGGAGTCACGAGAACGTCCCGAAGGCCGGAGATGTGACCATGATACGCCTTTGCTGTACCAAGAGCCGAGGAACCCGCCACGTCGTCAGCTGTCGGTCGATACGAGAAAGGGTTTGACATGGCCGCGTAGCCTAGGACCATAGGTGCGTTAGATGCGTCCTCAGACACGATCGGCGCAGATCGCATAGTGAGCAGAGACGTCATAGCTAGATAATGGCTGAAACTCATTTGGTTAAATAATAATAATAATACTACTTACAAATTACTATAAGTATATGTTTATAGCATTTCTAGCATTTCAGGGCTTGGATGTAGAGCGCTTCAATTTTTGGATTCGGAACACTTCAGTGATTGGATTTAGAGTACTTAATCGCGCAGCACTACCAAATTCAGGCTGCCGCAGTACCCCTGTCAGAGACCGGAAGGCGGCGTAAAACGACGCCGGAGGACATGCTGAAGTCACGAAGAAATGTGAGACGAATCGGTTAGGGAAGTGAACGTGACATCCACTGCGGGTAATGTAAGCGGGAGAAACAGTGGGAGAGGGCTGAGTGTTTGTTACGGTTGTGGAGGGTAACGTAGTAAATGAGTTTTGGGAAACTGAAGGAAGAGGTAGTATACGGGCTGATGGGATTGCGGGGATGGAAGGGGAAGGAGAAGGAGCAGGGGATGAAGGAAGGAGCATGGGTTATGGAATCAGCACAATTTTGTCCTGGTTGCAATTCCGGTGGCTCTTCCATGACAGCAGCCTTGACCCGATCGATGATAGAGAACACGGAACGGTCTTTCGTAGGGCGGCTCCAGGGGTTTCCGCACCCGGTCGCAGCGTACAAACACATGTGTGCAGTGGGCCAGGCCTTTCTCGACATAAGGCTCGATCGCTGGAGTACGAGGCTCGACTGTGGAAAAAGAGCGCACAAATTGTCGGAGACGATGCACAAAGTTGGCAGGTGTCTCTTCGGGACCACGTGGAGTCGGGTTGACCATAGCGCTGGGCAAACGGAGAGTTGTACCAAACACCAACTCAGCCGCGCTGCAATCCAGGTCCGATTTAAGTGCCGAGCGGATTCCGAGAAGGACAAGAGGCAAGTTGTCTGATCAGTTGCCTGGATCTTCGGCAGCTCACAGGGCAGCCTTGAGTTGTCGATGAAATCTTTCCACCATACCACTGGCAGCATGGTGGCAGACTGCCATCCGTTTGCGAATACAACCAAGACATTTGAGAAGGGTGTCGAAAAGGTCGGACTCGAACTGGGCGCCGTGACCAATGGTTATGGTAGATGGCACACCAAAAGTGGTGACCCAACGACTGACAAAGGCCTTGACGATGGTTTCTGCCTGCACGTTCGGCAAAGGGATGGCGTCAGCCGAACGGGTGTAGCGGTCGACGCAGGTAAGAAGATGGGTATAGCCATTGGATGGAGGCAACGGGCCTTCGACGTCAAGATGGACATGGCTGAATCGAGCGTCGAGGCTGGGAAAAGTGCCGGATGTATACTTATTGTGGCGATGAACCTTGCTCCGCTGGCAACTCGGGCAGGAACGGGCCCAAGCTTTAACGTCCTTATTCATGCCGGGCCAGACGAACCTTTCCGCGAGGAGCTTTTGTGAGGCATGAACCCCAGGGTGGGAGAGTCCATGAAGAGTTTGGAACACAGCTCGACGCATTAAGAGCGGCACAAAGGGGTGATGAAAAGGAGTCGACACATCACAAAGAATGGTTCCAGTTCCGGTGGTGAGGGGAACGTCCGCAAGCTGGAGACCAGTGACAGCTTCGTCACCGGGTGAGCCAACCCCTTTTTGCTCCACCACCATAGCAACAAGATCAATGCCCTGTAAGAGTTGAAGGGCAGATAGGGAAGGTCGAGAAAGAAGGTCAGCCACCTCATTCTTCAGGCCGTCAATGTGGCGGATGTCGGTGGTGAATTGAGAAATGTAGTCCAAATGACCAATTTCTCTGGGGTTATATTTGTCAGAGTGGGATCGCAGGGCAAAAGTCAGCGGCTTGTGGTCGGTGAATATGACAAAGTCCCGTCCTTCCAAAAAGTGTCTAAAGTGTTTGACAGCGAAATAAATGTCAAGAAGTTCGCAGCCGAAAGTGTTATATCTCGTTTCAGATAGCGAGAGTTTCTTGGAGAAGAAAGCTAACGGCTGAGTTGAGTCGGCCAGATGTTGCTGCAAGACGGCAACAACGGCTACTTTCGAGGCATCAACCATCAATGACAGCTGAGCTTCCGGAGCGGGGTGTGTGAGTAAAGTAGCGTCTGCAAGGGAGGCTTTGATTGTTTTTAAAGCAGTCAGTTCCTCACCCGAAAGTTCAAGGGGACATAAGGACCAGAGAGTCAATTGGTGAGAGGAAGCATAAGGTCAGCACTATTCGGAATAAACCGGTGATAAACGTCGACCATGGCACTAAAACGTTGTAACTGACGCTTCGTAGTTGGTGGAGGTTATCTCGAAATCTAAAGCCACTGACGGCGAACACGACCACGGCGATCTGCTCAGCCACTCAATTTCTGGAGCGCCTGAAGGGAGTGCAACCTACCGCAGACGATATCATGGTGTCATTCGACGTCACCTCTCTCTTTACCTCCATCCCACAAGACGATAAGCGAGCTACTGGAGAGCCAGTATGATGAGATGGGCGAGACGGTGAAATGGAGACATCTCGTCCAACTCTTAAAATTCTGCTTGAAGACGTACTTCACCTTCGAGGGGGCAACGTACGAACAGATCAAGGGGACGCCGATGGGATCGCCACTGTCGGGTTTCATCGCAAAAGCAGTCCTCCAAAAACTAGAGGCGATCGTGTTCGCAAACTATCAGCCCAAGTTTTGGAGTCTATATGTTGACGACACCTTTGTCATTATTGAACGAGAAAAGGTCCAGGAATTTCAAGATCTCCAGAATTCTGTCTTCCCTGATATCCAGTTTACGATGGAGGCTGAAAATAACAACCAACTGCCGTTCCTAGACGTGCTCGTCCATAGAAAACCCAATGGGAGCCTCAGAACGACGGGGTACAGGAAGGCCACCAATACGCGCCAAATCCTAAGCTGCCACAAACGCAGTTGTGTGCGAACACTATACAAATGGACAGAAACACACTGCAGCGAGCTGCAGGACCGGAAGATTGAATTACAATACCTCCAGCATCTCTTCTTGGCCAACGGATATCCTCGAAATTTCATCGAACGCAGCAGACAGGTCCAATCGAATGGAGAGCCGGCAGCCGAGCAACCGAAATTATGGCGCGCGCTACCATACATTGACGGCATTAAGGAGGCAGTCTCCCGTCTATTAAAACCCCTGGGGATCGGCATCGCCCACCGACCAGAGGCAACAATACGACATCTCGTCTTGTGGCCGAAGGAACCCCTGCCCCGAGGTGAAAACACAAACGTCGTTTACCGGGTCAAATGTGAGTCCTGTGCGGTCGACTATGTCGGAGGGACTGGGAAGCGGTTGCAGACCCGGATGGCAGAACACAGCAGGGCTGCAGATACGATGCAGTGACTTTCGTTGGTGGCGGAACACTGCGCAAATTCCGGACACAAATTCGCTTTTCAGAATGCCAAAATTCTGGGTCGAGGAAATGACCGCGTGGTGAGGGAAACAATCGAGGCCTGGCACACTGGTATAACCTCCACCAACCGCTGTGTGTCGCTTCCCATAGCCTACCAAGCCCTCTGAAAGAAACTCAATGAAGGGAAAAGTGAACACCAAATTAGACGGAACGTGAATCTGGGCCCTCACGAGTCCATGGTGGACACACAAGTAACCGCAGCACAAACAGACGGAGCAATCATCAACTTAACCGCTTCATCCGCTCATTCTGTAGGTGCGAAACCAGATGGACGTTTTAAGACAAACGGGGTCATCGGACTAGAATGGAAACTTAGATCAATGACAGCGGCGCAGGCACGAACAGCAGAACCCGACGCTAATCTGGGCCCCTGCGAGCCCATGGTGGACACACAAGTCGCCGCGCCACAATGGAACAGAGCAATTATCAGCCTAACCGCTTCATCCGCTCATCCTGTAGGTGCGAAGCCAGCTGGAAGTGTGAACACAAACAGAATCACCGGCCTAGGACGGTTACTTAGATCAATGACAGCAGCACAGGCGTGAACAGCAGAATCCGACGAGAGACCCCTTGATTGAGACTAATCCGCTTCAAGGCGTCAATGATTGAGCATCCCTCCGATATCCCGCCCCCCTTCCTTTGCATTGGCTTAAATCCTTTTGAACATGACTGTCACCTACTATAACTACTGTTAGGCGCGGTACAACCCCACCTCTGATTACGGAAGCCTGTACGCTTTTGAAACGTCAGGAAAGTAAAAACTATGGTTCCCGTGATCGCCTCTTCTTCTCATTTATGCCCGGGGACTCGGAATTTTGCTTCTATTAGCAATATATATATATAATGCCGAGTTGCTGTATGTGTTCAAATTCCACCTTAGCGTCCTGCAAACCGGCCGGAGAAAGTCGTCGAGGCCGAGCAAACACAGGAAGGCCTGAGGTGTGGATGCGTTGTACGACATCATGCTGAACATAACCAGTTCGAGACTGGGAGTAAATAATGTTAGGGTACTTGCGAAGTAACTCCCGGAAAGGACAGGTAATATCTGTATCGAGGACAGGTTAATTACAAGAGTTTGTAAAGGGAGACAGGCCGTGAATGGAAAGACCAGTGAGGCGGTCAACAAGAAGAGAACGGTGCCAGACAACCAACAGGTCAAATTCGGCAAGAAAGTCTGAGCCAAGAATGGCGTTGGGAACATCGGCGATAACAATAATCCAGGAGAATAATTTTCGAAGTCCAATATCTAGGGTGGGGGACTGGCTACCAAAAGTTGGGATAGGGAAGCATTTTGCAGCCTAAAGGTGAAAACTAAGACTGGGAGATTTACGGTCAGCTGGACTTGGAGGGACGACCGCTAACTGAGCTCCGTTGTCTACCAGGAAACGTCTGTGACTGACGCTGTCAGAAACATAGAAGGTGCTACCAGAGGTAGAAGAGCCAGAGAAAACGGCCGCGTCTGTTCTCTGGCTGGTGAGTTTCTCGATTTAGGCTTCAAGGAACAGGGAGAAGAACATTTGCGAGCCTTTGGCCCATAATTCGTGTGGTACCAGTGCACCTCAGTTGTCTTGGACGCGAGCGAGAGCGACTACGGCTGGATGACCGACGGCCGGCAAAACGTATAAGTTGGAGTTTCAGAGAGGCCAGCGCTGCCACCAAGGCTAAAACCTGCTGCACTAGCTGCTCATTCACTGACGGAGAGGATGCAGAGATTGGGGCAATGCAGGGTGGCTGCAAGCGTTGCACTTCAGTCATCCTTACCGCCATTTCCGCCAGCTTCGAGGTCTTTAGCTCATCGGAATCGGATGCCAGGATCGTTTGGATATCGGCAGGGAGACATTCTAAAAACATCGCCGTAAACAACTTCTCATCGATCTGGGGGTCACCAAGTAGGGATTGCATGCAGCGAAGAAGTTCAGAGGGTTTCCTATCGCCAGGAGTTTCTGCTTTCATCAGATGGCGGTAGCGCTGCCGGTCAGACACAGAATGAATGCAGAAAGGTTCCTCTTTTAGTGCTGTGTATGGCGTATCGGTTGGGGGTTTGGCCAAAAGTGACTGGACTTGCGCGATAACACTAGGCGGGAGAACTTCCACAAGTTTGTGGTATTTATCCAGCTCCTTTGTGATGTTTGTGGAATAAAAGGCAGATTCGATGCGGATAAATTGAAGATCTGGTGCATTCTTCCAGAAAGCAGGGAGAGTGAAGTAAACGGCCTGAAGAGGGGGAGCGTTCTCATGAGATTGTTGACAAGAGCCGGGCATGATGAGACGAAGGAATCAGAAGTGTTCTAAGCTCGGTGTCACCAGTGTCGTGTTTCGACGTCCGGACTAACTAACGAAGCTCCTAGCGAGTATTATCCCAAAATAATAAGGACATAACACGCAAAAGTGTTAAAAGGGATAATATTGAAGGAACGAGCACAACCGTAATAATCGTCGGCAAAGTCCAGCAGCTTGGCTGTAAATGTCCACGAGTTGAGCGAAGCCATCTAGTCATCAGCCAATCAGGAAAGGGTGGAGGTAGTGGCGTCAGAGTTGGCAAGGAATCGATTAGCTTTGGCGTACGCGCGGTAAGAGGGGGTGCAAAAGAGCAAGAGCGCGCAGAGGTAAGAGGATGAGTCAGCACTGGGCGCATGACTAGACAACCGTTTGACAGATGAGAAGGGAGTGAATGAGCACAGCACTACCAAATGCATGCTGCCTGACGTCCGCCCCACCTCCAAGGACGCGCGCAGCCAAAACGCGTATTAGGATCAATTTAATCTCGACCCATCTCTAGCGTTTCGGCACCCCTAGGTTTGACCTGGCTGGTCTTCTTCCGGTTTACCGACAGCAGCTGCTTCCGTTTTCTCCTGCGTCCCAACAGCGGCGACAAGTTCTCTAGGTAACAGACGCTCGATTAAAGAAATACAACCCGCAGACTTGACCTCAGCTTGATCAAGGTCACGCTGGCAGACAAAGTTATCTTACGCGCATAGGCCAGCCGGCTTTGTCTGGTGGACTAATAAATTGATCTAAATGTCTGACTGCTCTCTTTTATCAGACGGAATATTATTAGTGAAGTGGTTATAGTAGATCGCACATCTTTGAACGCTACACCCTCTCTCATTTGCCCAAAGTTGACCTCTTCAAAAACGAGGATGGCGAAAAGAAAAAAAGATGAGAAGTATCGTACATTTCAGGATAAATAAGCCGAAAATTCGCCTTTGTGCAGAGAGCAGGTTATGCGGTGTGTCTAATTTGCAATGTCAAGATTACATCGATGAAACGGTCGAATGTAAAGTGCATCATAATACCCTGCGGGAGCTAGCCGAAAAGAAGCACCCCAAGAGCTAACCAGCAGGAGGCAAACAAGCCAGAGAAACTCCGCGTATGAACCTGGCAAGGTGAATATAACTCCGGTAGCTTTGCTGAATCTTTGGCAAAAGTGAGGAACGTAAAACCATTCACAGATGGCGAGTTTGCTAAAAACGTTCATGCTGAATGTAGCCAACAATTTTTGAAGGATCTTCCGAATAAAAAAAGGTAATGAAACGGATACAAGGCATGCCTTTGTTGGCAAAAACTGTTCATGAGCGTTCCATCATGATGGCAACCCATGTGGACGAAACGCAAGTGAAAGATATTAATGCAGTGCCATTCTTTCTCCTGGCTTTGGATGAGTCACCAGACGTAAGCCATTTGGCGCAGTTCAGTGTGATTGCAAGATATGCTGCTGGTGATACATGGCAAGAAGAAAGTCTTGCAGTTCTGCCAGTAAGAGGGTCTTTAAGAGGTTAGGGTTTATTCAAGACTTTCCTGGAGTTAGCTCAAGAAAAAAAACGACCTATGGATAAATGTACCTCAGTGTGTACTGGTGGTGTTTCGTGTATGATAGGGACATACAAAGGATTTGTGGCGCTTCTCTGTGAACATGAAAAAGACCTATCCTACGTTTCCATTGCATTCTACACCTGGAGGCTCTTTTTGCTCAGATATGTGACGGGCAGCTTGGCCCAGTGATGTCGCTGGTCATTCGTGTAATCAAATTTATTGTTGCCTGAGCCTCAAATGATCGACACTTTAAAATACTGCTGGATGAAGTTGGAAATAACTTTCATGGTCTGATTTTGCACAGCAATGTACGTTGATTGTCAAAAGGGAATGTGCTTATCCGCTTTGCAGCTCACCTGAACTAAATCCGCACTTTCCTTGAAATGAAGGGCATTGAACATCGTGAGCTTGCCGAAAATGAGTGGCTCCTCATGTTTTGCTATCTCGTGGATATGATCGGCCATCTGAACCAACTTAACGTTAAATTGCAAAACAATGGAAATACAGTGTTATCCCTTCAACAATCCGTGGTTTCTTTTGAAAACAAGCTGGAACTCTATATCATGGATCTTGAAACAGATGTATGCAAAGAGCGAATTAAGTGTGTGCGAGAGACCTGCAAGCATTACCCATGGTATGGAGGCTAGTTGGCTGACAATTAAGGCACGAGGGTCGCAGCCCCTGGAAGCCGTGACCATCTACTGACCACCGCGGACAGACACTGATGCAGATGCGTGTTTATTGGTGTGCATAAAGGAGATAGGTAGTCGACCTGATGTTGTACTCATGGGTGACTTCAATGCGCCCAGCATAAGTTGGAACGATTTGCGGGCGAATTGTTCTAAAAAAACCTTTGATCACCATCTTCTAAAAACAACACTTGAGGCTCTTCTCACATAACACGTCCTCGTTCCAACTAGAGCACATGGAAGGCAACAGGCTAGTTGTGTAGATCAAGTCTTCACCAAGTATCCCGACAGTATAGACTAGGTATATTGCCTACCTCCACTGGGTCGAAGTGATCACGCTATACTTTCGTGGAATTATGGTCTATATTCGTTAACCCCTTCAGTAGACGAACCAAGACCGAATATATGACGAGGCGACTTCTCTCAAATGAGGGTAGAGGCATCACAAATAGACTGGGGTCTTCTTTTCTCCGGGGGTGTCACTGAGGACTGGAATGAATTTAAGGAGTGGTTGTTGCATCTACTGCAAAGTCATTGTCCACTGTCAGTACCCAAGGTATCAAACTGACCTCAGCGGCTTAAGAGAGATCTCAAAAGAGAGATCAATAAAAAAGGGAAGTTTTGGAATAAGTTTTGCAATAAAAGCCGCAACGAAGCTTTTGAACAGTACAAAATTCAGCGGAACCAGGAAAAACGGTTTTCAAAGGATGACGGGACTTTGAAAGCGAGTTACTTTGTCAAAAATCCAAAGTTGCTTTCAACTTATTTAAGGAAAAGCACATGCAACAGGAACCCGGTTCCTGTTATGCAAAATGGTGATGGTCTCGAAATCTCCGACTGTAAAAACAAAGCAGAACATTTTGCTGAGTTCTTTTAGTCGGTTTTCACAATAAAGGAACTGCCTTCGTTGCAACTTTTGACGAGATCGCGGGAGCACCAAATATTGAGGATATTTTGTTTGCAGAAGATACAATTTTCCAAGAACTAAAAAGCTTGAAGGAATGTAAATCTCCGGGTTCAGATGAGATTCCTGCGAAATTGCTCAAGGAACTGGCCAGAGAGCTGGCTAAACCGCTTTTCATGATGTGTCAAAATCGTTTGATACTGGAATCCTTCCTCCGGATTGGAAAACAGCGCATATTACACCACTTTAAAAAAGCGAGTGTCGTGCATCTGCGAACAACTACAGACCCGTGAGTCTGACCTCCATATGCAGAAGATCATCAAGAAGCAATTGATGATATATTGTGAAACTCACAATAAATAAATAAATAAATTTTATATTTTAGGCCCGGAGGGCCTCGTCATTTTGTCGAATGCGCAGTATGACTTTCGTCGGGGTAGTTCAAATGTAACAAACCTGCTTTATACGATGAAAAGCTGAACAAGGGCAATTTATGCAAAAGAAACCATACATGTCGCCTACATTGATTTCCGGGAGGCCTTCGACAGTGTTCCACACCAACGTCTCTTGCACAAGTTGAGACTGCTGGGTATCGGAGGCAGACTTCGTACGTGGATTGAGAATTTCCTCGCTGGTCGTTCCCAAACGGTGTGTAGGACGACAACAATCAAGACCGACATTTATCGATAGCGGAGTCCCTCAAGGTTCAGTACTCATATCCACCCTCTTTCTTTCGTTCGTTAATGATTGTGCACAGGAATTGGACTGCGAGTGTGCCATGTTTGCAGCTGATGTAAAAATATGGAAGGTCATCAAGTGTGCTACCGATGAAAATAACTTTCAGGAAAAATCTTTGTCGATTAAACGAGTGGTCGCATAGATGGCTTCTGCCCTTTAATTCGAATAAATGCACTCTACTGCGCCTGGGAAATCAAAATCCAGTTCCTGATGCGCGACCATAACATCTGAACGGAATCCCACTCCAAGAAGCAGAAATGCAGAAAGATCTTGGCACCTGGATGACAAACAACCTCAAACCTTCTATAAAATGTTGTAAGGTGGCTAAAACTTCAACTTCAGTGTTGGTCACCATCAAGCGAGTATTCACGGTTATTGATGAAGAATGTTTCTCGAAAATCTTCGTTATCTTCATAAGGCCACATCTTGAATACACGATTCAAGCCTGGAGACCGTGCATGTGACAGAAATATACAAATTATTATTATTATAACGTACTTGAAAGGGTACAGCAGCGGGCAACAAAATTAGTAAGAGGCCAAGGTTCACTACCATATGAGATCCGCCTAAATAACCTTAATCTCTATCCTCTGAGTTATAGGCAGCTACGTGAAGATTTGATACAAACCTTCCATATTGTGCGTGGCTTGGACTGTGCTCTCAGATGTGATGACTTTTTCCAACTCGCCATTACAACTAATCACCGGGGGCATCCCTTCAAACTGCATGTACCCCAAGGACGATTGGATTTGAGGAAGTATTTCTTCTTTAATCGGGTCGTGGACCTGTGTAATAACCTTCCCGAGGCGATTGTTATGTCCTAATCTGTGAAAACATTCAAACACCGACTTGATATACACATGCTACAGCACAACGGGAAATATGTGACGGTCTATATTTTCCTGTCTGAAAACTTGTTAACATTGTTTATAATTCTTGAGATTTTTATGTGACAAATAGGGAGTTCACAGGTGCAAGCCTATTTTTCCCTCAAATATACTGACTGACTGAGTGACTGAGATCGTTTACTACATTTTGAAAAACTGAGACAATATTAAGATGCATGCACAGTAAGTAAGTCCACTCAAGACTTTGATCGCCACCAGCTAGTTGGCTTCATATCCAGTCTCCTACAGTAGTTCAAAGCACGCTTTGGAAAATTTTCAAGAGCACACTCGTCTTTTTTAAGTTCATCACTCATCCAAACGAGTGTTCGATAAACACTGCCGACCTAAGTTATATTTCTGTTGTCTCCGTTAGAGATTTCGAAGAAGAATTGGCTGACCTGAAGGGCTCAGATATGTGGGTGAATAAGTTCAAGTCACTCAATGAAGATTGGGAAAGGATCGCACGACATTAAGCGGAGTTGGCAAGTAAGCACATGTGGACAGAAATTAAAAAAACTTCAACAAGAATACCAGCTGATAATCAAAACTTGGAACACGCTTCCGGTCACATGCCACGCACTGCAGCGTGTGAGTATTGCTGTATTGACTCTATTTGGATCTACGTATGCATGTGAGCAGTCATTATCACATCTAAGATCTATCAGTCCACCCTACGATCACCTCTAACGGATGAAAGCCTCAACGCTTGCATGAAGCTTAACTTCACCAACTACGAACCAGACTATAAAGCCATCAGCGAATCCATGCAGCACCAGAAGTCGCATTGACAATGATTATTATGAGAACGTTATTGAAAAGAATAAATTCAGAGGCTTATTTTACTCGCATTTAACTGAATTTCATCTTAAAATATACTATATGGCTCTCACTGAAATATATTTACAAATATTTGCTTTCTTGGCTCTTTGAGTTAAAAAGGTTGCTCACCCCTGCCCAGGAGAAGAAAGCCAGTGAACCTATCGAGTAGGTGCAACGACCGGTCTAAGGCCTCAATTTTGGACATTTTATCTACGTACCTCAGGATGACTATGCATACATTTCACTTTTATAAATGTGTACATGCATTTGCGTTACTCACTAATTTATAGTAACATATTTAGTTTACGTACTTATGCTGAGTATATTTGCATCCATGTTCGATAGGCTCTTCAAAGGCATTGTCTACTACTCTTAAACTACTGAACTATGGCGAAGTATCTCCAGAACGACGGAAAGTTTATTTTGTTCCCACCTTCCTGTAGAAAAAAAAAGACATGCAGCTTGCTATAGACACTCCGTATTATCCACGGGCATGCTCGTCCATTGAAATGCGAAGTTTTCTTTCAGTTTACCAACATGACTCACCCGAACGCTCATCCATGTGCGGCCAAACGTGAAAGTTTGCACCTATATCGACGTAAATTTATTTAGGACAGCGGGTTTTCCGACCATAGAACTAAATTTCAGGTAAAATAGGGACATCGGATTCTGTCAATTGGTGTTATCTGTAGTTTACTTATTTATCGCCAGGTTACATGCAAGGTCAAGGAAGGCATAAAATAGCGGCTAGATCTGCCGTGAAAAAAAATCCTGCTTATTCTCTTTGGTTTTCTTCATGAGAAAAAACCGCAGCTCGTTAAATGATTGAAGTTAAGGACGGAGGAGGGCTGGCACAGCTGCACCGTGTGGCCAGATTCCCTTTGGTGTTATGGATCTGATATGCTCCACCACATAACCGAGTTGCTCGCTATTGGCTGAAGCATTAACTGATAACGGACTGCAGTGTCAGCATCACTGCTTTCAGCATTAATTCAGGCACAGGATTAAGAGTCCGCAAACGCAACAGATTCCACCGCGTTGGTACCCAAGATAAGCGTAAAAGGTTCTGAATTTAGAGGCTTAATGATAGCTTTCTTGAACAAAATATAGTTTTTCTGAACCTTCATGCTTCTGAGTAGCTTATCCCAGATTGTTATGGCGTTTACTGGAAAAAAGGTCGATATCTAATCATGGGTGCCGGAAATCTCTATGACTGGTGCGCCGACCCTGGTCAATCTGCCTCAGAGAAGTAGGAAGATTAAAGCTACGACTGCCAAAATATTGAACCAGTAAACATTTTTCCTTCTGTTATCTACAAATCCAAAGCGGTTCAAGGTAAGTAAGCTCACAACGTTGTTGATGGAAGTGGTTAGGTTTTCGGGAGCGAAAACTCTTTCCGTAAAGAAATGCTAGGCCAATTCTGTTTTCTTCAGTTTACTAGCATACGGAAGGCTCAATAGAAAGAGGCAGAATTCTAAAAAAGGTCTAATATAAAATTTTATAAAGGCTGGTTCTAGTATCGAAGGTTTTAACATTTCTAAGGATACATCCGATATTTTCGCCTGATTTCGCTACAATCAAGTCACAGTGCTCTGACATATTAAGACCAATGGAATACGATATGCCCAGCTCTTTAATAATTCCAAGCACATTTTGATCGTGACTGTCTATGCTTATTTGAGGCTGATGATCGTGCCCAAGAACTAAAACAGAGCACTTGCACCAGGAAAGGTAAAAATGCCACGTTTTTGCGACCTGCCAGTATAAATTGATAGGCCAATTTGAGTCGCCAGCGTATATACGTAAATGACTTTCCCTTCTGAAAGCAATCAACAAAACCGCTGGCAAAACGGCAAAATAAGAGCGGGTCAAACATACTATCCTTAATAACTCCAATCCTTACATTTATATGTATATTTGAAGGGTGGCAGGCAAGGAATGCCCTTGAAGACCCTATTAATGTAAAGCAAACAATATCATTCGTAGAGTTAATATGAAGTTGTAGGAAGACATATGATACCATGACAGACTTTCGAGTGAATTGTCACGGAACAGTATGAAAACAGCCTAGAGCCAGAAAAATTGTTCACAATGCTGGCAATGGGAAATCGTGTTGTAAAAGACGCCTTTTGTCAAATAGAATGTTATATAATCTTCTTTTTAACTGCGCAATTGTTTCGCTTGGTCGCCAGTTCCAAGGTTGGACCACGCGATGGCTGAAGAACTATTTTTGGAGGTCTAATCGAGTGCATTCGTTTGTGACCTTGCAAGGCTGGCCACGTAGTTGAGTTGTGTTGGCTAGTTTGAATAAACCCTCCAATTTTAGGGTGGAACTGTGGCCCTGGATTATCCGGATTGTCGATGTGTAGGATGGGAGACAACATTGGTAAATTCAATTCATTCTGTGCGTTGTGTGCTAACGTTATCACTTTCCTTCGTTCAATAAAAGGAGCCTGTTTCCCGGGAGTATGTCAGCGTGCTCCTGTCTCTAATGAAGCCCTTACGTGCATTTTGAATCCGTATTTGGACCCAATCGGGTGCCTCGAGAACGAAGAATTTCGTTTTTGATATCAATATTCAGTTATTACGCAAGTAGCTTGCTCCTCATCAACCTACTTTGCTTTCTTTTTGATAAAACTGACTAAAAATTGAGTTAAACCATTCTTTTTGCTGACTGACTTTTGATTTATTTCCATCACTAACTTCAGTTTTCCATCATGTGAATCCCATTCTTTCCTCATATCAGTTTTCATCGTGTTATAGGCAATAACAAGGCCCTCCAACCTGAAATATAAAATAAAATTATGTATAACCGACAAACAGGGGACTCTCGTCGTCAGGTGGAGATATCTAACTCCAAAGTAGCGGAAATTACCACCAGACTCCAGTTTCGAACTCACGTCTCTCCGGCCAGGACAAATGCCTGAACTATTGAGCTACGTTTCCACTGTCTTGCCGGTTTGTCGGCTTGTCGGCTTGTTGGTTTAACAAGTTACATTTATATTCGCCTTACAAAATGAACACTTGGGGTACCAAAATTTGCAAAGACATCAACCAAGATGGATGCACTCTGAAACAGATCGGTGTTCACTTACCCACTTCTAGCTAAAATTTAATTATTGATCCAAATAGGAAGATGTTATCTTCAGAAACTTGTTATCTATGCCGAAATGGACTAATTTAAAGAGGAAGGGATCATGGTTTGCACGATCAAAAGGGTTGATGAAATCGAAATAAGCAATGCGAAGTGCAGAGCCGCTGTATCTTTATTGTGGCAGATAAAAAAATAAAGAAAGCTGGCCGGTGTAACAAGATTTTTCTTAGAGGAAAAAATACCAAGCCGCATATTGTAGGTTGTTCTTTGTTAGATGACGCGCCGTTTTCGGTATGATCAAGGTCTGCAAGATCTTAAGGCTACGAAAAGTTGGTTTGTTGGCCTAACTTCATATGATGACGCATGGCGGCCGTGTTTGGGGACAGGCAGAATGTGAGATTCCTTCCGTAAACTGGGAATGGGTTTGCTTTAAATAGCGAGATAAAATATCTGAATAATATTTTTTGGGAAACGACGATTATCACTCTAGGACTACCCACAGCCGGCCATAAAGTTTACATCGTGATTTCCATTTGCATGTATCGAACGTAAATTTGTTTAAACAAACGTTAACCATGAGAAGATTTTATGCTCTCTGTATATGCGTGTTTTAGTCTCTCGATCCTACGTTAATAGGGTTACCAAGGGCTATACCGATAACCCTGAAATATATAGACATATTTGTCCATCTTCATCTTAGCAGTCGCTAAATATCTGGATGTAAAAATAAAGAATTCGAAGCTTATACAGCTGACACTGACGAACGCTACCCTTTATAACCCATTGTAAATCCCTATACTTCAAATGCTTTAACAAGTGCCTCAGTATAATAAGCTGAGTAACCTTGCACGAACTGCAAGTTAAGCCAGTCGGTTCATTATTTTCCAACTCTATTTTGATCCTAAAAGGCGGTAAACGGGAACTGTAGACGCTATATCACTACAAATATACAAAACGTCTTAGCAAATACGTAATGGAAAACTTTCTAGGGTAGGCTAACTGCTAGTAAGTGATTTACGCGTATATTCTAGTGTAAAAAATCGTAAAAACCGGTATATGAGAATGACGATGAAGATTAGAAATGATACAACTCACATAGATCCTTCATGGTCCTAGCCGGCAGTAGTCAAGCAGTCGACTTGCCAAAGGATGACTCCATGAAGACCGGGATCCAAGTTCATTGGGCCGCGATTGTGAAAATTGAGAGAAATCTCGTTTGAAAATTGTTGCTGGATTCTCCTGAACCCGAGAATGATCACCAGAGAGGTTTCGTTGAAGGGCAAAATACACAGCAGCAGGTGAGGAGAGAATTGAGCTGTGGAGAGTGTTTAGCAAGACAGTTGCAGGCTCGCGTTAAAACCAAAAGTGTGCTTGTGTGTTATATTCGAGTTTAAACAAAATTGTTTATTGATAAATTTCAACAATGCACAAGTTGAGCCAAGAGCCCACAGACTAAGACAGAACACTATTGCACGCACACCTTACCTATATTCACGGGCAATTGAGGGACAGTGGACAGTGGTTCACGAAGCACTGTGGCTGGTTCTTGGATGGTTAATGTTTGAAGCCCATCTTGACAGGTTAGTCTGACATGTTTCAGACGATGCTCTTTGGCAGCTTCTAGCCACCGTTACTTGTCCATCTACTTGCTGCTTTTTGAAATTTTCAGCGTCAGGTTACTCAGATTTGGCTCTACAACCATTCGAATCAAATGGAAGGAGATAAATTGCATGCTTTGCATCTTATTTTCTTCATATAACAGACTGAAATGAGTCTTCAAGCGTTTAATAACCTTGTTCGACCTAAGTTCGCTTCGCTTGTTTTATTGGGGTCACAATCAGACAGTAGAAACGAACTTTTGGTTCGTTACGTCACCACATAGAGTGCGTGTATTATCATTTAATTGTATAGTTTATATGGTTTTCCTTGTACCCCTTTGCATTTCAAAAATCGTATTCTAATAAATCCGGTTGTGTGGATATTTCTATGAAATTTTTAACCTGATGGTGCTGTAGACTGACTCTTTTAAGAGCCAGTACACTAGACCTGGTCTAGCTAGCAGCTACAGAAATCAGTGCCAAGTGTCAGCCGCTGACTAACTTGCAGGGCATGGGATGCTTTTATTCTCATAACATCAGGATCACCTAGAACTATCTCACGTGACTTGTCTCTGACCAGTTTCTTGGTTGCTTTACAAGGCAACCAAAAACTATGCCTCCAAAACTTACTGACAAGTATATATCCTTGTCAGTAAGTTTTGAAGGCACAGTAGTTTTGTAGGCCCTGTCAGCTACTAGCCACAAATGGATCCGAAAATTTGAAGGAGTTTTTCACAACTGTGCTTTTCGCCCATCTTTCCGAAGATCTTGCATGCTCGCTCCTAATTGGTTCGATTGAGCGTACGTTTTGTACCGTATGGTGTCAGACAATGTTATACAGTTTTATGCTTTGTTATCTTTCCCCTATGGATAGTGACCATACGACTGTACTCGTTAGACTTGACAAATAACCACCCGGTTAGTTTAGACTTTACACCTATGAGACTTACTGTGGAAGAGACTATAATTATTTGGGGTGCCGCACATCTGTAATGTTTCCCTAGCTTAACGTATAGACACTATTGATCGAACAGCCATCAGTCCGTATATTCTTTTATGTCAATGTATATGACCGCTTTTCCGAAAATGTTTGTTTGATTGCTTAAATGACGATAAACTATCTATCAAGCGAGCATGCGCGTCGGGAACTACAACAGGCGCGTCTTAATCGCGTTCCCACCCGCCCTTACGGCGGCCAAGGTCTGCTAAACCAAACCTCCCTATGGTGGTTCTATCGCTCCTCCTCTCCATCCGTGTTTTTTTTTATGACGGAGCTGCCTCCCCCCGAACATGCTGCTCCTCCTCCTCTTCCTCCTCGCCACCGGGATTAAGGCCTACCCGGCAGGAATTCGGATCCAACAAGGGCTACTAGCCAGCCACTATGCGAGTCCGAGGAAGTAATTAAGAAAAAGACGAATCGATCGCTGGGGTAATACTTTTACTTGCCTGCGTTTCGAGATCCGTAGCGTATTCTTCATCGAAAACTCCTGTGCACACACTACCTATGTCTGCTACTGCTCTGTGATTACGTTTCTGATGACGAATCCGCGACGGATCTCGAAACGTCAGGCGAATAAAAAAATATTTTCCCAGCGATCGAGTCGTCTTCTTCCAAAGTTCTGGGTTTCCAGACTTTGATTACCCCTGCGCTTCGTCTATCTTCTCAGGCGTAACTATCTTTTCGAACTATACCAAAGCTAACTGATCTAAGTATTACGGTTAATGCCGTGAAATTTACAAAAACCGATGCGTTTCACTACCCCAGTCCATGAGTGTGAGCGATCAGCATTTATGCTTGAAAACTGAATCTGGAACGGGTTTCTGGTCTTAGAGGCTGGGCTGTGCGAATTTTCTTCGATGTTACTATCGGGCTCGACTATGTGTAGTATAATTTATATATTTCACAGGTCTGAGTTTCGAATTCCATACTCAGGCCCTCGTGAAATCAAGAGCACCGCAATGAAGTCCTACTTCATTCTGTTACAGCAACTTGTACGACTAATTTTTCAGACATGGTGTAATGATTACTTTCTTAGAACAGGTGACTTGCGCTTTGCCTGCCAGACCACTCACGGCTGAAAAATCGCTCCAGTAACATTCTTATCGTTTCCGCCGCAAGCCGACACCAACTGTCAGTCAACGCTATATATTTGCAGTCGGAGGAATTGGTTGTAAGGCTTTCTCGCTATGGTCCGCTAATTATTAATATGGATTCCAATAGTTAGAATGTGCCGGACAACTCTTAAAATAAATAACTTTTTAAAGATTGGTCTTTGCTATCAATTCTACAACAGTAACAGAATGTTAAGTTTCTGAGATAAGAACAGATTCTTTACCACTAATGCCTGCTTACGACATCGCCACGATATCAAGGCTTAATTGGGCTCTTAGTAACAACTCGATGCATGCGGGTTGGAGGGTTGCTGTAGAATGTGGGATTATGTATGACTGGCTGGTGGCGGTTAATAAACCATAAGTGTTTAATCCAGTTTTACTTATCGTTGTTAAAATCTCATTCTGTCGATGCGTTGTCTCTGTGGATCAGGCCGGACACGTCTGAATGCTCAGCCGCACCGAACATTTCTCTTCTAAGGAGCTTCGAGGTCGCAACGTTACGATAACTCTGCACAACGGAGAAACATACCACAAAATTTCCATCGCTACACATTTGAATTACGACAGCGGTAGCAGACACTTTTAATCTTATTCCTCTGTATGCGAGACAAGTAAAATAAGTTAAGATTTCACCCAGTGGTGCCGCAACAACCAGATTAGAGATGTAATCTTATGACTGTGTCCAAACAATTCGAGCTATCCAATGACGATGACTGAGTCAGCTAAGGATAACTGCAAGGATCTTTCGGATGAGTTGGCTACCTCCATGGAGCATACTTTAAGCGTCAACGACATTCAAAAACAGTCTATTTACCATGTTTATGATGAATTTCGCGCGCTCGGTGAATTTTCGCGAGATAAATGGTATATTTATTGATAGTGACTTTACTAAGGTTGAACCCTTGCATGAGCGCCTCGGGAACCCATATATTGGTGCGTGATCTTTCCTTACGCAAAACCGTGTAACAAACCGATCTCCGGAGTGAACGGTGTCCGTATTAAAGCTTTTTGTATGCAATCTGACGTCTTGGTTCCATGAGAAGCTTATGCGGACATGATGGCTGAAGTTTGGCTGTCCGTGCGCCTGTCCTCTACGAGCCAGGTAAGAAATGTGAAAGAACTACTGCAGCATCAGGCTAATTGGCATTGATGCAAGGTTTTTTATCATCATTCTTGGTCAGTTTCAAAATTTACGTGATCTGACAAAACCGAGTTCTAAGCTTGACTTAAATGATCACCCGATACTCACACTGCGATGCATTCGTGAACTCCACCATAAATGTCATCAGCCGGCGACCGTCTGTGTTGCTGACTTTGTTGCATCTGTAAATTTCATTCAACATGATTCCCTATGATTGGTTGTAGATTTGAACGGTATTTCGTTAAATCATCGTTCCATCGTCGCGCAAGTAGTTGCCCACAGGAGTCTCCTATTTGAAGGGTACACGACCAAACATTTATCAAGGTTAGATCATTTTCCCATCCATTTTAAGTGCGTTCTTATCTAGCCTCCCATTTAGGCTGCATGCAGTTATTGCGACGCCAAATTTTCCACAGGATATAGATTAACTGTCGAATACTCCAATAATATAGCCACACTAGTATCAAGTTGTGTCGACGTTCTTGAAAAAGTTATTGTATGACGATAGCATCGTCAACCACGTCATTGCTGTTCGCGGAGTCTTTATACGCATTAGCAGGGGTCTGCTCGAATTTAATGATATCTACAGCATTACAAAAATCTGGATCCCCGGGCATCCTTTCGGTTTATTCTCTCGTACTCTCTTGAAGGTTGAAATATGTGCGTTAAGAATAAACGTGGGCTGGAAGCATTTACGTTTCACCGCTGATAAATTTCCTTCAAGTGACGTTCGCTGATATCATCTTGAATACAAGGGTCCGCACTAGCCGCAGCAACATATCAGGCCACAAAATTATGTTTTTCGTCCGATGCAACCTTATCATAGGTGGCAACTAGGCAAGCCCGAAGCCTTATTTGATTGTCCGTGAAGGCATGAAATTAATTGCTGGTGTGGTGTCGAGTTATGTGGAACTGCTATTATGGATCCTCATCTTTAGAAAGAGTCTATCCGCCCTATCCAAGATATCGTCCTTATCGGCTCTGTTTATAACCTTGCTAAGCAGAAGGAGCCCATCTCAAAGATGTCGTTGACAGAACATGTTCACGCGTGACTTCTGCTCGCTGAGGCTAGTCCGCCAAACCCATTTGAACATTTACTAACAGTTTTTACCCACGTGGCCCAATTACTGAACTAGGATCTTTCTTTTATTATCATTGCTCTATACAGATCTTGAATATTTGACCATTTGGTTGGGTCGCTCGTGGCTAAATTAGTTATCACTCAGACTATAGTATTTCCACTCTTATATGCAGAAGTAGTCAAAATCGTCTGTTGACGTCTTTTCGAATCAATTTTTCTGTGATTTTACAGTGGCATTTGTGTTTATGAAGTGGATGGAAGCATATATATATATATATTCCTCGGCAGCGCCTGCAGATATAAATCAAAAATAATACGACGAACGATGCTTCTTCCTCTATGAACCTTCCATGCGCATTACTTTAGCAGCAGTTGCAGGCTATTAAAATTGAAATCCGACAAGCGTACATTCTGTGATCTCTACCGCAGAACGCTTCCCTGTAGTGCATATAATTAATTTTCAATGGTATAAGACTGTTATTTCCGCACGCGCAACGTAGAATGATAGGCTTTTAACAGAGTTATAATACAGAGGTTGAAAAGACGTATGGTTTTACAGCTGGAAGGTGGGTGTGCATTAAGTCATTAAAGCACCGGACGTTACAAACGTTTTTCGTCCACCGATCGCGGTGCACCGTCGTCAAACCGCATAGTCACTAATGTTTCCAGTAGCGAAACACATTTGTTCTCTGTTGATTTATCATTAATCTAGAGCTTGTCAGACGCGCAGTATTACCATTATAACATATATGGTGACCGTTGACCGCAAGTTTTACCAAGGCCCAGGAACTATTTTAAAATTTTTTCTGACTCTGTCAGATCAAGTTTTTGACTGAACTCTCCGGCTTCGCCTTTAGTGACTGGGAATTTCGAAGTTTAGGTCGGCAGTATTGCGCCCATAAGGTGAGGTACGGTAACTTCGTCAAGACAGCCTCACCTTTATGGTGGCATGATGCATCCTTGTCATTTTGTCATAACAGGGAAACCACTGATTAGAGAGATTATCTCCTTGTACTGCTTTGAATTTGAACTTTCCCATAAATTATCTATAATTACAGTCTGAATATCACATGAATGTTCCAAACCTTTTTGCTTGTTTGTGTGTCTTTCGTGAGTGTGAGGTTAACGACAATAAAGTACAACTATCTAGGCAGATTATTGATACATGGAAGCATTCTGCTAACCAGGGCATCAAGTCTAGCGCGCAACACTTGTGCGGTTGGAAAAATCTTGTCATAAGCATCGTTTGGATATCGATCTCATCTCTGTTTTGTATGCCCGCCGCATCTCAGTTACTGACAACGTAGCTGCGCTCACCCACGGTTCTGGGTAATAGAAGCCAGTTAAACTGTCACATATGGTAGCCGGAGTGGGTTGAAAACTCGTTCTCTTAGAAAGGAGATTTCCTCGGAAATACCTTCAGAAAATATTTTAAAGCTTGTCATATGGTTTAGGGAAAAAACTCCGACCGACATATATCAAACTCTTTCCCTCTGTCGAGGGAGATAAAAAAGCATCATCCCTCTGTCTGGTAATTCAGAAGGAGAATTAAGTTTTCTATATGTGAATGTTCCTTGAGGAAGTTTATTTTCGATCATTCATGGTGCATTGGTTGAATTCTCAGAGTAATTTTCCAACGACTGTCGGGTACAGCCACCACGGAGCACATCTGCTTGAGTAACATTCTTAAAACTCTCAGAACTCAAAATACAAAAATAACGGCTTGCCTGAACTGGATCTTGAGCAGAAGACATAGAAAGCCACACCTTTATTGTGAAATATATAATCTGAAAAAAACTTTGTTACCTCATTTATCTTTACTGCTTCTGATCACACCAGCCCCATCACCACCATCACACGATGGTGTCCAGGTAGAGCAACATCTCGCTTCTGACTTCGGCCATTCTCACGAAATTGCCTTGCTACGGACCATGTTTGAGAAGATTAAATTAACTCTTGACTGCTTCGCTTACCAACCCCAGAAGCCCTTGCTAGAAGTTAAACTTAGCCTCCAACAAGTCTAGCCTATCGCCGCCATGACAAGAGTCTGTACTGGCGTTTTGTTGGATGGGTCCACGGCAAGGACTTGCCGAGGCTCTATCTCTCGCTACTAAAACTTTAGACACCCCGTTTAGTGTGACAGAAGACGTTGCAGATGGCCGAATATATTAAAAAAACGAAATCGATATTTTTTTAAAGGTTCTTTTATGATGGTCACAGACACCGTCTGTTTCATCTTCTTCAAAACCCACGGAAGGTCCTATTGCGACTGGAGTTCGACTGACATAGCAGTCAAGGTCCTCCGTATCAACTCTGACATCGTTACAGGCTATTTAGGATACACTAGACCTCACACACCTGAGCGGTTCTTCTGCCAGTAACAGTTCAAACTGTGTATTAAAATATACAAGATATTTGGTGCATTGTCGCAGCTGCTATCAACATTAACTTATTGCTTTGTCATATATTAATCCATCGAAACAAACCCAAGCACTTGTGGCTGGAGGGGGCGGGGCTGTCGTCGCCTCCATTAAAAGCCTAACTATTCTGTGCTATACCGATGTGCTCAGATGTAGATACTCTAACTTACGATTGACTGTTAGTCCGAAATCCGTGCGAATACGCATAAATATTTTAGCTGCAACGTCTATAAAAAGACTTTAGTTAGGTATCTATTACTTAAAAAGACCAGGGAGACTAGAGTGACCATTTCTGGAATGTTAAATGTCGTCAGCCAGCTATACCTATCTCTTGGGCAGTGACCCCCGAGGCTCGAATCTGTGACCCTGATGGCTAGAAGCGCAACGGTCTACCTACTGCGTCACGGCCTCCTCGCTTTACCGGTTCCAACCGGGAATATTTACACTAGTGGATGAGCGGGATTTACTCGTCCCATTTTGTCTAAGACCCCGCCAGTAGACGCCCAACGGTTATTATATTATAGGCTGAAATACATTACTGACAATGACTAGGGTGAGATGAATGGCCATTTCTGGCTTATAAGTCGTCTTCATTGACCATTCCGATCTCCCCTGCTTTTACCGGGGATGTATTTCTGCTCATACTATACTAGCCGTTGAGCGGCTGCTAGCGAAGCTCGAGATCCAGCCCTAAGGCACAACCAGATGAGTGAGTTCCGTACCGATCAGTAAGCGTCCATCTACCAGAGTTGGGTATTTTTGAGACCGCGGATAGTCTCTAATTTGGTTGACTGAGCTGGTCTCTAAAGAAACCTGAGGCATCCGCGCCTCCTTCAGAAATATCCACCTATAAGAGGAGACGGGGTTTGTAACCACACAAATCAACATACAGCTTTTCTCTGTCAGTAACCAAGTTTTAACTTAAGGCATATATTTGTGTTTCGCTTCTTATGGGACGTTGTACGTGTTAGTTAATTTGACGGCTTAGTTGTAGCCATAAGTCACATTATTTTTCAAATATTTTGAGCATCTTAGGTTTACGAGTTGTCTTCTCACTGTTAAGTACCTTCCTATAGGCAAGCTAAAAGGCGAACGTTAAGCCAGCAATCCGAGAATAAAAAGTGGGAATCTCAGAAAATAACCGCATCTTCCTGATTTTTTGATGTTTTTCCCCTTTTAGCTGGTCACCCAATGCGTTCTTTAAGGCCCTGCTCGGCAGCGGCTGTTTCAATTCTCTGCTGGATCACTCTCTGTGCTAGCACAGACACCACCCAAGATGGCGCGGCTGTCTTTTGTGGCAACGAAGAATGCACACAGCTCACCCGCACCGCGCGGTTAATAAAAGGCGTCAACTTCGAGAACACATTTCTCCCTGAAGGTACCACTGTTGACATTCTCGGTGAGCAGGTTCTGCATCCGAACCTTCTACTTGCCCGCCACGCTGATCGAACATTCTACGTAGACAGTAGTCTACTGCACCAAGACAAATTTATTGTGTCTACCTTTATCAAGACAGTGATGCCTAAGACTTCCTCGCAACCAAAATCTCCGGAGTCATCTGCTGAAGGCAAGGCGGCTCCCTCTCTTGCCGAACACGCCGATTCTGAGGGTAAAGCATCGAACCAGCGAGTGAAAACAGATGTCCCGCCGTCCACACCCCCACCTGCACAGACTGAAGTGCCTGAAAGTCTGCAGGCCCCGTCTAAGTCGCCACCTAACCAGCCTCCAAAACAGTCTGTGGAGGAAGCATCTGGCACATCACAACAAGCATTTCCGCCAAAACAGGTAACACCTGAGGCTGCTGCGGACACGAAGTCCGGTCAACAAAAGCAGATAGACAATTCAGAAGCGGAGAACACCATGCAGGCGTCTGCTTCCACGCCAACATCTGCTAAGGCAGTTCAGGAGCCGCCACCTGCCAGCAAAGAGCTGCAGGAGAAAGTTAAACCGCTGGAGAAAGATGCCGTCGTTACAGGAAAAAAGCATGTTGAGTCTGTCCCAACAGAGCCGGTTTCAGGTGGTTCTGTTGTTGCCAACGGGTCTGTGTCTAATCACCCTGAACCGGTCAATCACGTGCCATTTGAGAATGCTTCTAAAGTCGGACAGTCACAGTCTGCAGAAAAAACTGACCAACTATCACCGCCTTCGGAGGCTCAATCCTCTGTGAAAAAGGCACCTTCTACCAAACAAAATGAGCCACCGCATGAAGGCACACTTGCTGGTTCTTCCGTTGAAAAGCAAGGCGCAGA
>JAYGXS010000002.1:29136974-29166270 GCA_036362985.1 Ligula intestinalis | reverse complement strand
CGATTGCTACTAATTTTTCGGAAGCTCCTACTGGTGGTGGCCACGAACAAGACCAAGTAGAGCTTGGCCCTTCCCCGTCGTCTGAATCTACAGAGTCTAAATCGTCCGACAGGTTGCCTATTGCAAACAACGATCTAGCTAGTCCACACATTTCAGAAGCAAACGAAAGCCACTCTTCCTCTGTATCTCTTCAGGGAAACTCGTCACCCCATAATCCTGCTCCCACAGGGAGTTCACCCGGTCACGAAGACCTGCAACATGTCAAGGTGCCTACTACTAATGAACCATTACTCGATAAACCAACCAACGTCGAAAGTGGGCACACGCAAGGTGCCACCGCTAACAAAGGTTCTCCTTCTCCTCAGTCTCGAGATTCTCCTGACTCTCCGCATCTGCCTGAGGATCTGGTAGAGCCATCGGAAAATAGTTCGCGACGACTAATATACTCTGGTTTTATTCAGTGCCTGCTCCAGTCTGCCAACCACAGTCTTCCCACAAACCTTGTGACCTCTAAATCTGCTCTTTCGAGTTTTACCCTCTTCCTTTCGGATAATTTCATTACCTTGGCTGAGAAGGCGCTCACTTTTATTTCCCCAAATCATGTGAAAATGGCTGACAACTTCCTTTACACAATTCTTGGCGTACCTCTAAGTTTTCTGGTCGCCTGGTGGTTTTTCCTCTTCTCCGCCTTTGTCACCTACGTCCTCATTCGTGTTGGAGCACGTGTCCTGATTGGTTCCAGTGGTGTCGGTGATGTGAAACAGCGTTCGTTGGTCGATTGGCTAGCTATCGAGGAGCACGCCAATCAGCTGGCAGCTCGTCTGGCTGACCAGGAGGAGGCGAATGCTCGTCTTACCATCTGGACAATGGAGTTGAGTGCACGTTGTGAGGAGCAAGTGCGTAGCCAGTCAAACACTGAATCCAGCTCTCAGGCACAACTTCGAGAAGCCCGATCAGCCCTGAACCAGAGCCGGCTGGAGACAAAGGAGTTACAAGCAACCCATGATGCCCTGGTTCAACAGATCTCATCTATGAAGTGCGACCGAGCCTCGCTCGAGGAAAGATTGAAAGCGGCTAATGATAGGTACGAGGCTGCTGAAAACGACTGGCGGCTTAACCGGGCTGAACTAGACAAAACGCACAACATACAGGTTCAAGCCCTGCAAGAAGAGAAGGCGGAACTACTAGCCCGCTTGAACACTCATCGGGAGAAGGTTGATGAAATGGAAACGGCGATGAAGAAACTGACAGCCTCTAGTCAGAAGTTGGAGGAGGAACTGGTAACACGGGATAGAGAACTGGCTGGTCTCCGTGACATGTTCATTCAGCTTAAGAGTTTCGAACTGAGCCTTTCGCAAACGAATGCGGACGCGGCCTTGCCTGATGTTGCTGCTTCACGGAATGCCTCAAAAGAGGACGGAGCCAGACCAATGTTGGCTACCTCCAGTGGTAGTTCGGACCAAGACGCTGCTGACGGTAGCGATTGGGGCGCCGAGGTGGACGAATTGGCCAACGAGGTTGACATTTCTAATCAGCTCGCCGTTCCTGACCGAACAAACAGTCAAGAAAGTGGGGAGCATGAGACTCGGGAAGGCCAGAGCGAACAATTACAGCAAGTTTTGGCCAACTTTCTTGATGTTGGCAAATTGAGAGCAGACCTGTCTGCTATGGGCGATCAACTGAAAGCAGAAATGGATCGGTGCAAACAGGAGGCTGAGTTGCGCAGCCAACTGCAAGAAAAGTTGGCTGCTCTGGAGGAGTCGAATGTCACCCTTCAGCAAAAGTGTAGCCAAGCGGAAGACGACAGGTCGGCAGCTCAGAAAAAGTTGGAAATCCTGTCAGATTACTTTAAGGAGCGTGAAGTGGTGATGCAGCGTGATTTAGGTCGTCAAGCCCTCTCAGAGTCCGAGACTAATGATGAGCTGAATTACCTTCGTCAGCGAGCCAAATCCCTCGATGTGGAGGTGAAGGCTCTGCGTGAACAGGTTATCTCTGCACGCCATGAGTTGGTAGAAAATGAGCGAGCCAGCCGTCGTCAGATTACGCAACTTGACAAGCGTCTGCACGAAAACTGGCTGGCCGCTAGGGCCTCAGAGAACCTGGTGAAAGAACTACGTGATGAGAACACTGCCCTGCGCCAAAAGATCGGAGATGGCGAAAAACGGACGCTACAGCAACTGATTTCGCGAGGACCGCCGATAGCCATGCCTCTTTTGCAGCCACCTCTTGTTCCGCCTGGTGGCGCCAAAAAGCCGGATAGCCGACCCTCTTCGCGTCAATTTGCAAACAGTACTCCTCAAATGCCTTTGAAGCAAACAGCAGGGTCCCGAAGTACGCCACCCTTCCTTCCACCCCCGCCCTCACTGCCTGGAATGCCACCCTTCGCAGCAGGAGCCCCAGGGGTTCCCTTCATGCCTCCGCCGCCCCCTCCACCACCACCCGGCTTAATTCCCCCTAAGGGTGGCCTTCCGCTTTTGCCCACAGTGCAGCGTGCTTTCTCCAATAGGAATAGCCCACTGCCACCCGGATGGGAAGCCATGCATGTCCCTTCATTGCCGCCAGTTGCTCCACATTCGAACTCCGGTAGCAGCCGTTCTGCCAAACGGTGAGAGAGAGAGAGAGGCCGTGAAACTCTCAAAACCTTTGACACACTCATCACACATATACAGCGAAGCTCCTGAGCAGATCATTGAGATGTATTGTCTTTCCTAACCTTGATCTTTCTTCGCGTATCTGCATGTATGTTATTGTTCGTGGCCTTGTACATCCTTTCGGTCTGGACTGAGCGAAGTTGGACTGTGGTAAAGTGAACTTCTGCTCTTGGGCAGTGCTATTGCGCATAGTATACTTCCCGTCTTTTGCCTCCATTTCTCCTTTTTTGTTGCTGACCTCTTTACGTTTTGATTGGGTGTGCAGAATTTAGGCTTCGAAACCACTAGACCGGCAAGCCAGGACAGATGAGTGACCTACAAGTGGTCTCTTCACTGTGGACACGATTATATTTGCACTAAATCAAATAGCTATTACTACCTCTTTCATTGATAGCTCTCAGAATTGTTACTCTTTGCTCCGTAGGTGATTGATTCCGAAAATGCAAAGGGCACTCGTCCCATATCTTTAAGTTTGTTAAAGCTGGCCCTAGACAGAAAAGGAAATCACGCGATCACTTGACTCTTCCTTTCGCAGGACGGGGTCAGCGGTGACCTTATTTGCCCTCGGCCCCCTACCAGGCTGCAAACCTGCGATCTAACTGCGTGTTACACACTTTTGTCCACACTCTGGTAATAAATTAGGCGATTGCCATCCAAGTAACTGTAGAGTTTGCACGTTATTTTCGTCCTGTGCACTGTTTTACTTTAAAAGGAAATTCATCTGTCAAGGTTAGATTGCACACCAAGGGGTTCGTTGAAGACTGCTGCTTAAGTCAGACAGGTCTAGGTTTTGATTTTAAAACTACTACCAAATGAGCAGCGGGTGAGAAAGCAGGTTTGGGAATCCAGCTGATTGCTTTAGGCCTTACAAGTAGGTCTCACAGCAGGGGGGAGGGGGGCAGGCCACTTGGCTCGAACACAAATCAGCTGATTACTTGGTCGGCGGTGGATGCCATTAAGCGATGTCATCAAATGGGTGAGCGCGAAACAAACTAGCATCGGAAGACAACCTACGAGGAATACTTGTGAGTGTATAAATATCCTTGTTTTAAAAAAAGCAGGCACGATGAGCTCGGAGCAGGAAGGTTAAGAGTGAAAATTCCAGTGTCTGGACGGTTAACAGAGAAGATAGCTGTCTGAGCTAACCATTGATGAAAAAATCCGTGTGAGACCGCGGGAAATGCGTCCTCAGCGGTGGGTGGCCGGCAAATGGGACGTACAGCCGCAAAAGGGGGCGTCGCCGCACATGCATCGGCAACAGCGAATTTTGCACTTAAGTGGATAGGCGATCACTGATCGGTTGGAGAATAACTCGTTTCGTTCCGTCTTGAGGCTCACTCTGGAGCCCGATAGCAGCCACAAAGCGGCTAGTATTCTAGGCAGATTAACATGACCGGCAAACACAAGGGCGACTTCGGGGGAGAGAGACTTGAATGACCATCTCTGGCTTATTATTCATCATTTGCCATTTATATCCAACCCCATGTTTTGCAACTCTTGAAGCTCGAACTTTCGACCTGTATGGTACCGTAACTAACCGGAAAATGTTTTCCTGGGAGGCTGACAGTGACACCTAAATGACAGTATTTACAAGATTTGGGAGTGATGCTATTTCGATCAACAGTGCAGCTTGAAGCCACGCTGGACCCCATTTTGATCTTGCAACGATTGGCCCAAGGTCGGTTTTCTTACAATTCGGTTGATGGTTGATAAAGAAACATCTTGAAGAAGCTGACAAAATGGGATTGCAGTTGTTTGGCCGGCCATGTTCAGTTCTGATAGGACAACCGTTTGTTACAAAAAGAAAGCATTCGCCCGGGTAGGCGCACTGTGATCGTTTCTGTGCGGCGGCAAGAAGAACACAAAGTCCAGATGCGCGTGATTTGCCGCCCTGGCTTAACGCCCGAAGATTCAAGTGAGCAAGAAGCCACAACTTTCAGAGCGGTCCCTATTTTATCTGTGAATTACAGGGTGAGCAGAGTGCATAGAAGAGTTGGCAAATTGGATTAGAACATGACTCTGAACAGTGGAAGTCTTTGGGGTTGTAGTTAAACAGAACGCGCCCACCAGGCAGTTAGTCGGTGCTGTAGTTCACTAACGTTACCCCATTTTTTTCTGATTTCAGGACGAGCTAGAGAAGTGGTGTCAGTTGGACAGACTGGCAGTGACAGAAGTTGGAATAAGCCTGTTCTCTTTTTTAGCAGCACAGAAAAACAGTCAGCTATCGGCGGATCTAGTGACAGCTCGTCAACGGAATTTTGAGCTTGACACCAATGACAGATCTATTAGAAGAGGTTTTTGCTTGCTTGTACCGGATAATTAATTTATAATTGGTCGCCCGAGTTTATTTGTACGCTTTGCGAAGAACATCATCGCCTGCGGCGATGGATTATCCCATAGATACTAGATGCTGATTGATTCTGATAGTCTTTTCGAAAAAAAGTGCAACGGATAGAAATATTCTTCTGTGTACTCTTTAATTTACTTTGTCCCCTAAGGCTGTCGTCATGCTTAATTGGAATGGTAATTACGCACAAAGCTTTTCCTCAGATACTCGCCGAGTGTGTCATTATGGAGAAACGAGGATATGCGCTTATGGAAGGGTATCCTTGAGAAGGTCGTGGTCGTTATATGGCTTGACCGTCGCCCGTGTTGCCGCTCACTGAAGTACCCCGCTGGTCGCAGTTACTAGTGACTCATCTGATGCGAGTGTCTTATATTAGACGCCGTCCGACAATGTAGCCTTTGCTATATCTGACTCAGGCGCGTCCCTCTTGCACACAACAACGACGACTATTTTGCAGTTCTTCCGAACTAAACAGAGGTCCAGCACTAGTAATCGCTAGCTGGTATAGATAATACGAGTTTCAAAATCCGTAACGTCACACATAACATAGCAGGACGACAAACCTCCTGGGGACAAGAGGGAAATGTTCAAATGCAGGATTGAGAATTATAGAGCCCAGTCGTTTAGGAGTCCATTGTCTACTGGGTCTCCAACTTAAAGCGTTGAACGATGTGCGTTAGCTGGCTGCTGCAGAAAAAAGCAAATCAGATTAGAAATGGGCCACAGGAGCTGTAAAAGGGCAGATGAATGGTTGTTTGAATTAAAAACCAGACGATTTTAGTGAACAAAAAACCGGAATTGGTAGCTTAGGCGCTAAGCACTGGAAATCACCAAGCCGCTGCTTAATGGTCGTAATTCAAATGGTGGTTCACCATGTTGGTATCGACAACAGGTTCCCCAAATCGCAAGTTCCACTTTACTGTGCGAAAATGAGTTGCATGAAGGCTGCTTCACGCGCCGGTTGCCAGATTTGCCCGTGACCTTGTGTTTGTTGTGAGGTCTTGACTGCGGGATGAATGCTCTGTGGTCTGCAGCCAATCAAATGAAGCGGGAGTATCGATTAGCTTCGAGCGTACGCACAGCGGATCGACGGCGAGCGTGCGGAAGAAAGCACGCAGCGTGCGAGGCTTGGCGAACGAATACAGCATGAGTCAGCGCAGTGGCGCTGAGCGCGTGGACTTCCACACGCCTGTAGCAGTTCTGGTGGCCGCCACGCTATCCTCTTGGGAACACACTGGTGAATTGCGCTTGAGCTTACTTATATTTGAATCTTTCCCCATTTTTGCACGTCAGCCATATTTGAGATGTCTGGGTTACTAGGGATGACCGTGGACTAACGAGGCCTGGCTCTGAACTAGCGGCCCAGGGCATGGGGGACGGCACACAAGCACACGAAAGTTCTGCTGTTGAGTTCGACTATGTCCATCGCGTGCTTCACGCCTGGCTGGAAGCAAACGCGATGACTAGCGTGTGCATTAGATTATAGTGATCTTGGACTTGCGTTACATCTGCCGCACTCTCTCCTCCTTTTCCACCCGGATCTGATTTAAATCAAGAAGACCAGAGGTAAGTGCGGACGCAGGTAGCTGGCATTGCTTTCAGTCGGCCAATGCACTAATCCGCTTCGTCGCCGATGTGCTGCGAGGAAGCATGCTACGCAAGTAGGCAAAATTGTCCATGGCTTGCAGTAGGGTGCCATAGACTTTTTTCGGAGAGCGTTGTGTGCAGTTTGATAGTCAGCCCCACAGCTGGCGTTGAAGAGGTTTGGGCTCCTTTGAACTTCTTCTGTCGCGGTGATGAATGTGCAGTCGTCCACGAAGAGAGGAACATGGAATGCAGTCGTAGACAAATGCGTTGGGACCTTCATGCGCCGGGTATGGAGAAAATGCCCGTTAGTTTTGTAGGTGATGCGAATAACAGAGCGATCATCACAGTAGTGTCAGCATGGCAGAGAACATAAGACTGAAGAGACTGCAACCCAGTACGCAGACATACTTCACTTTAATTGTCGCTGCAAGAGATTCGCATACTGACCCCTTGACAGTGGCGCGCGACATCACCCCGCCATAGAGCTGACGCGCCATGTGTGTGAACCGCCCAGGGCATCAGAATGTCTGCATAATTATCCGGAGACCGTTGTGAACCGCCGTGTCGAGAGGCTTCTTTAGATCGAAGAGCTAGTGTAACGGTGGATCTTTTGAAGTCGATAGAGGTTGGATGACAATTGAGCTCAACCACATCAGAAGTTGCCAGTTCAGATCACATCGAGGTCACCAATGTGGTTAGGCCACCTACATCTTACCTAACATTAATGGTAAAACTAACAATCAAATATAATAATGACCAAAAACAGCAAATTTTCGAATATATTTAGATTCTAGCTGAGATCACCCTAGTATTTTCACACTGGAGAGTTTTTGCACGACGCGGATAGTTTCTAGAAGGAGGACGGGAGGTAAAAGTCATTGTTCGTGTGTATTTGGGGTAGTCGGTTGATAGCAGAATGGAAGATGCCTGATAAGCGGTTGAGGACACTTCTGAAGCGCTCGGCCCGGCGATTCAGAATTTGTGATTTCCCCGCTAGGAACAGAGCTGACCAGCGGTCCGTTTCCTTTGATTTTAGGGTCATAGGTAGCCTTACTGGAGTAGTATAATTTATTAATGTCGTTGCGGTACGCGTACCCGTGGATGTCCTCAGCCTTGCGGACCATCGAGGCGTCCTACATCTCCGCAGAATCAGTATGTCGAGTACGAAGACAGAATCAGTAAATTTATTGAAGTATTTCAATTGACATAATTGTGAAAAACTCGAGGCATTCGGCGGGATTTGAACCCGCATATCAGATGAGGCTTTTACGCGAAGCCAACGCTCTAACAAATTGAGCAACGAACGCTCCACCTCGCACCATGAATTTAATTCACCTTGGGTCGATTTTACCCACCCAGCTTTACCGCTAGTATGAAATCCACCAATAAGGAACAGCAAGCTGACTATCCAAGCAGGAATTTCTAAACAATAATCTAGAATCCTCCAGAATGGCTACTAGTCTGACTTAATTATTGAGGAGGTTTGACAGATTTGCTTAATTTTAGTTGACCTAATTGTTTTTCACAAATGGGCCCACTAAAATTAAGCAAAGCTGCCAAAGCTCCTAAATAAGTATTGTATTATTTTACTTGGAGAAAGCAGCAGACTGAGATTTCGATAAATTCGTCACATATACAGAATAATAAATGGTGACTGAACTTCCAGAGAATAAATTAATGCGTAGGTTCGTGTTCCATGTGTTTGCATGACTAAAGAAGGAGAATGATGAACCACTGGAACGGGTTGTTTACTTTTCTGAGCTTCGGGTCTCATTCACTAGTTAATTTTCAGCGATAAAATCAGAGGCAGCAGCATTAGGAAAGCAGGCGAAAGTGATAGGAGTTGCAAACCAATCAATTATTAATGACGCAAATGTGGAGGTGAATACGCAAGGCTCCGTACGTCGGTGCTACATCGATTGATTATATTCCCATCTATGGATCAGGCTTTATTTAATTCTCGGTTCGTCTTTTTCTTCCGGTATATACGATTATATTGACGGCTACGCGGTTGAACTCATAGCTTGTTTCCTAGATACTAGCAACAACTTGTAATACTTCGTTGCCCCGTCACACAGCCAGCTTATGTTCATGTATGCGCGATCTTAGCACGCGTGCGATTTGACCCATGTCGTTATAAGGACAGCTTAGGCATGAGATTCAGAACACAACCTCAGATTGCTGTTTACAATTTATTCGTTCTTTGATTTCTATGACCGCGCTGCGCGTGGTAGCTTTGCGTTGGTGTGCAATTCCAACACTAAGTCCTGAAAATATGTGCTTTGTCTCTTCTAAGATGGTCCTGGCGTACGATTTCAGCGTGCCATATCCTCGGTGGTGTTTATTTTTTTGCCCTTCGAGGCAGAGTGCATAAGCCTCGGCTTATAACCTCCGTCAGACAGCCATTCCGCATAAATATGTCGCAGAGATATCGGGCCCCGTGTACTTTTTACCCCACCATCCTACAATCAGTCTGAATCCGTTTTAAGAGCGTTCTCACACCCAGCTTCTTTTGTGAGTGCCTAGATGGTAGCTGTGATAGCTAAGAAGTTGTGTAGTATTCGTTGCCTTTCTGCAAACAGCTGTCCCAATTACACCGTTGAGTTTTCCCTTGACGATGACATTAAGGAAAGGCTGTTGCAGTTCTTGTTATTTTTTTCTTGTGAATTTTCTTCTATTTTGCTGCTGCTACTTCTACTATCTCTCTTAGGATAGCCCAGCACGCGAATCGTCCCTCGGGCCGTCCTGAGGGCAAGAGAACAAAAGAAGTTACATACCAGCGGAGGCAGGCAGAACGGGACAAAAACGCGACCTTCAAAGGGCCGACACGCGAGGACGCAAGGACAACTGCCGACCGGATTCTGAGGTCACGCATGACAAGGGGCAAAGCGCGCGCCAAGTGTCACACTGATGACACCAAATGTTGGCACTAGATTCTGCTGCTAGTGACACGAGGCTCTGTTGCCGACACTTGCTATTGACTGAGACGAGAACGACGAAAGAACACACGCTGTTGACGGACGCAGGACGAGGTGCAGACACTATCGACCTGCAGACAAGACCGAGGTGCACAGGAAGACCAGCTGCCGGACAGACCGAGTTGACGTACAAGCAGAAACAGTGACAGTAAACTATTATCTGCTATCCTGTCTTTCTTCCTTTCCTACCATACGACTGGGGGATAAAACCACTGTCGACGCAGGCACACGCAAGGTTATAACAATCTCTGACGATGAACTGCACTATTTCATAATAATGAAACAAGTGTTCCGGTGCTCGGCCAGTCCGCGTCTATATTCATTCCAGGAAATGGGTTACTGTAATGACCCTAGCCCTATCTCCTCCTAGCGCGTCACGCCGCGCACGAGACAGTCGTTCACCTCGCCACGGTTGCTGCAACCTGCATCAACGCCAGCCAGCGTGCGCGCACTCCTTGACCTCTGGCCCCTCACATCAATGCGCAGGTGTGACCACTCTGGTCAGTCCTCTCCCGACTCTAGCTCACACAAAGGGCCCTATTATAGGCGTGACGATCCCACGCCCACGCACCGGATTCCGCCCGCCAGGGAGCGGCTGCAGGCGGCGTTGTCGGCACCATTGACGACCCCGCGCTCTCACGGCCGGAAATCTGCCAGTCCGGGTGTCAGATCTGCTCTTACCCATTCATCAACTCCTTCTCTACGGAATAAACTGCTCTTCTAGTCTGGCCCCCTGCCAATACTTCTTCTTCTCTCGAGGAGCCGGACTTGGAAGCGGCAAGGGTTACCTTTATTAACGTTAATCGCTCGATATTACCACGCTTATTTATGTCATTAGGCATTGTTAATTGTCTCGTTTCTAAAACAACGTTTACTGAGTTAGCCCGCGAGTGCGATTGTTATGGCATCCTGCCTATTGATGCTATAAACTCCTGTCGGTTCTAATTCACTATAGGACATACTCTAGGGTGCAGCCAGGCCCTTGATGGGCTGAAGTGTATACATGAACTCATAGGTGTTTAAAACCGACAATAAATTATAATTCGATTTGCTTGTGAGACTGTTCACAGGGCTGATCGCATATGAAAATAGTTAGAAGCAAAAGTCTAGCATACTCTTTTCTCTGTATTTTAGGGGAATTTTTGTTCGCCTAGGTAAGAGGCATTTAGATACTGGGTCTAGTCATTTTACCAGAAAATATGAGAACCTATCGCGGTGACTAAAGTTACTAGGGCAGACCCTAGTCTCTGTGATCATCGGGCACTGTTCGTTTGGGCAAGATAAGAACTGGGACGCCAGACGAGTGGAAGAGTGTATTCTGGACAGACCAGGTGAGTGGAAGGTGGCAGCTCAATGAGCACGCCCCCGCACCTGCGAGGGAGACGTCCGAAGTGTGAGAGCGCGGAAGTCATGATAGTACCTCCAACGAGGTCATGTGTATGAGTCAGTCTGAGGGAGATGCTTGAGCAGACGGGATTGGGGTCAGCAGATACAGGTGCGTACGTGTGAGAGGTTGAGCGTTGCCCGCAGATTTGGTTCACTACATAGCTTAAGCATCTGGGATCCTCTGAAAAGGCACCGAACGGCGAGTCCCCATCTACTCTCTGTTTATATAGCACTTCCCCCCCGCTCAATGAATCCTGCCAGGCGTCCGTGTGGCTTGGAGGCAACTTGCATTTGATCGATTTCACACCAAGAAGGCCGAACTTAAAATTCACGCGTATGTGCGTGGTCTTGCGGCGAATCGCATCCTAACCGCCATCCTTCCTGCACACGACCTTACACATGATAGCACACTTGCAGCACTGTTTCTCATCAGCCAAGCACACGTCTGTACACGTGACCAACCGGCCACAGTTGAATCAGGCGGTTATTCTAGATTGCCTGCTCTAGATTGATTGCTCGAGCAAGAGGTTTATTTGCCTGACGTTTCGGATTCTGGCTCGAACTCATTGTCACAGATAACCACAGAAGAGGCTAGTAAATGCAAAGGCTACGCAGTATTCATAGTCTGTAGCGGTCACGTAACCACATCTGCACTAAAATTAGCAGACCTCAGGATCGTCGCTCGGGGTTGTGCTTGATGCGATGATGGTATGCTAATGGAAACCATTTAGTATCTGTGAGCAAATAACTACCCCAAGAAATGTCAAAATCGAGAGTGGAATTACAACTGAGATATAAAAGGACAGTCAAGTAGACCACAGATTGCAAGGCTTAATCCGGCATAACTGCGGCATGCCCCACAAAACGAAACTAAAAGGGTCCCTGCCAATCGTTCTAAAGGTGTTTTTTTTAAGAACAGTCACAACCCATCTCCATTGCGAATGTATACTTAATCACGTATAGGCCTAGTCACTCACCTGGTAACTCATCACACTGAGACCGGCGAAGCCGTATCTGGAGCCTGAGCAAACGCCTCACCTTTCCACATTTTCTAAAAACATTCAGACAGTTCATGCGTCTTTTTGGTGAAACACGACACCGAAATTCATCACAGTGTTAACACAATCAAACAATCGCTTCAGCTCGAAAACTTATATATCACCAGCAATAATAACTTCACCACACCAACGAGCGTTATCTGCACCAAAACCATCAATACAACTGATATTTCAGCAGTCTGAGCTTCAGAGTTTCGGTATGTGGATAACACCTTCGTCGTAGCCTGAGCTTCATCCTGGCCTTACTGTCACCCCACATTTGCATGGTGGTCACTTGCGAATCCTCCGTACAAGAAAAATGAACCAATGCCTGCAGCCCCAATGTACATCTGGCGTCGCCGTCCAAAACTGTCTCAGGACACTCAAACTTGGCATGAGTCTACTTGGTCATGAGCGCTCCCATGAAAATTGTCGGTAAAACACCTCAGTCCAGACACCCCATCACCTCAATTAGTTTTACTCACCCCACCCCCCCTACATACACACACACAAACCCCTAGCACGCCTACTTTACAAAGCTCACACATGTAATTTCGCAGCGGAATCAGCTATAAGATTGCGGACTTGTCGAGCGAAATGTCGCATGACAGAAAATGCACATTTCACACACACACACAGAGACACGAATGTTGAACCGCCGTTTTCGACTATGGCCACCGCGTGCTTCAGCAAGCTGAAGGCATACGTGATGATTTGCGTGTGTAATTTGGTTTTAAGTGACCTTACGCTTGCGCCGCATCTACCGCACTCTCCCTCACCCACCTGTGCCCGGTGTCAAGACAGAATCACGAAGACCGGAGGCGGGATCGGGCGCGGTTGAAACCACCCCTACGCCCCCTCAGGTTCGATAATTTTTATCGGAGCGCAACCTGGATAACGCGTGCCCTGCCCCTACCTAGCTCCCCTCTTAGTCTAGCACATCTACCACGCGTCTCTGTTTAAGCGGACAGTGTATCACTGTAAGGGAGGTGTAGGGCAGGGCGTGTATGACACGAGTCGCTTAGCCCTGTCAGCTATTTCGTTTGAACGCACCTCCGGCTACCTTGACACCGGTGCCGTGTGGATAAGGGAGGCAGGGGTAGGGCAGATACTGCGAAAGTGTACATCACCTTAAGCAAATTAACCCTCAACTCACTGGGGCTGCGCCCGCTTCGGGGGACACGTGGTGAATATCGTTGCTTGCAACGACCGAAAATTTACTCTGTCAACACTTCCCTATATATTTTAGACACCACATCATTCTATTCAGACAGTAAAACATTCAAGAGAGCACCAGAAGCCGAATCTTGCCCACTCGCCTTGCTGCAGGTTACTCAGAACGTCCGCGTCTCGCGGAGAGTAGGGCACCCTTCACCTAAAGTTAGCTCTAAAATGGATAGTCATCTAGAGTAAAATAAATGATCGAGAACCGAAAAACTGATAAAAGTTCAGCCGCCGTTCCACGAGCTTCAGTAAGCTGAGGGCAGATGCGGTGACTGTAACAGAAGTATAGTGAAAGTAGACTCGCGGAGAATCCACCCCACTCTCTCACCACTCCCACATCTGTGTATCCGATGTCAAGACAAAAATCGATAAGACCGAGGATGGGTGAGGGCGCAGGTGGCTGGTTCGGCTGATGCCACCACGCGCAGAATGGTCAATTTTGCAAGATAAGCACGGAGCGACTGACCGGGTTGCCATTACTACACATACGAGGACGTGACAGACACAGCCGCCATCGCGCCGCTTGCAAATTAGCTAGGCGCCACCAGCTGGTATATACTCCGCTGGATCAGAGAGGGGAGATACAATTAACTGGGCAACCATGTACACGGCATACAAACCCAGTGGGAACGTAAGCACATACAGCAACAGGAAATCAGATTCAAGGAAACTGTCAGCGTACACCGGGCCGCAAGACCATGGTTTGCTGAAGCGTGCCGTTGCATGCGCACACAATCTTGTCTGGAAATTAGTTGTATAATGAAATGACTAAGGTATGTCAGCTATCCAATTACGCTTCACTCACCACCAAAAATTATCGCAGAACCTTGCACTGGACGGTGTACACACTTTGATCCCGACACTACGGCAACCCTATTTCCCAACTAAGTTGCTAAAGGCAACAACTGCCTCCGTGCCACAAATTGACCAAAGGACCATTGGCCGCAATCACTGGTTGGACCTAACAAAATTATTTGCAGTAAAGGACAAAAACCGAAAGCTGTCACTACACTAAATCCACAGAGTATGTGAAAACGTTTAACAATCGAAAGTCGTATGTGACTTTAGGAACCAGGCCCTCCTCACGACACCAAACCCTGAAGTGGGTAGGAGTTAGGCTACTACGAAATAGGCTGAAGGGGCTTTCAGACAGCGGAAATACAGGAATTCCCAAGCTAAACAGGCAACGTTAAAAGCGTCCTACAAAAAAATCAATAATTTCACCTAAACGTTATCTACTCGCTATTCGCCTTTACTGTACAACCGACTAGGGATATATCAGCAGGTATCAGTAGACGTCTAGGAAATCAACATACTCCAAAAATCGTGCACGGTAAAGTGGGTTATTCCCTTACATAGATTCAACGGATGCGGCGACGCATTACACTTACAAAGGAACGTTTTTTGGATGCTGCAGACGCTTGACGACGGCACGTGGTACTTAATATTTTGTATTCATAAAAGGTTCATCGGATCTAGGCACAATACCGCAAAATCAAGCACACATGCTGCTCTCACCAGCGGTGGCTGGGAGTTGATGAAAACATTCGTGACAACCCCATCGCCGCATGCGTCAAATAGAGTACCGAATTCGACTCAAATTTTAGAGCACGATTTTAACTTATAGTGGCAGAGTGACATGGATAAGGATGAATGAACATCAGAACTTAATCCAAACACGCGGCTGATAGGCTAATTTTTGTAATGTGCCGTCGGACATGGGAATGTTTGATAGCCAAGTAAACCAATAACCAGTGAATGGGTAGCAGGGAACGAAAGCGATACAGCTTCTATGGCCTACCCAATGAACAAAAAAGTGAAGGTAAGAACCCTGAGGAAAGTATCATGTTCCATATTAGTGGGCGGGGCGCATAACACACCCAAGTAGCAATAGTTAGTACAAAGAAAGACCGGAGAACCTCCGTCTTTAATGGCTGTTGAAAGCACAGTTAGGAAAAAATAAAAAATACAAGTCAAACCCAGACGCACTTCTTCGATCACGGCCTCAGCGCCATTGTTAATTGAATCTGGGTGGGTAAAAGGGAAAGTACATCGCAGATACTTCTCGCGGTGAGGACATGCGCGCGCAAGACGGAGGGAGGGGGCACGAAGACTCCTCTTTTTCAGGCCGTAATCCGTAGCCAGTGAATAAACGCACACTCACACGCGTTAAATGCGAGTGCAGAGGTATATGAAAGACGTATGGGGGCACAGAACGCAGCAATATATATATATATATATATATATACTGACTGTCCAGCGCTGTTAGGCTGCCAATTTGTGCCGTCTTCGCTCTCGTCGAGCCGCCTCGGCAGCGATGTCTTCTTCGTCCTCCTTCGCACCCAGTCGAGCGCTGAAATATTTAGGGTAGGAAAATTCACCCAGCTAGGTATGGCATACGGGCAAGCACAAATTACAGGGCACCCCTAGGACGCGAGTTGGGCTCGATTACTGCTGTAGCCAAGAATGGGGATAATTGTTAACATTACTGCCATACGGAGAAATATGCAAATTACATAAACAAGATAAACTGGATGGCCTATACCATACCGCCACGAAGCGAATCACTAAGACACTGGTGTAAGTGCTCCCTCTAATCCTAACCATGGTTCTAACGTTAGCCCTTCCAGCCATAATCAAAATTCTAACCCTAACTTGCCCTGGGATTTGGTTTAAGGTCACCCCTACTGCGAGGGAGTACTTGTAAGCGCTCCTTACCAGTTAATCATCACAGAGAGCTGAAAGGTAGGGGGATTATCTTGGATGGAAATGAGGACTAAGAACAAATAAAACGCCATAGTAATCGAAAAATAAAGCGTAGAGTTGTAGGGAAGAAAGTGGGTGCAAGATTTAGCATCTTGAGACGAATTAAGCTTCAGTGAGCTACTAGAAAGCGAGCAGGGTTGAGGATTAGTAGAACGAATGAGAGAATATCCTCGTACTTAATAATAGGAAGTAGCTTCCTTGGTAAAGATCAGTAGATAGCTAGTTTCTGAAATGGCTACTGTATTTTCCGCACTATCGGGCGCGCTGTCAATGAACCGTTTATTTTCAAACTTTTTTCTTAGATAAAGTTCACCACGCTATAAGCCACATTAAAGGAAACAAGACATGCAGAGAAGTTAGTCAGTCAAACTTTACTGAATGCATTCACAATAACTTTTAAAGGCCGCTAAATGCGTCTAGTAGTCGATACTCGAAATCTTCCTAATAAATTAGTCATGCGGTAACAGAAGGAACGGTAATTAGTGGTGAAACTTCTTCTACACAATTAATTCTGCTTAAATTCACTTTAAGTATCAAATCCCTGAGTTGGATTTCATCGTGGCTCACATGCGCCCATGAAAAAATTAAACTGTCTGTGAAAATAACTTCGGCCACCGTCTAAATCAGCGTCGATCTCAAGACTAAATTAACTCAACAATGGAAATCCAACAAAAAAGCACATAAGGGTTTGCAAAAAAAGATTAGAGATGATGTTATGAAACTCCTACCTAATTCTTTCCTCTTTTTCTATTTGCCGGAAATTGGACTCCATACTGCTGAGATCGTCGTACCGGCTTACATTCGCATATCGCTTGGGATCGAAATTCAATGTCTTATGGATTACTTTAACAAATCGAGAGTAATCCTTCGCGTCCATGGACTCGCTGTCGTCAATGAAACTGTCGTCACTAGCGTAGTCGTCACCTTCGTCACAAGAATAGTCGTCAGGGGAACGAGCTCGTGATGTCTGTAGAGGCAGAGATCCAAACTGGGCAGCAATCCCACAGACAGGAGCACCCTGTTGGGCCGCTATTCCTCGAGCAGAATGAGACGGTAGTTGAGACTTAACCCTATGATCAGGTAAGTTGGGCTTTTGTGATGACGGTAGGCACGATTTGGTAGAAAGAGGTTTTTCATCACTTGGCTTTAAAACACGGTGAACGGTCGTTTTCTTAGACATCGTGGACAACTCTGAATGAGAAAGCGAACCATTTTCTTTGGTGGGTAGTTTGGAAGACTTTTCCATAGTCGCTCCACTTGTAGAGGGCCTCGATGTGCATGTAGACGGGGTCCTGTCTTTACTAAATGCTGGAGATGAGTTTGCTCTATGAGGAGCAATGACATCTGGAGTTCTGCTTCTTTTCTCCAGCCCAGGAAGGGCCTTGGAGCTGAGCTGCGCAGCAATTCCAGTGGGTCCTTTGGTTGGTTGTTGAGTTTTGACCGAAGAAATTTTACTTGACAAAGACTGGCCTGTCTTTGGGACTGTTATCTTTGAAGTCCCTAACTGAGCAGCAATACCACCGTTCTTGGGTATTTTATTTGAGAGCTTAGAAGGGTCAGCTTGGGTCCTGTTTGAGGACAGAGAAGGTCGGGCGGCCAAAGAAGTAGACTTTTGGATACTAATTGAGGATTTATGAAGGCTCTCTTGGGTTTTGTTTGACGATAGAGAAGGTCGGGCGGCCAATGTGATAGACTTTTGGATACTAAGAGAGGATTTATGAAGGCCCTCTTGGGTTTTGTTGGACGATACAGCATGTCGGGCGGCAAAAGTGCTAGACTTGTGGGTAGCAATGGAGGATTTATGAAGGCTCTCTTGGCTTTTGTTGGACGATACAGCAGGTCGGGTGGTCAAAGAATTTGACTTGGGGATACTAATGGAGGATTTATGAAGGCCCTCTTGGGTTTTGTTGGACGATACAGCAGGTCGGGCGGCCAAAGAATTAGCCTTGGGGTTAATAACGGAGGATTTGTGTTGCTCATTAGATTTAGAGGGTACGTAGGCTGTAGTTTTACTTGAACCACTATTCTCGGACTTTGGTATTGATATGGGAGTGGGCTTATAAGCAACAGTTTTTTCTACAGTCGGATTTGAGGTCACACAATAAGGCACTGGTCGTTGATGAGATAATCCAGAAGAAACCGACTTTGGTTGCTGATGAGTTGGCAACTTTGAAGGGTTGGAAGTCACGGGCTGAGCCATTTTGGCACCTAGCTTTGGTAGGTTACTTGGTCTGTCCTTAGAAGTGACTTTATCAAGGGACTTTTGTTGGTTGCTACGTTCTACTGACGGTGCACGACAGGGCCGTTCCTCGTCTGACCGGTTCGGAGTAGGACCTGGAGAACGGGTTGGTTCCAAAGTGGCTTTTATCGGTTGCTCGGAATTTTTTCGGGGGATTCGTGGAATTTTCGGGACATACTGAGGTTTTTGAAGCTTATCATCGCTAAGTCCAGTGGAAGTCATTACACCAAGAGCCTCCATCAGATTGGATGGGGATCTCGGTCGTTTAGGAGCAGAGGGAACATATTCATTAGGAGTTGAAGACATTTCACTGTCCTCCGGCGGATTTGAATCAACCATGGAACGCTTCTGTGGGACGTAGGGAGTTGGCTGGGGGCCGTGAGAGGTCGGCTGGGGGACGTAGGGCGTAGGCTGTGGGTTGGCCACGAGCTTTTGCGACGAAAAATTGTTCGATGCTTTTCTGAGAGAGCTCCTGTCGATGGCGTTTGCTTTTTGGGCGGCAATATATTCCCTTCTAAGCATTTCTTGCTTCTGCTTAAGTTCAACGGCCAGTTTTTCAACCTGAAATGCGCAGAATGTTAAAAAAGCCTACCTGTTTGTCATTTTTAGCTTGGTTTTTCTCGGCAAGACGGATAAAAGATTCGAAACTCATAAGAAGAGATTTGCAAATATGAAGATGACAGTATGGTCCAGCAGTAAATCCAAACCAACGTAAGGAGCCCAACACACACCAGATTTGTATCCGTGCCGATACTTAAACTATATAAGCCGACTAATTTTTCAAAGTTACTTTATTTAGTCAAAATTACGTGCAGGCCCGAAGACTCCTGCTTAAAAAATCTAACCGAAATGTTCAGTTGGAGCCTAGAAGAAAACTGCGACCAAAAGCCCTTTTTGTTCAGATTCATTCATACATTTGCTAATCATAAAGGCTAAGATCGCAGACGTCAAAATTGGGAAGAATTTTCACGAATTGAGCTAAATGTTCGCATCCTAAGTACGTCAGTAGATAGAGAAGTAGTAGGCGTTGCGATCACTGGAATCATACTTTTACTTGTGTGAGTTTCGGGCTCCTTCTCCATCGTCAGAGGTAAAAAGGCGTACACAAACGAAAAGCAACAGTTATAGGGCGCAGGGATCAATCAACCGTTATGGAGGGAGGGGGAAGGGTGTACGGAACAGCCAACCGATAGTGCTCTCATTCCGGAGAAGCCTGCGCAACTCGATGTATCCCGGCGCCAGATCGATAAATCGATTGACTGCGTACTCATCCGAGGCCCAGGCTTCAATCGATTCGTGGCCTGTTTTGTTGACAGTGTGTGCGATTACCCTTACAGCTGCAAAATAAAACTCGTGACTGGTCTCGTAGGTATGGGCGACCACTTGCGACGATTTGTCATCCCGCTGTACCGCCCGCTTATGTTCGCGTATGCGCGAACCAAGCATACGCCCTGTCTGTCCTGTGTAGTTTCGGGGACAATTTGACATGGTATGCGATGCACGACGCCTGACTGCTCACTGGGATTTAAACGTTCCTTGATTCGCATAATTTGGCTGCGCATGGTAGCCTTGGGACGGTGTGCGATTCTGACGCCTTGTCTCGCAGCAATGCGTTCGGTCGCTTCTGATACATCCTTGATGTATGGCAACGAACGCCATATAGTAAGGTTTGGTCCTTGTTGGATCCTCGGAGGGCAAGCACGTAGGCATCGGCTTATGAAGGCCTTCGGATAGCCAGTTCACATAAACTGGTCGCGGAGACGTCAGGCCTCACGTGCCTCTTCGTCCGGATTACTGCAATGAGTCTGTATTCTCTTGAAGAGTTTTTTTACGCAGCTTCTTTTGTGAGCCACTGGATGTTTTCTATGGAAATTTAGAAACTGTGTTGTGTTCCTCGCCTTCCTGTAGACCGTTGTTTCGATGTTGCCGTCGGAATTTCGCATGACGAGTACATCAAGAAAGGGTAGCTGCTGATCCCTTTCTTCTTCCCTCGTGAATTATATGCCTGAAGAGAGGGATTTAAGAAGTTCGCAGAAATTTTGCAGCTTTTTCCTAGTGACGATAACAAAGGTGTCGTCAACGTAACGACGCCGAAATACTGGGGGCTGTTGGCAAAAGGCAATCTTTTATAGATCTTGTAGGACCGATTCTGCTATTAAACCTGAGATTGGAGAGCCCAGCGGAGTTCCTTTGATCTGCTCATATGTCTCTTCGGAGACCTCCGAAAGTGTAGACCACATGCAAGAAAAAATTCTAGCCATTTCACTCGGAGCAGTGATCGGCTGAGAAAAACATACGCTTCGGATGGTTCCTCTCCCTCCAATCTAAAAATGTGTTTTGCTGCATCTGGGAAACCAAAATAAGATCCCTGATGCACATTCTTATTATCTGAGTAGCATGTGACTACGACAAGCAGCAGCGCAGAAGGGCCTAGGCGTTTGATGACAGAAAGCCTTAAGCCATCTATGCAGTTTCGCATGATGCCTAAGTCTCAACTTGAATGTGGCATGCCAACAAGCTAACAATTACAGTTTTTGAATAAAGCTGTTTGGTAAAAGTCTTCTGTACGTTTGTAAGACCATATATTGAATATGCGATCCAGGCCTACAGATCCTGGATCCAGCAGGATTATGACCCACTGAAAAGAAGGCATAGACGGGCAACAAAATTATTAAGAGGTCAAGGTGCGGGGTCAGTATTAATATGCTCCGAATTATTGGAAATTATGCGAACCGTTGATACAAACTTTCCTTGTCGTGCATGGCCTGGACTGCATCCTCTCGTTTAGTAATTTTTTCCAACTCGCCACTACAATTGATCTCTGAGGGCACGCATTCAAACTTCAGGTGCCTCATGGAAGATTGCGTGTTAGGAGTGATTTTTTCTCCAAGCTTGTCCTGAAACGGTGGAATAACCAGCCCGAAGTGATTGTAACAGTCTGTAGGGGCATTCAAACATGGAGTTGATGTGCAACAGCAGTGTTGTGTGACTCTATGCATACAACGAATTGACAGCGTAATTTCCCCACATCGTTCCTTATTCGTAGGCTTTTTATGTGACAAGTAGGGAACTAAAGGGGTTAGCTTATTTTCCCCAAAAATACTGAACTGAAAGTCGACACGACCCGTTTTGGTAAAAGTTACGTTGACAGTGACGTATTTATCACAATAAACTTCATGAAAACTTTTTGATAATTTTTTCCAATAATTTTAATTTTTTACTAGGCATTAGCTTGGGCGCATTACTTTCATGGGGTAAATATTCACCACTTTCTTAGCAGGGGAGAATGTCCTGCATAAAAAACGGTTGGAGAATTGCTGAAAGAGGTCTGGAGAGTTCGCAAGCCAACTCCTTCTTGCACGTGCCGGCGATTGGTCTGAGCCCAGCTGCCTCGGTTTGTCCAGCATAAATACTTTTAGTGAGAAGTCGATGACACCTGTGGTTAAAGCATTCCATCGAACTGCTAAAGATAAAGTTAAACGCACACAGGTCGGTATTCAAGAGCTAACTGAAATCATAAGAATTCCATTACTTATTATTTTCCCATAATTTCGCAGCAAATTGAAGAAAGGCTGATATCTGATTGTGATGAGCCAACTTTAGCTCGATATCGAAAGCATTTGGAAGTCGATTTAGACTGCATGCACCGTATTTCCTCTATCAACTGCACCGCCATCACCAAGGCACAACACGAAAGCGTTGCACCATGAAGTGACCGACGGCGTACAGGGAAAGCAAACAGCCACCCATAGGGGCAAAAATTTCATAATACAAGGTCTACCGGAATCAACTGCCACTACCCCCATCGATCGGTATTCCGACCACATGAAGCTCTTCCACGAACAACAGGACTTCTCCTCTGGGGAACGGAAAAAACGCCGTCAACTTATAACCGAACTGAGACAGGCTCAGCAAAGGGGAACAACATTTGGTTATTTATAACAACCAAGTGGTCCAGCGTCCAATGTTCACCCCCTAGTCAGGTCCTTCCGAATGACCACGCAGTCGAAACAGTAAAGGGTGGGACGAGTCTGACCATAACCACTCCTCTGGCAAACAGAAAACTAACGTTCATGTATACCAATGCACAGTGTATGCTATCAAAGCTAGACGAGCTGAAGATTAATGCCTGCGAACTATCACCAGATATAATTTCCCTAACGGAAACTCGGTTGTCTGAACACGTAGACGACGGCGAGATAACCATGTCTGGCTACCAACTGTTCAAAAAAGACAGTGTAGGACGTCAAGGTGGTGGCGTAGCGACATACGTGAAAAATGGACTCACCGTTTTAGATAAAACGGATAAACTGGCGTGTACTTCCGAAGCCATCTGGCTGTCCATTAAAGTATCAGATGCATCCAACAATAAATAAATCAATAAATTTTATATTTTAGGCCCAGAGGGACTCGTCATTGCAACCTCGATGTCCTGACACTCTACCTACCACCGAGAAGAGATTCCGTAGTGGATGCCTCCTTGCTAGAATAAGGTCCAAACAAAAAGACCCCGAAATAGTACAACCCCATTAGACATGACCAACACTTATCCTGAATCTAATCAAGATACACTGATAAATAACAACACACGTCTAAACATGTCCATAAATAGCAATACCAGTCCTAACTCAACGAACCAAAGTAGTAAACCAGTGTTAGATTATCTCCCCCGAACAACCCAGAATAGACCACCAGTCCCAAACAGAATTTCATATCAAAACGAATATCCGTATTTAAATGCACACCCTAAAATGACACCTAACCCCTTCTCTCAACCCATGTATCCTAGCCCATACACAAGACGACCACCGCACACCCAACCCTTTCAATATAACACACACAATCAAATCCCACCTCGCACAACACCATACCCTCCGATAGTTACACAATGCCATCGAATTCCACCACTCTCATCACCAATTTTTCCCAATAATGCACAATTCGCCACAAATAGTCCAACACCACCATATTATCCACCAATCACACAATTTCCGCAAATGAGCCCTCAACACAATCAACCAAGTAATAGGAATCCATTTTTTCACAACAGATTCCAGCTTTTGTATCCGACACCATAAGTGTTGCTCTTATTAATGCTAGATCGATAGTAAACAAAGTTCCACGACTTAGGACTTTTATTGACACACACAATCCCGATATAGTCTTTTTAACAGAAACATGGGTAAACGAATCAACCTCCAATGCTTCACTTTTATAGCAAACTACACCTTCTATAGACAGGACCGTGCGAATAAACGAGGAGGAGGTTGTATGATCTACATTAGATCTACCATAGAACAGAGTGGCTTTGAGGTTCTTCAGGAGACGTTCAATGGCGAAGCATGCTTCGCTATAATAACATCCAAGACCCTTAAAAGCATTCTAATTGGATGTTTGTACACCCCTCCGGAATATAGTAATGATGACACTGGTCTTACAAATATACTAGATATTCTATCAAATATCCAAACCGAATATACGATAATTGCAGGAGACTTAAACCGTCCAGAAATAAACTGGACAGAACTATCAGCCCCATCCAGACATGATGAATTATTATCATCAATTGTGTTTCATAACTGGACGCAAATAATAAGCAAACCAACCAGGGGAAACAATATACTCGATGTTATTCTCACCAATGATATCTGGCCCTTATATACGCACTACGACAGCTTAACCTTTGATAGTGATCATAAGACAATAATAGCAGTGCTCCCTCTTAACATAAAAATAAGACCTGATCCTAGTTACACTTCTATAAACCCCAAAAATCTTGACATTGAATCTATGAATAACTACATTAGGTCATTGGATTGGAGCTCTTTCCTCCTAACAGCATCCCCTCTAGAAGCTGTAAACATATTATATGCCACCCTTAATTTAATTCGGATACCCTAATTGACGAGAGATCCCCATGTAAGAAATCACTAATCCCAAACTTCCTTTCCAAACGGCTAAAAAAACTTAAAAAACAACTCCACGACCCATGTATTAGTTATCTATCTACGCTCAGACGCATTACAGAGATTCACGAGTTAGCCCAGAACATTGAAACAAATAAGACGATAGCAGCAGAACATCGGGCAATCGAGTCCCCAGAAGGGACAGCCCAAATCTTTAGGAAACAAATAAATAATCATCAAAAACAAGGCCCCCAAATCATGCTTGATGACCAAGGAAAAGTAATAACAAATGACAACCAAATAGCAAATCTTTTCAACGAGTATTTCTCAACCAACTATTCAGTCGAGGAAGAACCAATCCCCCAACCAACAGAAATGACGGCACTAGTATTAAAAGAGATATTGTTTAACGAAGAAACTGTAGAGAAAGCTATCCGCCAACTGTCCAATTCAACATCATATGGAACGGATAGAATCCCTCCTTGCATACTGAGGCATATGACATATGCCCCAATACTTCTGTCTAACCTTTTCTCGTTACTGCAGTCAAATGGTACTTATCCAGAAATCTGGAAAAAATCATGTATCACCCCAATTTACAAAAACGGAAATCGGTCCAATGCCCAAAATTATCGTGGTGTTCACCGAACATCGGTTTTAGCAAAAATCTTAGAAAAAATAATTTATAACCAAATGTTAGACCATCTGACGAATGTAAATCTCATACCCCCCTCCCAACATGCCTTTTTACCTAAAAAGTCATGTCAGTCCTGCCATCTCAATTTCTTGGAATTCGTCTCCAGAAATCGAGAGGATGGGAACACGGTAGCTACAATTTACTTTGATCTAAAAAAAGCCTTTGACAAAGTTCCCCATAAAAGACTGATCGTGAAGCTAGTGAGTCACGGGATTCGGCCCCCCCTCCTTGATTTCCTCAAATCCTATCTTCAAAACCGAATTCAAGTAGTACAACTTCGAAATATAGTATCAGAACCAGCTCATATAAGCAGTGGTGTTTTTCAAGGCACTATCCTAGGTCCCCTCTTATTTCTCATTTACATTCATGAGTTATCCACGATATCAACATCTGGTAAAACATTTTTATATGCAGATGACTTAAAACTCGCATATGCCTATCACAAAAATTCGATAAGTAGTGTGCATAGAACAATTGAATTAGACCTTCAAAAACTAAACGACTGGAGTGTTCAGTGGCAAATGCCGTTTTCACCAACAAAATGTCATCTCATGATTTTTGGACCACTAAAACTTCCCCCCATAATGTTTAGTGGTCAAGAAATAAAAGAACTAACATCTTTAAAAGATTTAGGTCTTAGCTATTCTAATACTCTTGACTTATCCCCACATGTTAAACAAATCGCACCAAAAGCCAATCGACTAAGTGGCTTCATAAGTAAAAATTTCACATTAATTACAATTAAGACTAAACTTTACAAAATGTACGTTTTACCTATTCTAGATTACTGCTCAATATTTTTCGGTACCATGTCATCAGATGACAGACAGAAACTAGAAAAAATCCAGCGAAGGTTTACCAGAGGTCTGTGTAAACGCGATGCGGCCCGAGACTCCTATTCAATAATGTACAATAGATATGGTCTTAAACCCCTCTGGCAAAGGCGACTCCAAAATGGTTTAACTTTCCTATTTAAAGTGACACATAATCAGAACATCCTTAGCAATAATATGTTAACAAATCAAAACGGTTCCCGCTCCACTAGAAACAACCAGCATACAATTCGTAACGCTAAAGCTAGGACGGCCCAGCGATCAAATTTCTACACCATAAGATATGCGATCATATGGAATGCCCTACCCAACGATATTCGCAAAAGCCACAGTTTAGCCGAATTTAGAAGAAAGACCAAGCAGTTCTTCTCAAATGACATGACGCATATATTTCTGAATAAAATAGGACACTTTGCTAACCAGTTCTTCGACGTCCAATTCGGACCAAAAGGGATCTAACGGTCCAGGAGAGTTCCCGAAAATTTTGGAGAAAACTGGCAAATGCTGGAAGCTTTCCAGTCGACGGTTTCAAACGCTGATAAAATCAAAGCTTAAGCAAAATTGTGCCTTGCCTCCTTTTCCAATCCTTAAAAATAAAAACAAAAACTAAGAACAATTTATCTATTCCAATATTCCTCTACTAATATCTAAATGTTTATAAAAAATTATTATGAAAGAAAATAATTTTCTCTTCAATTATACTAAAATATATTTTGTTTCCTCTTATAATGTATCAGAAATATAAATACTAATGATGTAAATCTCAATCTCACTTAGATATTCGACAAACGAAAGGCCAAATGTCTTCTGCCGATGCACTTGAATGACGATGGTGCTTCGCAGCTGCCTCGACCCACCTCAGACATCTACAACGTCCCATCTAATTAGCAAACTTGTGCCACTGGACAACGATTGTAATCTCCGTATCGAGCAGACCCATGCATACGGTAGATGCCATATCATCAGCTGACTTTTTCACATTCAAACTGACCGCGGCTAAGTATACCTCAGTTAAAGGACATTACAGTTTTTCCAGACCCCAAATATTCTTACTATAAAACCGTAACACCTACAATGTAAAGATATTTTATTTCATGTTTTCCTCGATTTTTTCCCTAGAAGTCAGGTTTTTTTCACTTAAAACAAACTCCTTATTTCGCACACTATTGACCTAGCAAAAGACCAAAACAAATACAATGGTCACTGCGAAAGAAGGAGTTTGGGTTAGGTTTTTTCCTGACTTCCGGGGTTTTTTTTGACGGCGCCAAAGACGTGCTTTACAAATAAACCTTATTATTATTAGAGGAGATTGAAAAGATTGCTGCATGGTCAGATAGCCCGATCGTGGGGGACTTTAACACGCCTCACATAGACTGGGGTGCGGCCTGCGCACATAGCTCCGATCTAACCTTCGGCAGTTACCTTCTGAGCATGACTCTTTAGTTATTTCTCATGCAACACGTCATGTTTCTAACAAGGATGCGCGATGGTCAACAGTCCAGTTGTCTGAACCTCGCTCTCACGAAATTGCAGGACAGCATCGACGAAGTGTCAGGCCTACCTCGGCTAGGTAAAAGTGACCACGTTGCACTGCTAGGGGGGTACTCGTTATTCTCAATACCCAAGAGCCCCTCAACAGCCAGAAGAAATGCATATTTGGCTGGGTGATTTCGATCATCAGGGCCTACAACCATCATCAGGGCCTACAAGATCACAGTAAATTTTTTCCCCTCGCTCCCCCTAGGACAATTCTACATCGATATCTCCCATCAATTACGATCTACGATATTGTGGCTGCAACGGTTCGTGAACAATTTTTTTCTGCACCGCTGGAATTATTTTTCTTGCATGGACGATCTTTTGAAGTCAGAATTTAAGAAGATTTTGTTTTCAAACCAATTCTACCGAGACACAACCTCTTTAAACCGAACTCAACCTCTTCAAACCAAAAAATTCGCGGCGTAGTAAAAGAAATCGTCAAGATCAGAATATTCTCGAGACCTTCAAAGGTTGAGTCGTTTCCCAATATTGAATACACTTTTTCAAATAAATTTAAAGTGCTCATTAAAAAAAGCTACAGTATTTGTTAAGTTCCCTATGATTATTTGTCGTAAGTCCTAATCTGAAAATTATATCAACTGTTTTTTTTTCTGAACGTAATAACTAATACAGTTTGTTAAGCAATTTTAAGAGATTTTAACAACCAGCTGCGGTAAAATCATATAGGCTGAATTTTTATAAATCATCTTACATTTAAAGCAGATTTTTATCAAAATTATGAGAACGAAAATTATAGCTCATCGTAAGATATCTGCTCCCAGACCCAAGCGGTGCCTGACCACGCCCATTAGTCAATACCTTGATATCAACATGCAGCCCATTGTCAAGGCTAAGCAAATTGATTTATCTGCATTACAGAACTGTAATGACTTCATGATGAAGTTTGGTTCTGTTTTTCTCAATGCTAGGCAATCTGTTTGATGGTAAGTTATCAGATGTGCCCTCACAAGATTGTAAAAATTTTAACTCTCTCGTCCATCTTATAACCACGGAAGCTTTTGATAGACAAAAGCGAAGCTTTAACTTAATACTAAAATACCTCCATATTAAGTCGCCCTTTGGATATTGCAAAAGATTTTCTATGTTCGGGGGGTTTCAACTACAAAATTGCAGAAGCCAAACGCCTCAAATCGCGTAGCGAAAATCCGGCCATCCTACTAAAATTGTTTTCACCGATCGAGGTGGACTCAATATTTGCTCAATGAGGTCACATTTCCCGATATTTAGAAATGACTAAAAGTTTCCTCTGTCGAGATCTTACACCAATGGAGCGAAGAAATACGGCTCTCCAGTCCAATAGACCAATGACTTCTCAGCCTACTATTCCTAAATCTGTTCGTAGTCCCGATAGGGTAAATGCACTCGCTAATCCTGCCCTCCGCATACCTGGCCATACACCCACTAACGTCAGTGCACCCGTTATCCCTGCCTCCCAGAAGTTTATTCATAGTCCCATAACCGTCAGTACACCTGCTATCCCTACCTCCCGAATGTCTAGTCATAGGTCCATAAACATCAGTGCACCAGTTAGCCCATCCCTCTTGATATCGGGACCGTCAAGGCCCGCCGCTCCGTCATCTACTACGATTAATACTAGGCTAAATACATTCTCGCTTATTTTGGTTTACCTTCTCCCCATGTTCGATGCCAGAAAGCGAGGCCCTTAGATATCTATCTTATCAGCCATACATTGTTGGCTACCCGTATGCTAACAGCTCCACACCCGTCAGTCCGTATTCCACAAATAATAACTGCCTACAGTTTGCCTCCCCACCCTCAAATTCTTTTTTATGAATAACGATAGCCATAGTCCTGTCACTCGAAACACACTAGATGTCATAGTGCTTAATGCCAGGTCCGTTATAAATCAAATGGCTCAACTTCGAACTATCGCTTTCGAGATGATGCCTGATGTTATATGCATAACAGAATCTTGGACCCATCCAATCATTTGTGACTCCTCCCTTATCATAGACGAGTATGATTTCTATCGTCACGATCGCATTAATAAGCGTGGTGGTGGTTGTCTTCTCTATAGTAGAACGTCATTTAGGCACTTTCCGTTTTATCTAAATAGCACGTCCT
>JAYGXS010000002.1:29111735-29131974 GCA_036362985.1 Ligula intestinalis | reverse complement strand
AGACAGGAATGTTGATGAAAACGTATGAGAGTTGGATACGCTTCTTGTCAATTGGAAAAACCATATAGCAGCAGAGGCTATCTTTCAGCACTGTAACACCGCCCAATTGGCTTCATGATCAACCATCAGGGAGGTGAGACCGGAGGAGGCCATCGTGGACAATAGGGTCAACAAGATGGGGGAACAGCAGAGGTCACGGTATCATCACCGAAACGCCGGAGATGTGAACTTGTAGACTGCGGAGTTTAGCTACGAGCTGGCGAAAATAGCAGAACCGCCACGAGCATGACTAAAGACCATGAAGCCTATCGTCAGGGTTGTAAAACGGAGAATGGAGAAAACGGCAATGATGACTGGACAGAGAAGTGGACGAAACATCGTTGCAAATATCACTCAAAGGAGGAAGAAATAGACATGTATGGCCTCAGATACCAGGGGGACCATTTTCAAAGTCCAAAAGTTGTGTGTTTGGGAAGGAGACGGATAACAAGGACTTTATATATTCCGAAGTTAAGTGTTTACATAATTTGACTTTAAAAACTGCTAAGTTAGACGACAGCCTAATTTCGAGGGGAATATTATTCCAGAGGAAGGCATTTTTGGAGGCAAAGAAGTGAGAATGGTTCGAAGTGGAGCTTAAGGGGGTACAATAATCCTGGAGGAATTACGAGTGGCATAAGGTCTATCTGCGGGAATGAGAGCGTTGATTCGTGGAAGGGTAGGGGTAAAGTGTAGCTAGAATCCGCCCATCCTAGTTAAATTGTTTTTATCGATTGAGGTGGACTCAATCTTTGCACAACGAGGTCGCATTTCTCGATATTTGGAAATGACTAAAAGTTTCCTCTGCCGAGATCTTACACTAATGGAGCGAATAAATGCGGCTCTCCAGTCAAAAAGTCCAATGACTTCTCCGCCTACTGTTCATAAGTCTGGTCGTCGTCCCGATAGGGTCAATGCACACGCTAATCCTCCATTCCGGATATCTGGTAATGCACCCGCTAACGTCAGTACACCTTTTATCCCTGCCCCCGGATGTGTATTCATAGTCCCGAAACCATCATAACACCTGCTATCCTTGCCTCCCGAATGTCTAGTCATAGGCCCATAAACATCAATGCACCAGTTAGCGCATCCCTCTCGATGTTAGGAACTACAAGCCCCATCGCTCCATCATCTACTGCGATTAAAACTAGTCACATCGGCCCGAAGGTGACTGCCTACCTTGCCGCCATCTTCAACCTTGCACTGGGAACTTCAATCATCCCCGATTGCTGGCGCCAGTCGATCATTATCCTCCTGGTCAAAGCGGGTAACGACCCCTGCCTAGCGATCTCTTATCGTCCAATTGCCCTCCTCAGTCCATTGGCGAAGATCCTGGAACGGCTCGTTCACCCAATTCTGACGTCTGTGGCAGAACTCTCTTGCCACCAACATGGTTTCCAATCGGGTCGTGGGACTATAACGGCGCTTTTTGAGCTCAGCGACGCCATCCTCGAGGGCTTCAATCAACAGAAGCCGGCTTCGCGGACCGTGGCAGTCTCAATTGACCTGTCACGAGCCTTTGACTGCGTCCGCCACGATCAGCTCCTGCAGGACTTGGTCTCGCTGAACGTCTTGACTGGCCTGGTGCGCTGGTTGGCGGGTTACATCCGTGGCCGTCACGATCGTGTCCTATTCCGGGGCGCTCTCTCTAAGCCCCGAAAGCAGACCTGTAGCGTCCCTCAAGGCCCTTTGCTCAGCCCGACGCTCTTTAACATCTACATGCGAGAGCTCCCACTCCCCCGGACACCTGTGCAAGTTGTATCCTACACGGACGATATTACTTTCTTTTGCCGGCACCATGACATCGATCAGGCTGCACAGCTCCTCACGGAGTTCATGCTTGTTGTCGAAAACTTCCTCACCCAGCGCGGAATGACGATTTCGGCAGCCAAGTCGTCCATAACTGTTTTCACGCTTGATCCGAAGAAGTTTAATCGTCACCCGATTATCACCATCAATGGGGCGTCCTTACCGCTCGTCCGCAAGCCCAAACTCTTTGGTGTGCGTTTTTGATTCGCTTTTCACGTTCAGAGACCATGCCAGGGAGACCGCAAGCAAAGTAAGCCGCTGCACCAAGGTCCTCAAGGCTCTAGCAGGCACATCCTGGGGCTGCGCGAAAGAGCCTTTGTCGACTGCTTTCAAGGCACTGGCCAAGCCGCACCTCACTTATGCGGCATCAATCTGGTCTCCTACGATGAGCTCTTCCAGCCTCCGCCGCCTCCAGTCAGCCCAAAACGCTGCCCTCCGCACGATCACGCGTTGCTATAAAATGTCACCAATAGATTCTTTCCACGCGGAGGCTTCTGTTCTACCGGTTGCCCCTCACAACACTCTCCCCAGCCAGCAGTTCTGGTGGAGTTGTTCGCAACCCGGCCATCCCAATTATCACCGTTGCACCGCTCCCGAGCCCTGCCGCAACGTCCAGCCGTCTATTCGAGCACTCCACAAGGAAGCTGTTGCCTCGTCTCTGCCACCAAGACAGGCTTCCAGCGTCTCCACCAGAGAGTCGTTGTCAAGGAGAAACGAGGTTACCGTCCCCAGGTCCTTTTGGGTGGCGATCCACCTCCGATTGCGGCCTCGGAACGACATCTCCCGATGGTCACTCGCTGTACCCTGGCGCAGCTACACAGTGGCTACTGCATGCTCCTTCGCCAGTACAACAACGGCTCGACCCATCCATACTTGACTGCGGCGGCTCGCCGCATGACTGCCATCATCTGCTCGCCTGCAGTTGTCGGCCAGGCACCCACCTCACTCCCGCGGACCTGTGGCTCAAGCCGGTCGAGGTCGCAGCTTTCTTCCGTCTCCCAACTTCTCCCAGTTGGGATTCTGGCGGGGATTCCTGATCCAACTATGGGCTATGACACACACACACACACACACACACACACGACAGTTCCCCCGTCGATTTCGACGATGGGCACCACGCGCTCCAACAAGCCGCAGCAACGCTGAAGCAAGCCGCAACTGACACAGAGGTGACCTGGGCAAGCAATACGCAAGCGACAGCTAGCAGGAGCAACGCAGAGAACTGGCGCGAGAAAACAGGAGTTTAGGCAGACTTGCGCAGAATCTGCCCACTCGCTCGCCACTCCTTCCTCCGTATCCGGTGTAAAGACAATGTCAATAAGACCGGGGATGAGGGAGGGTGTAGATGGCTGGCGCGATAAACACTCAGCACGCGTACACTTGCATCAGCCATCTCGCTAGGTATGCTCCCGACTTCCAAGCGAACGAAGAAGCGCTCTCGGGCTCCCAAAAAAGGCCGACCAAGCCCAAGTGCTAAGATAAGTAGGCCGAGATTGAGCACGAGCCAAACAAAAAGGGCACCTTCGCAGGCCAAAACGAACAGGAGCGCTGAACCTCGAAGCGAATATGTCCTAACAAACCCTAGAGAAGCAGAAGGGGAGGACAGTCGGAAGGTGAGTACCACTCGTATAAACTGCAAAGTCATAAAAGGCATGACAGAATGTACTTCCGATACCCCGAAATCAAGATTAGAAGAGGACAGGAAGTTATTTAAAGAATATCTGAAATTCCTCCTAAAGGGTGAGGAAAAAGTCGAAGTTCTAAAGGCATTCCGAATGGGCCGTATAACAGACTCAAAAGATGAACAGCGCCAACCAAGACCGTTGAAGGTTGTTCTCAAGAGTGAGGCTGAGGTCCAGCTATTGTTAAGCAGGAAACCAGTACTTAGATACTCACACCCGACGGTTTTTTTTCAGCGGGATTTTTCCCCCGCGGAGCGGGAGAAATGGAGATTGCTAAAAGAAGAACTCCACAGGAGATGCGAACTCGGCGAGAGCAATCTTCGAATTCTGAACGGGGAGATCGTCCATGTCCCGAGGTCACTCCTCTGGAGAAAGCCGATAACACTAACAGCCTAGTCGGGATAGAAAACAGTCCATCTCCATCAGCACCGACAGCCCCCTGCATGCAATCTCACGCAAGAGGCAACCGCCTGCATAAAGTGGTGAATAAGTCTAAATTGAGCTTTCTTTACACTAATGCTCAAAGTCTTCCCTCAAAAATTGATGAACTCAAGGCAGTACTTTCGGAGCGGAAACCTGATGTAGTTGCCATAACGGAAACATGGCTAAAAGCAGAAATTGCAGATTCGGAGATTTCGATTCCAGCATACCAGGTTTTCCGCAAAGACCGCCAAAACCGACAAGGAGGTGGGGTTGTCGTGTATGTCAGAACTGAAATCTCTGTTGTAGAAAGAGAACACACTCTAGCCCTGGAGTATGAGTCCATCTGGTTAAAGATCAAGAAGGCGAATTCACAGAACCTTGAATTCCTGGCCGTTTACCGGCCACCAAACATTCTGAGTGGAGCCGACGACTCACTCCTTGGTCTGGTGAAGGAAGCTGCTAGCCACCAGGAGGTTCTCATCGTTGGTGACTTCAACGCCCCTGCAATTGAATGGAACAACCTGACAGTTGAGGCGGCGTCAACTTCCTTTAGTTCCAAATTAATGGATCTCACGCTTGACCTGTCTCTAGTTCAGAACGTTAAGGGCATAACCAGATTTCGAGAAAACCAGCGGGCTACCTGTTTGCATCTCATTTTTACGAAGGATTCGTCCTACATAGATGAAGTTCATTCAAGTGCTCCGCTCGGTAAGAGTGATCATACGACGCTAATGTGGGATTACTCACTCCATACTCAACGGCTGAGGAAAACGGAGGACCAGCCAAACATATGGAAGGCAGATTTTAATTCAATGAAGAATGCACTATCGACCGTGAATTGGGACTGCCTACTCAAGGGGGATCCGGAGGAAGATTGGAGATCACTCAAGAGGGTTGCATTAGATCTGCTTAAGCGCTTTTGTCCGGTCAAGGTACACAAGACGACTAGTCGTCCTGCCTGGTTGACGAGAGACCTTAACAGGCAACTGAAGAAGAAGAATAGGAAATGGAAGTTATTCAGGAAAACTGGGTCGCCAGTACACCTCGAGGAATTCCGACGCCAAAGAAATGCAGTAAAAAAATCAATTCGCCAGGCCAGGAAAAACTATGAATCAAGAATCCTCCAACAGGCCGAAGAAAAGCCCAAAATTCTATTCCGCTATATTAACAGTAGATTAAAAAACAAGGATCCTGTCGCAGTACTTAAGAATGATGATGGCGGAGAAGTCGTTGAGAATGACGAGAAAGCCGAGTACTGTAGCCGGTTCTTTGCCTCGGTATTCACTAGGGAAACCGAGCTTCAATTTGATAATGCCAACAGTGCTGTTGCAAAAGCCGGTCCGGCACTTCATTCTCTACTATTTCCAGCATCTGTAGTTGAGAGGGAGCTGCAGAGCCTCAAAGAAGCAAAGTCATCCGGTCCAGACAATATACCAGCCAAGTTCTTGAAAGAATTGGCAAGCGAACTCTCAGAGCCCCTAGCACATATCTTTCGTTCTTCATTTGAACTAGGAAAACTGCCATCTGAATGGAAAATGGCAAATATTTACCCGATATACAAGGGCGGAGCACGAAGAAGTTTAACAATTACCGGCCCGTCAGCCTAACTTGCATTTGCTGTAAGGTGATGGAAACGATAATTAAGAAGACGATAATGGAGTTCTTGGAGGAGAACAATCTACTGTCAGGGCTCCAACACGGCTTCAGAAAGAACCATTCTTGCCTTTCCAGCCTTCTTCTCTCCACTGAGCAGTGGACTCGCGCACTAGATGAAGATGGTAAGGTTGACGTCATCTATACGGACCTCAAGAAGGCATTCGACAGCGTCCCACATTAGCGTCTAATGTATAAATTGTCAGAAATTGGCATAAGAGGGAACCTGCTGGCATGGATCACAGATTTTTTCACAGGGCGATCGCAAACTGGGTGCATCGGTGACTCAAAGTCAAGCCCTACATATGTTCTGAGTGGCGTCCCCCAAGGCTCTGTCTTAGGGCCACTGCTCTTCCTTATCTATATCAACGACTGTGTCAACGACCTGGGTTGCAGTGCTATCATGTTTGCCGACGACGTCAAACTCTGGAGAGCCATCAGGTCTGACGCCGATAGGAAAGCGCTTCAAGAGAGTCTCAATCGACTTAGCTGCTGGTCTGCTCGTTGGCTTTTAAACTTCAACATTAGTAAATGTGTGGTTTTAAGACTCCGTACTAGAAGGACTGATGAGGAGAACGATTCCTTCCAATACCTCCTCGATGGGCACCCGCTTTCAAATGTGAACGAACAAAAGGATCTCGGTGTTCTGATAAATTCCTCACTCAAACCATCTACTCAGTGTGTAAAGGCAGCTAAACGCGCGACACAGGTGCTGTTTGCGATAAGGCGGGGATTCGTAAACATTGACAAGGAGCTCTTCAGGAAAACCTACGGAGCGTTTGTTCGGTCCCACTTGGAGTATGCTGTCCAGGCCTGGCGTCCGTGGTTCAAGAAGGATTATCTGCACCTGGAACGAGTGCAGGCGAGGGCTACGAAGATGGTCAAGAATCTTGGTCATCTGCCTTATGAAGACAGACTGACCGAACTTGATCTTTTCCCTCTCAATTATAGGCAACTCCGCGGGGACCTCATACAAACCTACCGAATTGTTAGAGGCCGAGACTGTGCCCTAGAATTTGATGATTTCTTCAAATTGGCTCGGACTGACCATCTGCGAGGTCATCCTTTTAAACTACAGAGGAAACCGGCCCGTATCGACGTTCGACGAAACGCCTTCTCTCAGAGGGTCATTGGAGCGTGGAACGGACTCCCAGAAGATGTGGTCCTCTCAGATACTGTTGACATTTTTAAACACAAACTTGATTCTCATTTGCTGAGAAACTGTGGCAGATATAATGAACAAAGTGTCAGTAGCAGCACCTTGCAACTGGCTCACACTTATCGCTGATGTTAAGCCTACATTTGTACATTTGTATTATGTACTATTGTTACGGTGGACCTATTATGCGATTTTGGTTATGAATAGGGAGCTCAAGGGCGAAAGCCTTCTTCCCTTAATAAAGTGACTTAAAGTGACTATAAAGTTATAATTACGCTTTTGTCTATCAAAAGCTTCGGTGGTTATTAGATGGACGAGGGAGTCTAGCTTTTTGCAGTCTTGGGAATGTACATCAGATAACTGACCTTCAAAGAGGTTACCTAGTATTGACAAAACAGATCCAAACTTCAGCATGAAGTCATTACAGTTCTGTAATGCCGATAAATCAATTTGCTTAGCCTTGAAAATGGGCTGTATGTTGGTATCAAGGCATTGAATATTAGGTGTGGTAAGGCACCGCTTGGGTCTGGAAGCAGATATCCTACGATAAGCTGTAATTTTTGTTCTCATAATTTGATGGAAAGATGATTTAAATGTGAGAAGGTCTAGAAAAACTCAGCCTCTAGGATTTTACCGCAGTTGGTTGTTAAAAGCCGTTAAAAATTGTTTAACAAACTGTATTAATTATTACGTTCAGAAAAAACCAGTTTATATGATTTTCAGACTATGACTTACGACAAATAATCAGAGTTAACTTAACAAATACTGCAGCTATTCGTTAATAAGCACTTTAAATTTATTTGTAAAAAGCATTCAACATTGGGAAACAACTCAGTCTTTGAAGGTCTCGAGAATATTCGGATCTTGACGATGTCTTTTACTAGGCCGCGATTTTGTTGCGAATCTGTTGGTTTGAAGGAGTTGCGTTTCAGTAGAAATTGGTTGGAAAACGAAATCTTCTTAAATTCTGACTTCAAACGATCTTCTACGTGAGAATAATAATTCCAGAGACGCAAAAAGAAATTATACGCGTACGGTTTCAGCCACAATATCCTAGGTCGTAATTGACGGGGGATATCGATGCAAACTATCCTTGGAGGAACTTGGGAAATATCGACTGTGATCTTTTAGGGTGCAGTTCAAGAGTGCCTGATAGAAGATGAAGCAAAAGCTGATCACTTTTCGGAATTTTTCCGGTCAGTTCTCACAAAGGAAACGGCATACGATTACCCTACCGACGACAGTGACGTGGATTCAATAGTTGAGACTGTTCAATTTTCCGAGGCTGTTGTCCTTAGGGAATTCTTTAGGTTAAAGCAATCTAAATCACCGGATCCCGAAGAGGTACTGGCTAAAATTTTGAAGGATCTCGACAGTGATTTGAAAAAAAACACTCTATACGCACTTCCAGACATGAGAAAGGAACAAAACCGAACAAAACAACTTTCATCCTTCATCTCTCAAAGGGTGATTTGACTGTAGAATTTCTTGCCAGGGCCTGTTGTGAATTGATCCATTGTGAACGTCTTAAAGAGACGTTTGGATGTGTGTGTCTGCCCATCGGTTTCGATGAGGTCAACCAAGTGCACCAACAGGTTGGTACAGGAGGTGACGGTCTCAATGTTTAGTTTAAAGTGATAGAGGACGTAGTTAGCGGCTCCGCACTCTTCACCTTCTCCCGGAGTCTCGAAGACTAAACGGGGTCCGGCGTGGGCTGCTGTATCAAATGCAAGTCTCCACATGTTAATAATTAGTGCAGTAGAAGTTGTGCTAGCTCTGACGCTGCCATTTGTCGGAGGTCAGACCATAATCTTTCTACATAGGTGGGCTATAAGTACTGGTAATAAATAAATAAATAAATTTATATTTTAGGCCCGGAGGGCCTCGTCATTGCAAACTTAGTGCTGTGGAAAAATACATACAAAGTTGATAAATGCTGCTCTCCATGTAACAACCACATAGACAGCGGGAGTGTTTAGAAGTGTTGGTAGATTAATTCATATTCACCAACATATCGTCGTTTTAAAATAGTAGTCAACGCATGGTGAACTAAGGAGGAAGCAGTGAAAAAAAACTCCTAACATTTAAGCTGGGGCGGAGTTCAGCGAACCCCCACTCAAAAAAACAAAACGTAGGAGAAAAAACTGCTTCAAATATTAAGGGGTTGGTTGAGAGGATTGATTGTAGTGCAAATAAGACAGGACTGTTGATGAGAACGAATGAGGGTTGGAAACGCTTCTTGTAATTGGAGAAATCATATAACAGCAAAGGCTGTCATTCACCATTGTTACACCGCCCGACTGGCTTCATGATCAACCATCAGAGAGATGAGACCGGCGGAGGCCATCGCGGACAACAGAGTCAGAAAGGTGAGGGAACGGCAGAGGTCACCTGATCATCAACGAAACGCCGGAGATGTGACCTTGTAGACTGCGGAGTTTAGCGACGAGCTGGCGAAAATAGCAGAACCGCCACGAGCATGACTAAAGACCATGAAGCCTATCGTCAGGGTTGTTAAACGGAGAATGGAGAAAACAGTGTTGCTTAGACTGCAATAGGCTTAAAAGCTTCGACTAAGCTTTGAGTACTCGACTGCACTATGAAAGCCAGGCAAGTCTAAACTAAGAGACTCGACTGCATGATATAAGGGGTACATAAGTGTATACACTGGGTTATGAAGTTACAGCCAATAACAGTTTAAGGTAAGGTAGATTGGAATTGTGTGGCTAATAACGCAATTTTACTGCTGCTGTTAGGAGAACTAGGCTAAAATCAAAGAATTAAAAATAAATGAGCTTACAGGCGTCCCAAGCTTTCATCCGGGCTTATTTGTAAGAAATCCGACGAGAATGCACGCCAGTGAGGCAGATACGACTGTCATCGATGACTTGCAGTGGACAGACAATACTCGTGCCCCTTATCGGGTGCCTAGAGTCACTTAGGATTGGTTGGCGCTCGTAACCCGCTGCGAGGTTGGGCGGGGTTTGTTTCGGCTTCGGCGCTTCTAAGCTTCTATGAAAATACGGCGCCCTTCCCGCCTGTGGGGTACCCCTTATCAAGATTGAGGGACGATCGTAACCCGCCGCGGGAGGTTAGTACTAACACGGAGGCTACCTGAAACAACAACAGGCTACCCGTGCTCGGACAAGGAGAACTTTAGTGATTGTTCATCCCCACGGACAAGTGGCCCACAAGCTTAACGTGAACACCCCTCTTCCTCCCCCACCTACAGAACCTATCGCTGTGGGATTCGCGTCATCGTAAGGTTTACACCCCCTCTACCCTGCAGAACCTATCGGCGCGAAACTCTCCTCACCGTAAGGTTACATCTTTCTCCCTCTCCTGCAAAACCTACTGACGCAGGATGCACTTCACCGCAACTGAAGCTTCCATTTGGCAGAGGTGACACATTTATTCCACGTTGTGATATGCCCATCAGTCGAAGTGTCTTGGCGTGGATTGTGAACTGGGGGTAATAGTTCATCCGGTATTCGTATGCCTTAATGTTATCCCGTGGCAATTTCACTGCTTGTCAAGTAAGAGTGTGTGTTTGACCATCGATTTCGATAAGATACACAAAGTGCACTAACAGGTTGGCTCAATGAGGCAGATAAGAATACGGTAACATACGAGCTGTATGAGCAAAGATACTGCTGCTACAGGTACACGCCTATGCTTAAAGTGCTAAATTATAGTAATCGTGCTTACTAAGGCCAATACTTAGTATTCTATTAGTACTGCCTGTGTATGCTTTTTAGGAACCCAGTCGAACCCAGTATGCACTCCCAATATGTGTGAGGTAAGAGTGATTAGAATTTGTATAATAAAATTATGCGTGTGTGTCTGACCATCGGTTTCGATGAGGTCAACCAAGTGCACCAACAGGTTGGTACAGGAGGTGACGGTCTCAAGGTTTAGTTTAAAGTGATAGAGGACATAGTTAGCGGCTCCGCACTCTTCACCTTCTCCCGGAGTCTCGAAGACTAAACAGGTTCCGGCGTGGGCTGCTGTATCAAATGCAAGTCAATACACCACCTAATTCAATCTTAAAGTGACAGTAGACTTTGCGCGGGTGCTACTGTGCTACCTATCCTCACTCACCTATAGTAGGTGTCTGGCCAGACTTAGGTAAACCAGGACTGGTACTGCTTACTTCTAATACATTTTACTAGGGTGTAAGTTAGTGATTGCACTTGTTGGTAATGGTACTGACTGTTTTGTACGTCAGAAGTGACGCTGATTAAGTCAGCACTGGGCTCATATACCCTAAGTCATGGCAGGAAGTCTAGTAGTACTGGTGCTGGCACTGACGCCACCATTTATCAGAAGTGACGCTGATTAAGCCAACGCTAGGGCTCATATCCCCTTGGTCTCAACAGGGAGTGTGAATCTCGGTTTAACTATTTTGGGTAAGTACATGCTTGATGTCATGAGCAAGGCTGCGTTTGTCATGGTTTCCGCACTCTCATCGCTATCCATGGAACTGTATGCACTAAGATGATACCGATATAGCTACATGCCTATGATAGCAGTGCTAATTCAAGTAATCGTGCTTACTAAGGCCAGTAATTAGTATACTGTTAGTACTGCCTGTGTATGCTTTTTAAGGAGTTGCACCCAGTATGTACTCCTCATATGTGGGATGCAATAGTGATTAGCATTTGGACAATAATATAGCGTTTGTAGAGTACTGATTAAATTTAACTCTGGGCTCATATCTCCACATGACAGTAATAAGTGCATATGAACTTGTGCTAGCTCTGACGCTACCATTTGTCGGAGGTCAGACCATAATCTTTCTAAATAGGTGGTCTATAAGTACCGGTAATAGAGGACAACAGTGTTGCTGAGACTGTAATAGGCTAAAAAGCCGCGGGAGGTTAGTACTAACATGGAGGCTACCTAAAACAACAACAGGCTACCCGTGCTCGGACAAGGAGAACTTTAGTGATTGTGCATCCCCACGGACAAGTGGCCCACAAGCTTAACGTGAACACCCCTCTTCCTCCCCCACCTGCAGAACCTATCGCTGTGGGATTCGCGTCATCGTAAGGTTTAAACCCCCTTTACCCTGCAGAACCTATCTACGCGACACTCACGTCACCGTAAGGTTACCGCCTTCCCCCTCCCTACAAAACCTACTGACGAGGGATTAACTTCACTGTAACTGAAGCTACCATTTGTCAGAGGTGGCATCTTGTCAAGCTTAACAATCACCTAACATAAATGACGAGAAGCACGACAAACAAACATATTAATCGTTTGATATCAATAGAGTTTAAATTTACACGAAAGATGTCCAGACTAATAGATCATACAAGATATACAGTAAACATTTTGTACGCTGCCATTTCGCAAACGCCTCACCATATCAACCATTCATGTTTCCAAAATATGTTTATGCACTTTTGCACAACAAAAGCGATCTGTTACAACTTTTGCATATTTTAATACAATTCGTGCAGTCCTGTACCGTTTCAATGGAGTTTTTAAGAGCTGCGGTCATTCACTTCACAAATATTGACTGATATTCCTCAATAAACTGACAATGATACTGAAAGTTCACCGTTCTAAAGAGAAAAGCAAAATTGTCACGCAGGATCTACCTCCACGACCACCATCCTGGAAATCGGAAAGCCGATGACTTTGTTATAATATTGCATAAGTTGTTGCTTAATCATTTTTCAGCTTTTTTAATTTCGTTAAAACCTTAGCCTTTAAATTTACTGATATATGCCTAAAAACGGAAATTAATTTCTGAAGAAATGACAAAACTGAACTTTCAAATCTGGTATATAAACCAGAAAGCAAGCAGGGAAATCTGATTGACCCACTGCCGAGGCGGACCCTTCGCAGCCGTTGCAAACAGCGGTGGAATACCGGTGAAACACGTGTCTGGGCCCTTTAGCTAGTACATGGGGTGTAAGTAGGGTAGGTTACACCGTTAATGGCTCTTTCCATAATTTCGCAGCAAAGCGTAATAAGGCTGACCGGCTGATAGTTATTTGTGGAGATCCAGCTTCCGTCCTTAGAGAGTGGGCTTCATTAGCTTGAAAGCAGTCGGTGCTTCACCAGTAGGTTTTTCATCCTTGACCGCAACAAAGATGGCGCGTGGAGACTTGTTGTGCCGCTAATCCTTATTCTGCTGGAAATTCGGACATGTACGTGCCCAAACTGTGACATCCAACAGCTCCAGAATCAATTTCTCGGCCACGACCTCGTCAAGTTATTTTAGAAACTGAAGCACAGACGAAACTCTTGCTAGAGCGCAAACCATCCTTACGGAGTCTGCATCCACAAGTTTTTTTTCAGCCGGATTACGAGTTGAAAGTGCGGAGGAAGATGAGACAGCTAATAATAGAGCTGGAGAAACGGAGAACCAATGGCGAGACAAATATCAAAATAAGAGAGGGACAAATAGTTCAAGTCAAAAGGACATCTCTCTGGTCGAAGCCGGTAACAATGACGGCCTAGCTGTCCCGCCACCGAAACCTAAGACATGCCCTCTTAAATTGGTCGTTTTAAATGCCAGATCACTGCTTAGCAAAATGCTTCTGCTCCAGACTCTGGTTTTCGTCAACCGCCCAGACATTGCTATGGTAACTGAGACATGGGCATCGGCCTGTGTAGCTGACTCTGAACTCTCTGTTCTAGGCTATGCATGCGTTCGGAACGATCGAAACAATGGCCGTGGCGGAGGAAGCTGCATCTATATAAAGCAGCCACTTGCATTTCTCCCGTTGGACTATCCACAATTCACGGCGGTGGAGGAGAGCTGCTGGCTACGAGTTGTTCTAAAAAATAAATAGTCCTTACTTGTTGGCTGGGTTTATCACCCACCTAATGCCAATGCGGACTGCGATCTTTGTCTCTCGCAGGCATTTCATGCCGCAGCTGACTTAAATGTTAAGTATTGCTTGATTGCAGGTGATTTTAACCTTCCTGACGTGCAATGCTTTCCACCATCCGGTCCTTCAAAGTTCGAGAACTTACTTGAGGCAGTAGATATCGGCATGTGGGATCAGGTAGTCGATTTTCCCACTCGAGGAGGAAATATACTCGACCTTAGTTTTTGTAAAGGATGCGAACCACTTTCAGCGTCATCCTTAGACGCACTTGGGAGATCAGACCATCTTACAGCTGTTAGTGAACTAGAACTGGAGGCGGATGAAACATTTTCCCAAAAGTATAGTCTTTATCATGACTTCCGATCAGCAAATACGGCAGAACTACTGGCACATCTAAACGCTCTCGACTGGTCTGAATTTTTCCAATATTTGGATAAAAATGTTTGTACCGATGCACTGTACAAAGTGTTGGATCCACTCATCCTCCACTTTGTCCCCCGTAAGAAAGTAATACATGTCAAGGATGAAATGTACCTTCCTCTGTCTTTCCGTCGTAGGCTGCGTAAACTCTCACATCGTTTGCATCAGCAGAACGACACTTCCGTTCTGCCCTTGATCACACCGATCTTTGAGCAGGCTAAGAAGCTCTCCGAAGAAAAGTAGATAGCCGATGAGGCCCACTTCGTTGAAAATCCTTCCCTAAATGCTGGGAAACTCTTTTCACGTACAGTAAAAGCGCAGAGGAAAACGCAACACCCCATACTTCAAGACGCCTTAGGAAACCCCATAGCTAACGCTAATTTGACCGCCGATAGCTTCAATGCGTTCCTATCCAAAACTTTTAGTCAAAGCTCGTTCGCTACACCTCCGGCTATCCGGGCTTGGACGGGTGCCATACTCGAAACCATAAGTTTTACCCTCTGGGACGTGACTGTAGCCATTCGTCGTTATCGTCAATCTTATAGTCCATTTAGCCTTCTAAAAGCTGAAGCAAATGATATATTTCCGTCTATTCTTTGTAAGGTATTTAATCTTGCTCTTGAGAGCGAAACCTTTCCTTCGCTGTGGAAGGAATCGCACATAATGCCTATTCGCAAGTATGGCCGATCGACGACATTCGACAAATTTAGGCCAATAAATAAATTCCCGCAGCCTCGAAGATCTTGGAAACCTTGATCAAAGAAAAGATGATGCGTCACTTGACAGAGAACAGCCTGCTCAATACAGCTCAACATGGATTTCTCGAGAAACGCTCTTGTGACACCTGCCAGCTCTCTTTATTTGATTATGTACTGCAATCTAGAGACAGCGGTTTTGCCATTTATAACGTCTATTTTGATTTTACTAAGGCCTTTGATCAGGTCCATCATAACCTCCTCCTTCTGAAACTGGCCTCCTTCGGCATAGGTAGCAAGCCTCTGAACTTCATATCTTCCTATTTTGATGCTCGCACACAACGAGTAAAAATTTCCAATGTCATCTCTAACCCCACGCATGTGAGGAGTGGAGTTATATAGGGTAGTGTACTGGGTCCGCACCTATTTTGCCTGTTTGTCAAGGACGTTTCAGATTGTTTTCAGTATGGCAAACCCTTCATGTACGCTGATGATTTAAAAGTTGGTTATCGATATAAACCGGCAGATCGCAACATCGTGCTCGAGCTGATAAAAAAGGATCTTTAGGCCTTCGCCCAGTGGTGCTGCACATGGCGCCTCACCCTTTCATGGCACAAATGTTCCGTCATGGTTGTTGGCGACGATCATCAACCGGAATTAAGCATTGACGGCCACGAATTAAATGTCCCAGGATTTATCAAGGATTTGGGCAGATAATAATCTAATAGTCTCAATTTTTCAAAGCACTGCGCCCTGATAGTCTCGAAAGCACGCTGAACCATCGGATTTATCCTTGGAAATTTTAAGTCTATCAAGGGTAGAACTAGCCTTTATAATATGTACGTGAGACATTGTCTTGAATTCTGCTCGCCCCTATTTAGGCTTCTGCGCACTAGTGAACGGAAGAAAATAAAATCAGTGCAGCACTTCTGCACTAGAAGAGTTTTCACTACAGAACACCGTAACTTAGCCTACCAAAAAAGGTGCGAACTTATAAAGCTGGATCCCTGTGGCTTCGTAGATTGCAGAAGGGTCTATTTGAACTGTTTAAACTTTTGAATGGTCAAAACTTCAATCCTCTCAGTACAATAAGGCAGTTTGAGCACTCTGGACGCGCCAGTCATCGAGACGTATTTTGATTTCTTCCTATGGCACGTACAATTAAGTACAGCAATTCTTTTCAGTAAACGCCATATCAATCTGGAATAAGCTGCCCAAAAGTATTAAAACCCAGCAAAGCTACCCTATGTTTAAGAAAGCTATAACTAGTTTTCTACATTCAAGACAACTTTCACGAATTTTGGGTGCTGACTCGGTGGAATCTCTCTTTCACTCTGATGGCGTTCGTGGACTTTGAACCCCGTCAGGCTTCATGCTGAAGATAATGCTGCTGAAGCAGCAGCCCACAGTCTGCTAACCCTTCAGCCGATAGCGCGCAACTTTTGCCGACAACCATTGAAGGAAGACTGAGAACACTGTGTTTTTGTGCCAACCCTCTCCGTCTTGAACTAATGTCCTTAAACGATATGCAACATTTCTCCTGCTGATATGTCAACTCAGCTTACAACTGTACATATACTCCGTTTGTATCATACCTTTGAAGTCAAGTTTTTTCCCTTGAAACAAACTCCCTATCTCGCCCAGTATTGACAAAACACAAAACATGAAACAAAACCAATACTGGCTACAACATAGGTAGTTTGTTTTAGGTTTTTTCCGGTCTTCGAGGTTTTGGAAGGCGCTTAAGAGGTGCATTACCAACTCCTTACAATTGCCTGTAACCTGGCATAATAAAAACATTATTATTAATCATGCCAAGTCAGACGAACATTCATACGAGGAGCTTTTGTGAGGCTCAAGTTCCAGGGTGTGAGGGGGTCATGAAGAGCGTTAAACACAGCTATGCGCATCAAGGGGCACGTTAGGGAAATAAAAAGGAGTCGACACAGCACAGAGAATGATGCCAGCCCTGGTGGTGAGTGGAACGTCCGCAAGCTGGTGATCACCAAAGTATTAGTCACCAGGACAATGGATTCGTATTTCCTTAGCGGCCATAGCACCAAGTATGACCTCATGTTGACAGTTGGAATACAGAAGGGGGAGGTCTAAACAGTATGTCGGCCGCCTCATTCTTCGTGCCTTCAATGTGGCGGATGTCGGTGGTGAACTGCGAGATGTAATCCAGGTGGGCAATCTTGCTCAGATTGCACGTGCCAGAGTGAGATCGAAGAACAAGGGTCAATGGCGTATGATCTGTGAATAAGGTGAAATCCCGAATTCTGAAAGAAATGTCGGAAATACTTTACAGTCAGATAAATAGCGAGAAAGTTTAGTTCAGTTTTATTGAAGGAAAGATATGCAAATGCCTTTGAGTAACCTATTGTTGTCATAATGACTGAAAATGTATCAATATAGCAGACAAATTCAAACGGTTGTTGTTAACATGATTGCAGGTGAAAAGTTAACAGCCGTCAGTTAGCGGGAAATAGTGAACGTACATTACTGCTCACTCCTTTTGAGTAGTATATCCACATGATTATAGTATCTCGGCTCATAAGCGACGCCAATAGCAAGAGCCATTAAATGGGAGAGAGTCAAAAAGAGGAGTGAAAAATTCATTGCGCAGTTCTCGGAAACTATAGAGGTTTTAAGGGGATTTGGGGGGATTTTAAGGATAAAAACTGTCGCTCATGGGATGAAATGTACTGAACTGAATTTGGAACCAACAAGGTGTTGCTGCATAACTAAACTTACGTCTGCGGTCGTACAGTCTACTGTCAAAGACATTTGAACTTCGGGAGCGAGATGCGTAAGCAAGGTAGCGCCAGTAAGGGCGGCCTTGATTCTCTTGAAAGCGGTCGGTGCCTCACCAATAAGCTGAAGGCGACTCTTGGGACTAGAAAGCATGTTGATGAGGGGTAGCATAAGGTCAGTACAGTTGGAGGGGACGGGACGCAAACCTTCTGAGTTGACACAGTGACTAAGAAATTCAGGGAAATGAATACCAAGCACACACCTAGGGGGTTGATGATAACACCAAAGGCATGGAAACGGTCAAATATCTGGGAGACATGTTCCTCATCTTCTTTGTCACGCTGACTAGCCACCAAGAGGTCATCATTGTAGGCTTACACAAACGGCAAGCCACTTAAGACAGGTTCGATGAACCTCTGAATGGGCTGGGCATCATTGCGAAGACCAGACGGCCTGCCCATGAACTCAACAAGACTGAAAGGTGTGGGAAAAACAGTTTTAGGAATGTCCTCTGGGACGACAGAAATTCATTGAAAGGCACGTGCCAGATTACTCTTTGAAAAAAACAGTTTTATCGAAAATGGCTCCAGAAAAAGCTTGAGGATGAGGCACGGGATACCGATCAGAAATCGTGGCAATGTTGAAATCACGAAAGCCGCCACAGGGTTTCCAGTTGCCAGATGTCGCTATGGGTACCATTTGCAGAGGGGATGCCAAGAGGCTTCCAGAACATCGGATGATTCCTAGTTGCAGCCCTGTTCAAGCTCCGCCTTCGTGGCCGGCAAATGGACCGGTGCAAACCCTTTGAGCCATGCAAACTCAGAAGGCACTGACGCGCGGGTGTGTTGTACAACATTATGTTGGACTTCACAACTGCAAGACTAGGGTTGACAATATTTGAGTAATTACGAATAAGTTCTCAGAATGTACAAGCTATATCTGTATCCAGAACAGATAAATTTCAGGAGTTAGTGCAGGGTGTAAGACCGTGTATGGGCAGACCAGTTAGGCGGTCAAGAAAACAAAAACTTGGGCATTGGTGGGTTCCCTATGTTCCATTATGCCGCATCGGTTTGGGAACCCGAGTGTTGTGTCGGGAACCCGTCTATACCAGTAATGTTTCGTTAATACCTATTGTTCTGCCCCACACTCAGCTTCGACTGAGTTTGCTTCCAAGCCCTTCCCCCTTACTAACAGAGGCAGTGGGTACCAGAATACATATGTCAGAATTCTAGATAACGATGTGGCTCATCTGTGTGTGCCCTTGAATTTCACCTTCCGAATAACACTGCTATATTCATTTTTGTCGAATCTAACAAATTCGCTTCTAAACAGTTATACTCGTCTTATAGCTATAGACTACGGATACTTTGTGAAACCAATTATTTCTAGTTCTTCGTGTTATCGAATTTTTGGTTTATTGATGAGGCCCACTGGGCCTGAAATATACAACTTATTATTATTATTATTCAACAAGGAGATCCAGTTCATCTTGGAAGTCAGAACGTAGGATACCCTGAGGAATGTCGGCAGTTATAAATATGTAGGATTACAGCCACGAAAGACCAATTTCTAGACTGCCAAAAATGGAAATGGCGGAACGGTTGTCAGCCTGAAGGTAAAAACGAGGACTATGAGAGTTACAGTCAGCTGCAGTGGGGAAACGACACTTAAGTGGGCCCCGGTTTCCACAAGAAAACGTCTGCGAGTCACACTCTCGCAGATTGCGCGTAACCAGCACAGGGAATCTTGTGCCCTGAGTGAGTTAAACTCTGCAAAATCGGTTGCACAACTGTTTCGTCGTAGGTCCTCCACAAAACGAGTAATTGAAATGACTCATTGCTTAATGAAAATAAAACATTTGTACTAGATGAGTCTAATAAGGCTGAATTATTCAATGCTTCATTTGCGAAGCATTTTACGACAGAATCCGAACCGGTCCCGTCATTTCAACCATACACAGACAATACTCTCGGCAACATTGATTTCTCCATAGAATTAAGTCACAAGCATATAATTCGTCTAAAAAACTAGCACTCTTCGGGAACTGATGGTATCCCCAATTCAGTTATCAAAAGAGTGTTGACCTTTCCCAAATTACTTAGCCATATATTTTCAGTCTATCTCTTAAATAGTTTCTTTCCTGACACTTGGAAGACATCAATTATTCTTCCAGTCTTTAAATCAGGATCTCGTACGGACATTAATAACTACCGCGTTGTTCATAAAACACGGCGCTAGCTAAACTTCTGGAAAAGATCATTTTCAATCAATTTCTCAATTTTCGCCTAAAAATAAGCTTTTAAGCGACGCGCAGCATTGTTTTCTACCCGGGCGATCATGCGAGACGTGTCACTTAGCTTTTCTTAACCACGTCACTTCCTTCCGTAACGAGCGGCAATCCGTAGTTGTTTTCTACTTTGACCTGAGCAAAGCCTTCGACAAGGTACCACACAGACAGCTTCTGGTAAAATTGGAAGCCATTGGCATCCATGCCCCTCTCCTCGACTTCATCGGCTCCTACTTGTCTAACCGCAGCCAGAAGGTCCTAGTAGATTATAGTTAGTCCATTGCTCAGCTGATCAGGAGTGGCGTTTTCCAAGACACTGTCTTGGGTCCTTTACTCTTTATTCTATACATCAACGAAATGTCGACTGTTCTGAAAAATTCTTACAATCTCATTTATGCAGACGACCTCAAATGCATCTACTCATTTTCTAAGGACACGGAAAGTATGTGCGTTGATAAAATAAA
>JAYGXS010000002.1:29060352-29106735 GCA_036362985.1 Ligula intestinalis | reverse complement strand
AGGACGTGCTATTTAGATAAAACGGAAAGTGCCTAAATGACGTTCTAATATAGAGAAGACAACCACCACCACGCTTATTAATGCGATCCTGACGATAGAAATCATACTCGTCTATGATAAGGGAGGAGTCACAAATGATTGGATGGGTCCAAGATTCTGTTATGCATATAACATCAGGCATCATCTCGAAAGCGATAGTTCGAAGTTGAGCCATTTGATTTATAACGGACCTGGCATTAAGCACTATGACATCTAGTGTGTTTCGAGTGACAGGACTATGGCTATCGTTATTCATAAAAAAGAATTTGAGGGTGGGTAGGCAAACTGTAGGCCGTTATTATTTGTGGAATAAGGACTGACGGGTATGGAGCTGTTAGCATACGGGTAGCCAACAATGTATGGCTGATAAGGTCTAAGATATCTAGGGGCCTCGCTTTCTGGCAGGGAAAAATGGGACGAGGGTAAACCAAAATAAGCTTCTGGGGCGTTTGGGAGGAATGGTGGGAGGCGAGAAGACATGTAGAAATTTGCAGGTTTGGCTGGTAGAGGATGGGTAATGGAGCTGATAGGGGGGAACGGTGACATAAAATTAGTGTTGGGGCCGCTCGCGTAAGGACTTGTGGTCTTAATTAGTGAATGTCCTGTACGGCAACTCCGATTAGATTTCAAACTATAGCAATTTGGGTTACTGCCATGCAAATTAAATTTTTCTTGGTTCGGGCCCGGCGTGTTCAATAACGCATTATACGGGGGAATAATATGACTCCCACGGTCAAAAGAGGAGCTAGGTTGTGTGGTTGAAGCGCTCTGCCTAAACGCTTTCGACGGTGTTGGCGACATTCTTGATGAACTTGTTGCCGAGTTAGAGGCGGCGGAATTTATCGATCGTTGGACAGAGAATGTATTTAGCCTAGTATTAATCGTAGTAGATGACGGAGCGGCGGGCCTTGACGGTCCCGATATCAAGAGGGATGGGCTAACTGGTGCGCTGATGTTTATGGACCTATGACTAGACCTTCGGGAGGTAGGGATAGCAGGTGTACTGACGGTTATGGGACTATGAATAGACTTCTGGGAGGCAGGGATAACGGGTGCACTGACGTTAGTGGGTGTATGGCCAGGTATGCGGAGGGCAGGATTAGCGAGTGCATTTACCCTATCGGGACTACGAACAGATTTAGGAATAGTAGGCTGAGAAGTCATTGGTCTATTGGACTGGAGAGCCGTATTTCTTCGCTCCATTGGTGTAAGATCTCGACAGAGGAAACTTTTAGTCATTTCTAAATATCGGGAAATGTGACCTCATTGAGCAAATATTGAGTCCACCTCGATCGGTGAAAACAATTTTAGTAGGATGGCCAGATTTTCGCTACGCGATTTGAGGCGTTTGGCTTCTGCAATTTTGTAGTTGAAACCCCCGGAACATAGAAAATCTTTTGCAATATCCAAAGGGCGACTTAATATGGAGGTATTTTAGTATTAAGTTAAAGCTTCGCTTTTGTCTATCAAAAGCTTCCGTGGTTATAAGATGGACGAGAGAGTTAAAATTTTTACAATCTTGTGAGGGCACATCTGATAACTTACCATCAAACAGATTGCCTAGTATTGACAAAACAGAACAAAACTTCATCATGAAGTCATTACAGTTCTGTAATGCAGATAAATCAATTTGCTTAGCCTTGACAATGGGCTGCATGTTGATATCAAGGTATTGACTAATAGGCGTGGTCAGGCACCGCTTGGGTCTGGGAGCAGATATCTAACGATGAGCTATAATTTTCGTTCTCATAATTTTGATAAAAATCTGCTTTAAATGTAAGATGATTTATAAAAATTCAGCCTATATGATTTTACCGCAGCTGGTTGTTCAAATCTCTTAAAATTGCTTAACAAACTGTATAAGTTATTGCGTTCAGAAAAAAAGCAGTTGATGTGATTTTTAGATTATGACTTACAACAAATAATCAGAGGGAACTTAACAAATACTGTAGCCTTTTTTTAATAAGCACTTTAAATTTATTTGAAAAAGTGTATTCAACATTGGGAAACGACTCAGCCTTTGAAGGTCTCGAGAATATTCTGATCTTGACGATTTTGTTTTACTAGGCCGCAAATTTTCTGGTTTGAAGAGGTTGAGTTCGGTTTAAAGAGGTTGCGTCTCGGTAGAATTGGTTTGAAAACAAAATCTTCTTAAATTCCGACTTCAAAAGGTCGTCCATGCAAGAAAAATAATTCCAGCAGTGCAGAAAAGAATTGTGTACGAACGGTTGCAGCCACAATATCCTAGATCGTAATTGATGGGAGATATCGATGTAGAATTGTCCTAGGAGGAGCGAGGGGAAATATCGACTGTGATCTTGTAGGGTATTGCCTCCTTTGGAATAATATTCCCCTAGAAATAAGGCTGTCGTCTAACTTAGCAGCTTTTAAAGTCAAATTAAGTAAACACTTAACTTCGGAAGATATAAAGTCCTTGTTATCCGTCTCCTTCCCAAACACACAAATTTGGACTTTGAAAAGGGTCCCCCTGGTATCTGAGGTGGTTATATTTACACTGCATTGTTTTCCATATATGTATATTTCTTCCGCTGTAGAGTAATATTGGCAACGATTTGTCGTCCCCGTCTCTGTGCATTCATTATTGCCATTCTCCATTCTCAGTTTTACAACCCTGACGATAGGCTTCATGGTCTTTAGTCATGCTCGTGGTGGTTCTGCTATTTTTGCCAGCTCGTCGCTAAACTCCGCAGTCTACAACGGCACATCTCCGGCGTTTCGTTAATGATATTGTGACCTCTGCCGTTCCCCCATCTTGTCGATCCTATTGTCCGCGATGCCCTCCTCCGGTCTCACCTCCCTGATGGTTGATCATGAAGCCAGTTGGGCGGTGTTACAGTGCTGAACGACAGCCTCTGCTGCTATATGGTTTTTCCAATTGACAAGAAGCGCATCCAACTCTCATACGTTTTCATCAACAGTCCTGTCTTATTGCACTACAATCAATCCTATCAACCAACCTCCTTAATTTTGAAGCAGCAGTTTTTTCTCTTTCGTTTTGTTTTCTTTTAAAGCGGGGATCGGCTGAACTCTGCCCCCATTTTAATGGTAGGAGTTTTTTCACTGCTTCCTCCTTAGTTCACTATGCGTTTCAGAGAGTGTTGACTACTATTTTAAAACGACGATATGTTGGTGAATATGAATTAATCTACCAACACTTCTAAACACTTCCGCTGTCTATGTGGTTGTTATATGGAGAGCAGCATTTATCAACTTTGTATGTATTTTTCCACAGCACTAATTTTGCAATTACGAGGCTCTTCGGGCCTAAAATATAATTTTTTTATTTATTTATAAGAGATACGACCAGAGTCGAGAGAGCCAGAGAAAATGGCTGCGTCTATTTTATGCCTGACTGGTTACCTGGTTTCGACTTAAAGGAGCATGGAAAAAAACCGGCGAATCTTTGCACCAAAACTGACGTGGCATCAGTACACCTCGATGGTTCTAGGTCGCGAGGGGAAGCAAAATGGGAAAGCTGGAAGTTTAGGGAGACCACCTCATCCCTCATGGCCGAAATCTCCTTCAGCAACTCCTCATTCACCGTCGACGAGGATGCGGAAATCTGTGCCATGTTTGCACATCAGTAAGTAGAGGCTCTAAAATATCACATAATAATTTTTCGTCGATCTACACATATCCAAGGAGGGTGGGCATTTGCCTGCGAAGTTATGAGGGCTTCCGGTCACCAAATGATTCCTTTTTTATCAGCTGGTGATAACCGCGCAGTCGACCCATTAACGCGATGATCAAAGGCTATGGTTACAATAACTTAAGCAAAGTCTAGCTTCACTGCAGTTTTCGTCCCTTCCACTTTTCACCTATTGTTGCCAAATGTTGACAACCCTTCTCCGTTTTGCAACCCTAATAATAATAATAAGTTGTATATTTCAGGCCCAATGGGCCTCATCAATAAACCGAAATTTCGATAACACGAAGTCCTTGAAATAATTGGTTTAACAAACAGTATCCGTAGTCTATAGCTATAAGACGAGTGTAACTGTTTAGAAGCGAATTTGTTAGATTCGAAAAAATGAATATAGCAGTGTCATGTGGAAGGTGAAATTCAAAGGCACACACAGGTGATCCACATCGTTATCTAGATTCTGACTGTGTATTCTGGTACCCACTGCCTCTGTTAGAAAGGGGGGGGGCTTGGAAGCAAACTCAGTCGAAGCTGAGCGTGGGGCAGAACAATAAGTATTAACGAAACATTACAGGTATAGACGGGTTCCCGGCACTCTACTCGGGTTCCCAAACCGGTGCGGCATAATGGAACATAGGAAACCCACCAGTTTATGATCGTGATGGGCATTGCCGTATGAGATCCAAAACTCCGTCAAATCTACAAGACCATCGTTGGGGATGTCTGAGATGTGACCAAATATAAGGCCCTGATGATGGTTGATGACCAGCGAAACGAGAGCCGTCAAGACTGCTTCCTGAGTCCGGGGAACAGGAGTCAGAGGTAGGTAGTTTCAAGAAGGGATCCTCAATTCCCGATGGTCCTTTCTCGGGATCGTGGAGAAAGCTGCCCGTAAAAGATGAGGAAAACAAGAGGTTAATAGATTCAGTGTTAAGATAATTGTGCAGTCTTCGCTTGAATGCACATAGACTAGTCAACGCCCAAATATCAATCGGCAAATTATTCCAAAGATAGCTATACCTCGAAGCAAAAAATAGAGATCGCTTAGAAGTGGAAGAAGCAGGAGGAGGTATAATCAACGTTGAATTTCTTAGGTTGTAAGGGCGAGTAACGGGAGTAAGGGCAGAAATCTTGGGGAGATTTGAACTATTATTAAGGCGAAACAGGAGCAAAAACCCTGCTTCCAGTCTCCTAACCCAAAGAAATTTCAGTTTCGTTATCTCACATCTATCTGAGTAGGAAGTATCTGAAAATGCCGGATAGAGGACCCCTTCAGTTAATCTTCTTTGGACACTTTCAATTTTTGAACGGCTAGATTCGTTCATTACACCGAAGAATGGACAACGGTATTCGAGAATAGGAAGCACATACATACGATAAAGTCTTAGCTTCATTTCGGGAAGGTAGAAATTATAAGAGATGAAGCCGCATATCCGAGCAGCTTTTGCTGTAATTCTATCAGCGTGAGGTGAAAGATCTAATTTATTGGTGTAACTTAAACCTAAGTCCTTAATGGTAGAACATTCAGTCATGGGGCAATCTTGAAAAATGATAGGCTGTGGTAGCCTTTCAGGCCCAAAACACATGAACTGGCACTTAGAATGCGAGAACTCAATCTGGCCTTCGCGGTGTCTGTTGATGTTCGTGGTGGATTCTTCTGTTTTCGCAAACTTGTCGGTGGACTATGCAGTTTGTAAGGTCGAATCTTCGGCACATCGGTGATGATGTCTTGACTTGGACTTTACCCTTTTAATTTCAGCTCCGTTTTCCGCAAAAAGCTCCTCTTGTCTCCTGGTGTTTGTAAGCAGTAGGTCTAGATGCTATATGACGTAGCTCATGACAAAGAGCGCTCCAACTTTTCACACGGTCTTATCAACATCACGCTTCTATCTAATTAGTACCATATGAGAGAAGCAGTTTCTACTCCTATATTGTTTTGAAATCGGGGGCTCGCCAAAATCTGCCCCGATTCCACTGACAGGAGTTTTCCCTGTTTTTTTCTTAGTTTACAATATTTATAAACAATTGTTGACTAGTGTTTGAAATGATGGTCCGTTGTGAATCGGATATCAAAACATCAGAAAATTTCTGTTGTTTATACAGTTGTTCACACGAAGCCGTAATTATAAACTCTGTTTTTCTTTTTACCACAACACGACGTTTGTGATGATGAGACGCTAAGATTTATTTAAACCAAAATCAGTTACGGACAGGAAACATGCATTCCAAAATGCATACAAACTCAGAGAAATCGGGTCAAGGGTCTTATTCTTAGAACAAGCCAGGACTTAGAGGTAAACCTACTTAACCGTGCCACCGTGAACCTAAAATTGTTTTAAAGTTGCCTAAGACTGAGTGCGCAAAACGAGGCTCTGGTAACCATGCCGAGTACCGCCGAGGGTATAGACCTCATTGAAGATGGAACGAAAGTTGATCATCTTTCAGAATTTTTCCTGTCGGTTTTCACAAGGAAACGGGCTCCAACTACTCTGTGGATGACTCTGAAGTGGCCACAGTAGTTAAGACCAATAAATTCACGAGGGTTTGGTTCTAAAATAATTGTTATGATTAAAGAAATATAAATCTCTGGGTCCCAAATGCCCTTGAGGACCCTATTACTGCAAAAAAAACAATCTCTTATGCAGTTAATGTGAAGTTGTAGAAAGATATATGATACCATGAGAGACTTTCGAATGAATTTTCACGGAACAGTGTGAAAACAGTCTAGAGCCAGAAAAATTGTTGACAATACTGGCAGTAGGAAGTCGTGTTGTAAAAGTCGCCTTTTGTCAAATAGAATGACATCGAGTCTTCTTTTAAACTCCACAATTGTGTTAGCGGTAACCGTCTCGCTTGGTAGCAAGTTCCAAGGTCGGACCATACGTTGGCTGAAGAAATACAGGGTGTCCCAAAAAATGTATCCATATTTTGAACAATTGTAACCTTGATGCTTATTATAATGTTATTCATTCAAAAATTTAAAGGTATTTGTAGCATCATTTTGTTGTTTTTCCACTGCATTTTGACTATATTGTAAATAATTGAGAAAGGAAGAGGCCATTGAAAATGAATGCCCCAAAATATGCATGGAATTGTTTCATGGTGTGTGCGATTCCATTGCTTCACGTTGTCAGCAGTGTGTGGATTAAATGGACGTCAGTTTGCGAACATACAGTAAAAAAACACTTAAATGATACTTCTAAATAGTCTTACATTTTTAAAATAATAAAATTACAATAAACACCAAGTTTAAAATTATTAAAAATGCGTAAACATTTTTGGGACACCTTGTATTTTCGGAGGTCCTATCGAGTGCGTTCGTTTGTGACCTTGTATGGATGGCCACGCAGGTGAGTTGTGTTGGCTTATTCGAATAAACCCTCCAATTTCAGGGATGAACCATGGCCCGGATTATCCGGAACGTCCAGAGCAGGCTGCACTGAAAGTTCCTGTAAGACAAGGGAAACAGGTCAAGCTCGATCGATCTCTCCTGATATGGTAAGTCCCTGAGACCATCGACCATCTTTGTCGCCCTGCGTTGCACTTGCTCAAGAGGGTCCATATCTTTCTTCAACCATGGTTTCCAAACTGGCATTCCGTATTCCAGATGTGGTCTCACAAAGGCGCCAAATATTTTTCCCAAGAGTTCATGTGGGAAGATTTTGAACGCTCGTCTGATCCAGTGCAGGGTACTAGTTGCCTTCTGGACGGCCTTTTTTCAATGCTATGTTGGCCATATACCTATATCTCTGTGCGTATCAACCTCTTTTAATGCGGTGCCATTGATAAAATAAATGTGGTTCTGCGACACTTTTCACCCCGGGCTTATGTGTAGAACCGGACAGTTGGATACATTAAAGTTACGAAGCCACGTGGATGACCAGATAACCAGTTTATCGATGTGCGACTGTAATCTCTTTGCGTCGTCGGTGCAGCTAACTTCAGCCCATATTTTTATGTCATCCGCAAACATGACAGCTGCGCAATCAAGCTCACTGAGGCAGTCGTTTACGTAGATCAGGAATAGCAGCGGACCCAAAACAGAGCCTTGTGGTACACCACTCTCGACCTTTGTCCATTCCGAGGTTGAGTTTCCAACAACGTCCCTCTGTTCTCTGAGGGACAAGAAACTGCTGATCCATTTATACATTTTTCCTCGAATTCCCACGTCCCAAATCTTCTGTAGAAGAAGCCTGTGTGGTACACTATCGAAGGCCTTCTTGAAGTCGAAGAATATGACATCAATTGGATAGCCCTTATCTGCGGCCTTTGTTCACTTCTCCTGTGAGTAAAGAGCACTCGTCAGGCAAGAGTGTCCTGGAAAAAAGTCGTGCTCTAAATCACATAGTATTTTGTGATGGACAGCACGTTGACAAAACCTCTCTCTACACTTTTCCACACATCTTCAGACACTGGATGTCTACCAAAGGATTAGAAAATCCGCGTGGATTGCATCGTTCACTTAGGGTGGAAGCTGGGTCTCTGCAATGAACTGTCGGCCTATCAGCCTTATTTCGCTTTGCTGCGAAATTATGGAAAGAGCCATCAACGGTGTAACCTACCCTACTAATACCCCATGTACTAGCTAAAGGGCCCAAACACGTGTTTCACCGGTATTTACCGCTGTTTGACACGTCTGCGAGGGGTCCGCTTCGGCCTTGGGCCACCCAGATCTCCCTTTTTGCTTTGTGGTTGATATACCAGATTTGAAAGTTCAGCATTTTTTTTGCTTAAGAAATTAATTATCGTTTTTGGTGTACATCAATATATTCAAGGGCTAAGGTTCTAAAAGCTGAAAAAATGATAAGGAAACAACTACTGCAATACTATAACAATACCACTTCTTTCCGATTTCCTGGATGGTGACCGTAGAGGTAGGTCTTACGTGAAAAATTTGCTCCTTTCCTTAGAACGATGGATTTTGGCAGTAGCTAGAGGAAATGCGGTGCTTTCAGTCTATATTGACTTCCAAAACGCCTTCTATAACCCGCCTCCTCGTCGATTACTTCAAAAGCTGAGCCAAATATGAGTAAGCGGTAAGGTTCTGACGTGAATACAAATCTTTTTATGTGGCACCTATCAAACTGTTTATTTCAGTGACAATCAATGGACGGAGGTTGCTGTTGAGAACGGTGTTTCCCAGGGCTCCGTTCTCAGCCCTACTTTGTTGATTATTAACATCAACGATTGTGTCAGCGAACTGAATTGCGATATCTCAATATTTGCTCATAATCTTAGCTTAGGAGCATCAATCGAATCGCGGTTGACGAAGACCATTTGCAGATAAACCTTGACCGACACCTAAGAGGTCAAAAGATTGTCCCTTGCCATTAACTGACAACAAGTGCAATATTATGCGAATGGTATAACACTGCAAAAGAGGACGCACAGAAGGACTTGGGAGTTTAGATCACTTCCTCGCTTGAACCCTCCCTGCATTGTAAAAGGCAGCCAAGTCTGCGATGCAGGTTTTGTGTCCCGTTAAACGAGTTTCCTCTGCCTTTCATGAAATCTGCTTCTCCAAAGTCTTCAGAACATTCTTGCGGCCGCAGACAGAGTCCCCTATCCAAGCTTGGAAACCTAAGGCCGCGAAAGTCCCCAACATCCTCGAAAAGGTCCAACCAAAATTGCTATTCGGCAGGGCTCACAACGCTGTGGACCACGACTGTCTAAACTCAATCTCTTTCCTTTGAGCTACAAGCAGATGCGGGGACCTGATACTAACCTTCCGCATCTTCCGCGCTCATGACTCCTGGAGGATTTTAGTTTGGCAACAACGAAACTGAGAGGTCATCGTCGCAAATCACGTGCGACTGGGACTAGGCAGGACACTTGGACACATGTTTCCTCCAACAGAATGTTCGAGGCTTGGAATGCTCTACGTCTGTATGTCAGTATTTCTGAATCCTTGGAGAACTTCAAGCGGAGGCTGGACCGCTGCAGTAGTGCGGGCTACAATACCACCTGGACCGCTGTCATCTGAAAAATTAGAATGCTACTTTCTATATTCCAGCAACATTGGTTTTATAGCGTAACTTTTTATAGTAGGGGTGACCTTAAGTACCATCAAACCGATGGACCATGATGCCTTTAAAAGATATAATTATTATGCCAGTTGTTACGGTCTTGAGGCAATAGGCGCCTGAAACTTCTACCGACCGACGTCCTTCTGACGCCCGAAAAACATTATAAATATTATATCAGGCAACACCCATCGCTTAATCTCTTTCTCATCGATATTATCAGAAAAAGGTGTTCGCGATCTGCCCTACTTGGCTATACCCGAACTGCAAAGATACCGTCAGTGATCGCATCTATTGAACATTGCAGCCGTATTCTACGCGGCCCCTAAAGGTTCTCTGTTGTATCGGGCTGACTGTCGATGATCATGGCAGATACTTCTGTTTTCGCAACCTTGTTAGTAGGCTCTGCAAGCAATAAGAGAGTATCTGGCCGCATCTTTCACATTGCGGTGTTGAGTTCCATGACATCTGCGATCCCCCCCCGCTTCAACCTAGCATATTGCCCTCAAAACATTCGGAGTATTATGACCCGCCTAGTAATGCAAAGTCCAACGCCGAGCCAAGGAACCAGTGAGAGTGAGACAGAGTAGACGGGTTGGCCAGAGAGAGGGGAAGTTTACTGCTACAAGCAAATTACCGCAAGTCATAGCAAGTCAAGTCAGACACAGGGTGAATGTACTTTAAAGGGGACGCGAGAGACATCGAACGACAATCAGCCAATCAGGTTCAAAGGAAAATCGATAGTCACGTCACGCTATCACGACAGCTGCGTAAGATGAGCTCGCGGGCCTTTTTGTGAGATGAGTAATCATGGGAATGGGCGCAGGCTACCTATCTGTTAGGCATATGCTAACAGAGTAGTCGTGGGAATGGGCACATTCCCAGCACGGAGTGCAGCTGTAGAGTCGCTCCTTACTCTGGTGAAGGAAGCAGCTATCCATCAAGTGGTTCTTATTGCTGATGATTCAAACGCATCTGCAATAGACTGAGAAAATCTGACAATCTAAGGGACGCCAACTTTCTTCAGTTTTAATTTAATGGAACTCACAGTTGACCTCCACCTGGCACAGAAAGTTAAGTCACTAATCAGATTTCGAGGGAACCAGACACCTAGTTGCCTGAATGTAATTTTGACGAAGGATTTCTCGTATATTGATGAAGTGCATTCCAGTGTGTTACTTTGCTATCTCCTTTGTAACAGCAACATGATAAAAGGCTTATTCGAAATAGATGGCCTAAAGCTCTGGCGCACGTTGCCAGAACTCCGGAATGGTGCAGCTACCGACTTGAAGAAACTGAACATTAGCATCAGGTTGTTGGTCTGAGTGAGACACGATGAAGGAAGCATAAACAGCGAAATATTCAGATATTTCGCGAGAAATGTAACTGTTAAACGCTATTCAATATGACGTGACAAAAAAGTAAAGCGCGTTTAAAAGTCTGGGTTCATCAACGAGGAAATAATAACGTCCTGACGGACGAACAAACAATAGCTCATGAAGTCTACGCAATACGAGCATTCAGAAAATCGGATAGGCTGAAAAGGATGATATTGATAAAACGTTTAACACCGTTAATCTCGGTAGCAAGCGGTACCGCGACTGACATGCAGTTGTGTCGTCGACACAGTAAAACAAACACTTCAAACAAGGAAACTTGACGAGATTGTTAAAGGTAATTTAGTTTAACAGGTGAGCAAAGTACCCCTACAGAACCTCCATTATTAAAGTAGCTCAATTCTGATTCCTAGCTAGTTGCTTCGTCGTTTTCGATGAACATAACCTTCGCTCTACAACACTCGCTGTTTTCTTTCTCACCATACTTGACGCTGAGAAAAAAAAGGCTCATGCGGTCTTTTTTGCCGTCCGTATGGCCATAAAATCCTGCGATTTCGGTTAAACCGATGAAAAAGTGCCCATTAAAAAGAAGCGAGAGTATTCCTTCTGTGATGTTAAAAGAAACCGAATGAACACAGGAACTCATGCTGCGTGACATGGCTGCTGGAAGAGCTGTTTTGTGGAAGAGGATAGCGTGACATGTTAAACATACTATTGTTTCATAAATATGTAGATTTTGATCTACAATGGGCTATTTGTTTTTCTCAAAGCTTGGTTGGCCCCAAACAAACAGCGATCAAATCTTCTTCTTCTCCTCAAAGAAAGCAATTCCGATAGAAGCAGTCACACGTCAAACCCGCACTTCTGTCGTGGATCAAGTCACGCAAACTAATTATATGATAATCGACTGCTCATCAACCGCTGCTGGAGCGTGAGCCTCATGAGTCTCTAATCCCCGTAATAAGTGTACTCATTAGAGCAGGTTAAAACACAAGGTGACTTGTGTGAGCATTGGCACGCAAGTGTGAACCAAACTGCTGCAAGCTCAAACAACGAAGCCTTCAGAGTAGCTTAACTAGGCACCGCCATGGCTGGACCTAAACAAAAATCATGAAGATCGCATAAGCAGGCGAGGTTTGAACATAGAAACAGTAATCCTGTATCATTCACCCTTCACGTAGAAACATTTCTCATCCAGGTTCTCGACAAGTCAACCCAAAGGCATAACATGCTAGGCGAATTTAGCTAGATAGAAGAATATCGTTCTACATGTTCTCATGGGTGGTCACTGATGTGCGTCTCTCCAACTAACCTTTCCGTTCCTTTTTCAAAAAGCGTGAGAGAAATTAAGTCAATCGCACTATATGAGTAGCAATTTAACAAATAGAACAGATTAGCCAATTTGCCTCAGGGTCGTCTGTTTACTTATTTCAATCCACTGGTTATAGACGATGGTGGAGGAAAACACTAGAAATCAATCCACACAGCATAGCAGGGCACTTTCACCTAAAAGGTAGCTGCGCATTTGGACTTATAAGGAGTCATGACTTGGAAGGTTGTAAACTGTCAGGAGAAATCAGAAGTTCTCAGGTGTGATAAGCAAGCTGCAATGGCTTCTCAAGATGACCATTATGAAACCTGAGCCGGTCCCCTCACCCATCAAAAAGACCGGGAGGATGGTGGCTTGTGGTGTGTGCAGAAGAGGTGGTTAATATTTTTCTCCACCCGAGCTCGCGTCCATTTCCGGTCATCTTGAACTCATCTTAGAAACGAGAAAAGCTGTGCGAGAGAGAGAGTATGTGTGGTAGACGCTGCGTAAGTCCACTATCACATAACACTTATTCACGTGCAAGCCACCGGTGGTTCGCTCACTCCAATGAGCAAGCTGCGGACATCATCATTTGGAACGGATGAGCGTGCTTGTCTTTGAAAAACATCTTCTTGAATGTGTACTTACTTCTTTTGTTGGAACCTTCATGCATAAAAGTAAGCTCTGCTCACACTTCAACCGCTATCAGTCAGTTGTATTATTGTGACTCACACTTGGTACTTGTAATTAAAACGCACTCTGGATCTGCCCGATTGGTTTTCCAAAAGTCAGCGCAAGAGAGGAAGACAAGACACTCGATCACGAGGAGAGCTGTATTCACAAATCGCAAGTCATTCTTAAAAAAAACCAGTGTTGATTTATTTGTCCGATTGGCGAGGAACTGATGGTGACATGGACCAATCAGATCTGAAGAACGATCTATGGCCACGGTCCAGGTGCATACTGTCCTGGCAGACAGCGTGGTGGCTCAGATACGTGCATTTTTAGTGCGATGACTCATCGTGAGAGTTGAAGCCATTTCAATAAATTTCTTTCCAGACCATAAAGGGAACTTCTCGAATACCTTCCTCTCTTATACAACTGCATTTTGAATGCTCAACTGCATGAACACACTGCCTTCTCCAGAGTATTCTTGAGCCAATTACACAGACCAGCTAGAAGACGGCTGTTCAAACTTCAGCTTATTTTCACCCCCAGCTATCGACAAAGGCAATGTCGCTACATGATATGGCTCAAAGTTGGCGGTGGCGCTCACCGAGGCATAACATTTTAACTTAAAAACCGATTCTTTCTATAGACTCATGTGTATAAATCAGATATATCGACGGCCACGCGGTATATTGATTGAGGCGTAAATCAATTTGACCAAATGTGTAAACTGGGTGATCTCAGTGGGATTCTAACCGATGACAGCAAGGGAGGCTTGATTACAGCTAACATTCTAGCCAGCTGAGTTACGAGGTCCCACCGGTAGCCGTGAGTTTAATCATCTTTGAGTCCAGTTACCCGTCCAGCCTACTGCAACTTATGGAATCCACCAATTCCGATACAGTACGCTAACTGCTCAATCCAGAAGCCACCAGATACCTATCAGGTGCCATTTATTAAGTGGCTGTTTTGACAGATTTACTTCATTCCTTCGGCCCAGTTGTGAAAAACTCGGCGGTCATGGTGAGATTCGGAACCACGATATCGATTGAATTCACGGCTCCCGGTGGGGGCCTCGTAGCTTAGTTGATTGGAGCGTTGGCGTGAAGTCGAATCCCACTGAGTTTTCTACAAATGGGTCAAAGGAGTTATAAAAATCTGCCAAAAACTCAATTAGTGAAACGTAACTATTGGTATCGTACACCGACCAGTAACTAGAATGTGCATGCTCATTAGAGGCTCAAGAAATTCTGGAAGGCAGCATACTCTTACCCACCGCATACCACGTAATGATTTATTATGCAAGTAGAACTTGTCGAACACCGGATGCCAGGCTACTTAAACATAAAAAACTGTTAAACCATAAAGAAAAATCACCCCACGCGTCTGTGAGCTTTCTGATCAATAAACCCAAAACGGTGGGGGTGGGGAAGAGAAGTGAGAAATAACACAAAAGGATCCGGTTGCGTGTAGACTCGCAGATGAATCGAGCTCTAAGCAGCAAAAGACCACGATCCACCTCCACCATTGGCCATTGTCGCCAAGGTCTATGCAACGGGTCTCAGGGGAAGGAGTCGGAACTGAACTGTTAGGCCAAAAATGTTGCTGTCATTTTAACCAAGAATGAAACCCATCGAATGAGTAAATGTTACGAAAAAAAGCTGAAGGGATGGATTGAGAAGAAGAAGAATGCTATATTGAGGATTTTACAAACATGAATTTTCAGCAAAAATGGCTCCAGTTACTAAGAGCAGATGGCAAGGTAAATTAAGGGTCATTTAAAAGGACAAAGGTAAAAGGTCATGTAATACTCACAAGTCAAGTTTTTCACGACATTCACATCAACCATGGAGACAGCTCAGCTTTCAAATTTTCCATTTCCGCTTCTTCACACGCTTTTTTCTTTGCGTTGTCATCCTACGGAGAATTGTCGATGTTGGTGTTGTTGGTAAATTGCATATGCGACAGATTGGCCGCATTTGACAAATATTGGGATGGTGATATGTTGTAGATAAAATAACTTGTTTTCGTGCATTTAAAAAGGTAGCAGTGTACTGCAGATATGACCTTATGATCACAAATGCAGAAAAACAAAGCAGAGGATTAGAAAGGATGGTATAGGATAATAAATTCCCACGTGAATGGAGTCCAAAAAAATGGGTGGCTCAAATTCGAAAGCCGCACCACCTAAACAAGACACGAGAAAAGGAGCGATCCGCCCACGTAAAACGGGTGGCCTTGCGGTAAATTGGCGGAAGGGTAAATATTATTGTGCCTTAACTCCAACATAAAGCAAAACTTGAAGTTTAATCTTAACTCTGGCTCTAACCTAAGCCTTACAGGTAACACGGATCTAAACCTTCACCCTCAATAATATTCTGATCCTAACCCTAAACCAAACCATTAATCTATCCCTAAACTGAACCCGGACACTCGCCTTAATACTAAGCCAAATTGCTTCGAAATTTCGCGCAAAGCTGCATGCACTGTGTGCAGTTACTGTTCCCGTGTCTTGTCTAGCTGGACAAACAAGTCTTCTACATGCAAAGACAAACAAATGAAGGTCGCAAGGCGTGTGCAAGTGGCCGCTTGAAGTGACTAACCACGTGCTGGTTTGCGAGGCTTCGTAAAGGAGGAGGCTATATAGTGACCTCACGTGACTGCAAGACTCGACCTACGTTTTGGGAAATTCACATGGTCCGCGCCAAAGCCTGGCCTGTGCGGCCAGCCAGAATGTACGGACACACGACAATGCCTGCCGACTTACTCTTGTCTGGCGTGACACACTAACATGCGAAGTCGCAGCTGTGCCCACGCCCGTGCTTAGCCTCTCCCAGTCTGACCAATCGCATGCAAGGCCGACTAAGACAACTTTCGGTGGCTGCTCGGATGACTGCCGCCAGACATCACACCGGATCCAACCCATTAGGGAACGGACTGCACCCATCCGAGAGTCCCATCTCATTCTACCTATTCTCCATTCCTTCTGTACAAAATTAACTGTTCCTACCAAGCTGGCTTCCCATGACTTCTTAATATCCAAAGGAACCGGGCCTGCAAATCATAGTGATAAGGGTTGAACCTTATTAACCTTAATACCGCGATAGTTACTTAGGAAATAACACTTGCAGCACAAACTCTCTTAGATGTTTCCCTGGATGACAAATCCTGCCATGTTCCCAGACAGCAGGCATCAATTTTCCAGTATAATCAGTTCATGAAAACAGGATTTCCTGAGGCGTCTAGACAACTTGGCGTCCAAAGTCCGCATACGAATCATTCAAAATTCGAGGTTTTCGTAGAGGGGAAAGGCGTTAAAAGCGAATACTGGAAACGCGAAACAAGTTTTTTGTGCAAGGTAAGCCAGACCGACAATAAAAGTACTAGCTTATATGACGGGCTCATATCGATAGTGGGTCCCTGCGGCAATTCCCGTTCACTTTCTGCTGTACGTTCTCCATTTTCTACTTCACGTGATGGATTTCAGCCCAAATATTCATATGAACTTTCAGACGGAATCTAGAAAGGCGTTTTTCGAACTTAATCTAAAGTTAGTGCCTTTGCATTACTTCCCCGACGGAACATTGAAGTGAGTCTCACTGCGGAAGAAAAAAGTTGATTCAAATCTGCAGAACTTTATTTTCTCATCATTACAAGTTCAAAAGGATACTAGAAAATATAATAAAAAGGTCATATCTAGACTCTGAATATTACAGCCAGTGAAAAAAGAAGGTTGACTAACAATAAAACAGAAAATGGAGTGCAAAATCACAGCCAGATGAGCAATTTACACCCAGAGGAACGTGCTTATTCGGAATTGCCGCGAGGGGAAGGGATTGGGAAAATTGGAGCGGACAGCATACAGTGCACTAGTGTGTGAACAAGAACTTGCTACACGCACTGTCTGACACTTCGATGTCGCCGCGGGGGAAGTCAGAACGCACGAGGGAAGACCATTCCTCCATCGAAGATTGTCGTTGTAGAAGCATCAGACGGGTAAAGAAGGGGGTCTTCCCGTTTTTACCAGAGCTCGGTTCAGGAGTTTCACTTGTTCTCCGTAGTCTGTCTGAGGACGGTTCTGAAACTGAACGTTTAGCGCCACTCTCAAGGTCGTTGGCAATGGTGGCAACCCTGCGAATACCGTTTGCAGGCCGCAGGTCGTCCATATTGAGGTCCCAAATTTCACCCCCATCACCCAAATCGAGAGATACCGAAGAAAGAGACCGTGAGGAACCGTTTGAAAGGGAATGGCCTCCGTTCTTTTCACTGGGGAGATTCTCATGTTGACTTAAAGTGGGAGATTGTGTTTGGTTGACGGGGGAGTGGGCAGATACGTTTGACGCTTTGGGGGACCTAACTGCATCTGGAGAGGCCTGTTTTTTTCCAGGTGATGACACAGGTTGATTGGCTGCCTCAGCTGCTCGAGCCTTGCGTCTGCTCTCGGCGATCACTGACCTGATCGTGCGCTTCCGTAGACCAAAAGAGCGCATAGCGTTGGCCTGAAAAAAAAACAAACGAAACGACGGTAAAGGAAAACTTACAAAACAAACACAAAGGTTTAAAATTAACCGATAAGTCTCAGTTTGCGACTTTTAAAATTTCCTGTGATTAATGGAGGCATTAACAGAAATCGACTCCAAAGGACAAGGAAAGCATCGTTGACCAACGAGATCCCAACGGTGCCCTATCTTATTGTCAGTCACATTGTCACTGAATCAAGAGGGACGAGTGGGAGTTGTGGAGATGGTGAAAAAAGGCATTTCATCAGTTTATCTACCTCACAAGTCACCAATCACCCTTTCTCTCTGTCTCCGACGTAACGAACACTGTCAAGTTGTGCGGTCTATGGAGGATTGTAACTCCCACAGGCTGCCCAGGCTTATTCCGCTAATTCTTCCGCTGAGAGCACCAATAAGTAGCAGTTTGTCACGCCTTCAAGAGTTAAGGGGTCAGAACATGTGTCCATACTGAGTTTTCATTCGACGTTGAGACTTCAATAAATTCTGAGCCTTTCTTGTTACCGGAATTGAATATGACCTTCGTGACTGCGAAGTTAAACTCGTGGCCGGTTTGAGGGAGTGAGCAGTCACTTGCAATACTTTATCTTCCTGCTGCACAGGCAGCTTATGTCCAAGTATGCGCGATCTGAACATGCGTTCAATTTGACAAATTTAATTGCAAGGGTAATTCAGGCATGGGGTAGGACACACAAGGCCTGACTGTGTCAAAGTCTTTGTGAGACCAACGAATATGGTGAAGGGTCAGCAATTATCTAATGACAGTTCAATCACAACTGAGGAAAATAGTGTCGACGGTTCCTCGTCATTTGCGTAAGCTGTAGGTCAGAAGACGAAGTAGGATTGTTGCTAAACCTTTCGGCAATGTTGAACAAAAAATGTCCTCAGGGATATTTTTTGGAGTTTATTAGCATTCTACAGTTTTCAGAAATAAGAAACTGCGAAGTTCTTGTAATTAGGAAAAAATCGTCATTCACGCTCTCCAAAACGGAAATAATCGCTCTTTTCTATACGAGACCCCCATAGTTACGACTCGGCGGGAATCGTGCTCACGACAGAAGTTTATCTAATTAATGATACTTGGAAAGTGTTGATCACTTGTAGGAACAGGGGGAAATAAAGACTAATTTTAACCTAAACTCTCGTAATAACGATAAACGAATGAGGGTGTGTGAAAGGCATTCTTTTCAGCGTTCCAGACTGAGATCTTGCCAGCAGCAGGGAGATAGTAGATCACCTTGGTGAGCGTGAAAAAATGTTTCATCTTCTTTAGATTAATATATCCCCGGATTTCCTTTGCTTTATCGTTTTGTCATGCATTTCGCATCTCGCGAAAGTTCTGTTGCATTTATCGGTGTAAAATTAACGAAAATGACTTTTTTCAAAGGGTTTTGGACACAGGTTAGGCGAAATTGGTTTTCCTCGGAGAGGACATACTGCACCAAGTCCCCCACGTAGGTTCGAGGAGGTCCATCGTGGTGACCAGGACGGTGCCTTGCAGTGTGCTTCAGATGTGTTCAGCACATCTATTCTTCTTCTTGGAGGTTCGCTTGTTCCACTTTAGCCTACGGCCAAGATAAACATTGTTGATTGAGGGCAGCCTCCGTCAAGGTCGTTGATGAAAATTCACCGATCACAAATGGAACCCACTTGTTCCGCTCTGCCTTGGGGCTCATTCTCGAGTTTCACCAGCAGCCACAAAGTGGCTAGTAGTCTAGTCAAATAACTTTTCCAGCAAAGACAGACGAGACTGAGTGAGTTCCATTTGCGATCGGTGAACATTCATTAATGAGTGTCGATATTCCCAATCTAAGTCGGCAAGAAAAAACCCGTGGTTCAGTGGTCAGACCGTTAGACTCCCAATCAAAAGGGTCGCAGGCTTAAGCCTCTGGCAGGGCACTATTTGGGGTTGAGTATGGTTGGTTGATGATAGCTGATGAGCCAGAAGGCAAAACGCTCCTTCCCGGTAATGTAGCCGGTGTTAACTCCTGAATGGACCAATCCGAAATAGAAACATTAGAGGGAGGCGTAGATGTCCGTAGAATGAACAGTGAGGTAATTTTCGCTAGCAGCTAGGGGAGGGGGGTACAAATAGACATTTCTTCAACACTAACCAACGACGATCATTTTGGGGGCGAGCATTTGTATGGGAAAGTGCACTGGCCATCCTTACACGAGTTAGCCCATGAGCCACAGTAGCCGGTAACACAGTTTTGCTGAAATCCATGAGAGAGTTTCGCTGGGTGAGAACCGAACCCATACAGTAGTGTATTGCATGCGGTTATCAATACCCAAAACCGTACTTTCGTACTATTCCTGGGCACACATACACGGCAAATGGTGCGCACAGTTCTCCCAACACTTTGGCACAAGATGAGAAAACAGGTCCGCCATGCAGGTATGCTTTTCTTGGAACTGCTACTAGACAGGTCATGAAAATGCTGCATAAACATAGTGACTCGATTAGCAGAGGGACTGTCGCCGACCTCGTTACGGGACACATTTTCCGTTATGCCATGAGACCTACATGCCAGCTCCGCCGGCAGTTGTTGAAGAGGACTAATAAACCAGAGCTGATCATTCCCCTATCCCCTTGTCTTTGTGGATCTACTACCTGAAGCTAGAAATAACGTGCCTCAGCCCCGCAGTTGGAAGCAGACTTCTATAGGCAACTGGAATGCCTTCCTACTGGCCAGTAGGAGATGCCGTGCAGCAGCACTAAGTACTCAAAGTAATACTTTCAAAGATTATTACGTACAGGTTATGGAGTTGGGTGATCGAGGTATTATTTCTTAGCACCAGACCCAAAAACTAGAGCTATCTCATGGTCACCCAACGCCATGTTTTTCACCTAATAATTTCCGAAAGTATTACCTCAAATATTACTTGGAGTTGAAGTACCAGAAACCGCACAGGCAACGTTAAGGGACCAACTTAGGAGCCAAATCTCTAGATGCTAGCTCAAGGAGCAGCAGGAACACAACCAAAATAGCCTTGCCAATACTGAGCACAAAGCAAGATAGGAAGCTAAAATGTGCCTTCGTTGAAGGAAGTCTCCTGGCGAAATGTGTAAGTTCTCGGGTCTGCAGAATAGGCGGTTGCAAACCACGAAATTGTACCCAATTGAGGCGTTTTTTGGACGACAAGTTGGCGACCGATTAGCTGTGTAGAGGTTTTACAACATAGCGGATTCTGTCCACCATATAACAAAACCTCATCCAGAAAATTGAAACATAGTTTTCCTGGAAGAAAGTTGAACAAGGCAGTATTTAGTGACGTCATAAAACATCGTGACGTCTTATTCAACTGCCGACGAACGTCGCCTATTAATAAGATAATAAACCGGTCAATTGAGGGTTAGCCTAGACAGATGAAACTTGATAGGTAAAGCAAGTAAAAAAGAAAGTAGATACAATTATTCTTAGATGTGAGCGTATGGTGGGGGGATAGAGGGGGGAGGATAGTCGTCACAGCATGGCAGCTCGTGTTCATGAATGCGAGACGTGATTAGAGGGGGGCAGTAGCAGTCAGTTCTCACTATACGCCCACATCCAAGACTAATTGTATCTACTTTCTTTACCTATGAAGTTTCACCTTTCTAGGTGGGCGCTCCGTTGGACGGTTAATTAGCTTATTAATAGGCAACGATCGTCTGCAGTTGAATAAGTGTACACAAAATTTTATGACGTCAATAAATCCCGCTAACCTTGTGATCCTTGCCACCTTCGAAACCTCATCCAAATCCTTGAATGAGAAAAATCGCGAGGTTACAGGAAACCCTTCTCCCAATAAGTTGTTCCACGCAAATTATTTCTAGTAAAGCATGGCTCACCCCAGTTTTGCGACAACTGGATGACCGTGGTCGGCATACGCCGGTAGGGGTTACCGGAGGGCAATAGAGTCAACACAAACTGCTTTTTGACCAAAAAGCCGGAACCGCGGAGCCAATGCCAGCGGCGGTTTATAAAAGGAAGTTGTGAACACAACGGAGGATACGTCGCGAGGAAATGTATTCAAAACTTGACGAAAAAGAAACCTAGTAAAAGGCCCACCGAAACCAGTAACCGTCCAAGACATTTCACGGATCCCGATAACCAGTTATTCGCCTGCACTAACGGACGTTCAAAGGTAAGGTTCGGAAGAACAGTTGTCATTTCGACGGTCGCATCGGTCTTTCGGGTTCGTCGAAGCACAACAATAAGCTGGTTTTGAAACTCACTAACTCCTCAGGAGACATATCCGCAGGCATCGGTCCGGTCAGAAAGGAAGCCAGCTGATCAAAGTCGCTGACCAGCAGCCTCTCCTCGTACATTCGCATTATGCCAAGGGCAGCGAGGATGAGTGCAGACTCGCCATCACGGAAGAAGAGATCCCACACCCGAAGATTCGCCTCTATGGGGAGGCTTCGACTGTGGATAGGGACATCAAAGCCAATGGGGATGAGTATGCATTTCAAGAGTGGGCAATAAGTTACATTTAAGAAAGGTAATGGAAGCGAAAGGTTAGGTGCTGTGTTAAGAGGCCTCGTGCATACCGTCTTGTCACGACCAGAATCAAGGCAGGATTTTTCGAGATAGGGAGAAAAGTTTCTTGAGTACTATCTAATCATGAGCTGCTCATGATTTAAAAAAATAACGGTGAAGCCTCCGAAGGAAATTTTTGCATGCAATGGGAGCCGTTGTGTCCGCGTGTGAGATAAAAAATGCCAGGGAGACCGAACAAGGAAGTAGAAGGTAATTAAAGTCTGAAGAAGAGTCTAAACTAAACTAAAATGCTACTTAACATAATCATCTCTATTATAGAGGAAAAAATTGAATAACTTGGAGCCCCTAAAAGATCCATCTAGGGTTAATCCAAATACGCTTGTGGACTCTCGACAAAACAAGGCTTTTTTCGTCTGCACCGTTACCAACACCTCTAAGCGGAAGTGCCAACCAATTGGGCCCTATTGAGCCATTTTAATTATCGCGCGCAAATATTACATTATTTGTTTATTTATATGTTTACCTAAATAATCATTCTTTTTTTTCTTTTATACGTTCTTCTTCTTAGTATTTATTCTTTCTCCTGATATGCTTCACCCATCGAACCCTTTTTACAATCTGTCCCGTATTACAGAATGATGGAGTTTTTGTGCGCTGAAGTAGACCCTAAATAGAATTTTTACCGGCAGGCGTGTCCTTGGTAGTGGCGGAATAAAACTCCACATTTCCAGCTTTGTCGACAGCGATTCGAGCTCGATTCGGGTTAAGGGTTTGGATTATAGTTAGGGATAGAGGTTGGGGTTAGGGAAAGGATTAGGTTTAGGGTTAGGGGTGACCATTAGGGTTATGGTTAGGGTTAGGGGTTAATGTTAGGTTTAGGGTTCGGGTATGGGGTTAGGATTAAGGTTATGGTAAGGGTTAGTGTAAGGTCAATGGGTAAGGTGAGGGTAAGTGTTAGGGTGAGCTTTAAGATAAGGGGGTTAGTGTTAGGGTTGGGGTAAGGGTTAGGTTGAGGAGAGGGATAGGGTAAAGGCTATGATAAGGTTGAGGGTGGGATTGTGATATCGTATATAAAAAGCCCGAAGTTTCTGCTTAATATTACAGGAAGTCTTCAAAAATTCCATTATTACTGGGTTTTGAGCACAGGATAGTTTTCAGAATAAAATTCCACATTTCCACATTTGTCGACGACAATTCGAGCTCGATTTGAGCTTAATTCGACCTCGATTTGTTTCTCGCGCCTTCTTTCGAGTTACGCGTCCAACGCCGCCGACATATAGCCATTAGGCATAAAATTATTTCAACAAAATTTCACGACTTTTTTACTGATTTTCACAAAATCCTTTTTTAGCAAATCAGTTTTACCAACTCATAAAAACCCCATTCTCACGGTTAGCGTATGACGAAAACCTACGGCTTGCTGTATCCGAGACCACTACCAAGGAAACTCCTGCCCTTGAACCAAATCCCCAATAGCTCCATTGCCGTCTTATACCATTAAGGCCTTAGTAGTGGCTAAAGGGGCTTACATAATCCATAACTTAAGTGCGTTAAAACAAGATAGCAAATAAAACAAATGGAAAGGTAGCCTAGCTCAAAGACATGTCTAGAGGTATGAATTTTAAACCTGAGTATACTGTAAGCGGTTGATGGCATCAGCAGTTACGTCAATCACATAATTGTCGCTTACAAGCCTGCGACTCTGACTTCTCAAAATAAGACAAAAGCTGAGCGACAAATAAAGAGATTTTACACACAGAAATGCTCACACATGAGCGCAGATACTTGCTGAGGTCACAGCAGTAGCACACGCGCTCACCTGAAAATGGTGAAGAGCCAATCAAAGAGGTAGAGACGCGAGTCCAGTCGGCAGGCCACGAAATGCGCACGTAGTCGCGGCAGGTAGATCTCCAGGAGGCGGTCAAAGGCGGTGAAGTAGGCAGTGAACTACAAAAGAAAAGAAGCAGAAAGATGACAAGAAAGAGAGAAAGAAAGAAAAAAAAGAAATAGGGAGAGCAGAAACGCGAAAAGGCATGTGGCAGCAGAACGTCGACGTAACAAATTTATAGGCCAACGGGAGCATATGGCCTCTAAACGGTAAATAAGTGATGGCTGAACTGAGTATTAAGTCGGAAACTAAGGAACAGCAAGGAAGTGACATACAAAATTCGATAAGCTGCTTTCAGCAAAGGGCTTATAAGAAACTTGAACGTCGCAATTACAATCAACATTTGTGTATTTATTCGCAAGTCAAAAGAGTGAGTTCAGTTCGGTAGAAGAAGTTCTTTGGGAAAATGTTGTTTATTGAGTGAATTCAGTTTTGAAACTATTCTGTCGCACTAAGTGCGAGAGCATGAAACGCGTGACCTTGGAGCAGCCATCTGTCACGTTGAACATGAATGAATGGCAGAAATTAGGTATTTGCTTCTGAAGCACCACCTGACACTTGTGCAGTTTTCTTATTTTGGATGACATACGATCAGCTGCGAGAAGTCTATGCACCGGTGAGTCCTCTTAGTTAGACAAATCAACGCAACGTAAGTGATTTCTCATAGCAGCGAACAGACGAGCTCTAGGAAGCAGTTCAGAAGCAGCCGATGCGAATCTATGAATTCAGGCAATGGTAAGTAGTTGCATTTGCTGAGGATCGCAGTTTCAACACATGCTAATGACAGAAATGGAAGTGCATTACAGTGGTTTGCTGGTGCATCGAAATCAAAACAAGTTTCAATCACCAAGCCAAAGCCCTTCTTTACCTCACACGCTTTCAGCCTCATTCAATGTCAACAGTTTGTTAGAATATGCTCCTATAAACCCTAAATCAACAAACAAACAAAATCAACGTCAATGTTTCGAATACCAACAAACGCTTAGAAAGCTGGCAGAAAGGTGACGATAACTGCTCATTGTTTGCGGTAATGAAAAGACAGTAGAATAGCTATTTCCAGTCTCCTAGCTGTAACAGTTAAACCCTCGAGGTCCACTAGGTATGCTCCACAGTATGGTGGTACGGGGATGGTGACCTGCGCGTGGATGAATTTCAAGTGGCAGTTGACTTGCGCTGCGTCTACTGCCCTCTCTCTTTCCTCACCCTCCTGTGCTCGATATCAAAACAGAGCCGTGGGGGATCGGGCGCAGGCAGCGGGCGCGGCATGAGCCTGCAGCTACGCGTGCCACCACACCCCCCTCCCCACCCCTACGTTCGGCATTTGAGGCGCAACCCGAATAACGCCTGCCCTTATCTGATCTAACACCTTGCTGGTATGGCGCATCCATCACACAGTCTCCTTAGGGGACAAAAGCCGTAACCAACCGGTGACGTTCGAACCCCCAAGTGCTGGGGCATTAGAGGTTCAAATCCGAGTTTATAGATTCTCAGATGACAATTATTTTTGGTAGTTGGGCTAGGAAACGTTTGACCACCTTTTCCTGGACTCCAACACAGTATGCCCTGAAAACAACTAGGTAATAATGCATACCTCCTATTATTAATGACCGAGTCTGTTTCTTGTAAGGACAGATATGCAGAAACATAATGATTCTGGCCTATAAAGATAGTGTATGAGGACAAGTAGAGCGATAAATGTTACCAATTACTTAAATTTTTTTTATTACCGATTGACTAGCATCGTGCCAAAGCAGAAACATTCACTTGAACATTTATTGCACAAGGTTGTGAAGCTAAGGCCTGCTCACTACTTATGGCTCTCCTATGATTTGCGTATCCTACCATCTGCCACCAAATTTACCAACGACAAGTCGAACTTGGACATTGCTATGTACTCTTGGAGATAAAGCCTAGCCACAAGGCCGGTAAGCCGGGTTTACAGCTCTCAAACCCGTATGGCTAGCTAAAGGTGAACTCAAAAGCATCAGTAGCCCCATCATTGCCCATATAGTTGACTCCGGACATCGTGTGGACCCCAACGAAGCCTTTGAGGTAATAAACAAAGTCCCACCAAGCTATACAAAGTCCCTGAGTCGACGTTTGCTAGCAACAGCAGAAGCAACCGCGATCCTGTTGAGGAAGCCAGATATGTGCGCGCAAAAAAATTGTACAAACTCCATATCTGGTGTGGCCCGCAGTCACTTAGCGGCATGCACTAATCCGCGCCCTCATTGGCTCCTGCTTAAAAGAAAAGACGATTGATCGATTGTTTAAAATTTAACTCTCCCATGTAAATGTACGGCCTGAGGAGAATCTCTCGAAAGTGTACACTCCCCAAATGTTGTTCTGAATTATCTGATGAGAATTTTCCAGCTTTAAAAGCTGAAGTCGTCTACTTAAAGTCATGCAGGTAATCAATTAGAAAAAAAAGGAGAAGCAGGAAAGGGTGCTTTGAATGGCAGACTGAGCATGTGAAAGCAAAAACACGCCTACCTCGCATTCATCAAGGCTGTAGAAGGCATGAAAGCTATCACGGTTGAGGATGCTGACGAAGGCAATAAAGGCGGCAAGTAAATCGCCCATGACAAGGATCAGAATTGCGGCTATGAAAGACATGCCTTGGAGGTAGCCAATGGAGGGCTGGAAGGAGACGTAGGCAGCCAGAAGATCATGCAGATCACGATGGTAAGGCCCATCAGCTTGGAAGAGGCCCAGTTGAGGAAACGTACGGAAAATGTCTAGGCGAATAATTTGAACACTGGTGTCCTGGCCTGAAATGAGCAGCAACAGCACATTTTCAGTAATCGTAAATTAAGAAAAGGAACTCAGGGAAATTTCATGTCAAAAAACTAAAAAGATTGGGTATTGAACAGGATATCCAGTCTGATTATAATCTTTCTGCTCACTGCAAATTCGTGTTAACACCAATAGATATATTTTAGGGGGAGGGGGTGGGGCTTACACTCTCATTGTCGGACCAGCAAGCTTTAAGGTAAATGCGCTGTGAACATGAGAAAACGTGATGTGTGCAACACGCAACGGTTCGAGTGTAGTTGCCGAAGATGTCGTAGGTGTATCCCACAATATCGGGGACATAGAGACGGTTAACTGCGCGCGAATTAGTTTCTAGTGACAGTGGACATTATCAGCATTGACAGATAGCATTGTCGGCAAGGACAAGGGGGACTGGAATGGTCATATCTGGCTTATTAGGCGTCGTCAGCCAGTCATACCCAGACCCGAGTGGCGTCCCACCCGAGCCTCGAACTCGCTACCTCTTTGATCAAAGTCAAACGCCCTAACCAGTGAGCCAATGGCTGATGACCCCCTAATAAACCCAAAATGGCCATTCCAGTCTCTCTTCGCCTTGCGGCCAATACTATCTACATAAACTACCAAATGCTACGGCTGTCAGGGACTCTGTCGAGGCTCTGGGCAGAGCGGGACAAATGAGCTCCGTTAGCGGTCGGGTGAGCGTTCATTAATGAATGATCAGCATTTCCCTTAGTGGCTTCTTCTCACCAACTAGCCTGCTGACGAAGTTAAACAATCCGCCTATGCATACTGTACATGCCTGGTCCGCACACAATGGACAAGGATAGTGCACAAACTACCAACGAGCAACTCAGATCCTAAGTAAGTGGAAGGGCCGTAGATATCACAGCAAGCAGTAGCCATTGCAGCCCAATTCCCCGTCTTGAAAGGAGGACAGACTTATACCGTCAGTCGACAACCTTAAATGCGACGGCATTTAGCACACTGTGAGAGTTTAGAGGCGCGTTACATTTTTTACAGGGAGGAATACGTATTTAGTGCTGCCGAAATCACTCGCTCTCCTTTTTAAGGCGGTTACTCAATTTATGCCGGAATTGGGCGCGATGGTTGGTAGATCCAGGCAGTTCGTTTACACGAGCCACTCACGACACAGCCACTTTTCCAAAAGAAGGGAGTTTTCTTAGCTCTGATCTTAAATAAACAAGTGCTACAGAGGTCAAATTGATTAGAACTCCGTGAGCCTGAGTCCCAGTCCTCGATCCAATCACTCCATTTGCATACAGTGCTGACAAAAACAGAGCATTATCAGTTCACCTGACAACCTTACAAGCCATGCATTTTGGCGCATTGTGATAAGTTTAAAGCAATGCTGATTTATTACTGTGAGGAAGGCGCCGACATTCCTACTTGCCTACAAAACCGTCTTCGTAGGATCCGAATCTGGCTTAAATTAGAGATCCCTCGAGGGCTTTATCAAGAACAGGGCTATTGCAGTCTGACCCTTAGTTTGAAAGACGACAGAATTATCCTACTAGTTGGTAATCACTCATGTAGATGTGACACCTATAGTTTATAGTGATAGCGGATATGATCAAAATTCCTCGCACTCTCTCCTCTCCAACACAGCCCCCCCCCTCTGTCTAGTGTCAAGAGCGCTGACAAACATAAACAGCCCATTGACACGTGCTACGCATGTCCAGTCGACGCACAATGGATCAGGCTAGTGGTTCGAATATCATTCGACTTGTAGCTGTCAGAATAATGTGATTTACCGCTAAAAGTTTGGAAATCAACTGAAACTGTAGCTCGAATACTGGCGATTGAATCCCGAAATTGGTTCCAACGATTATATTAAACTTCGTTTATTATCTCCCAAACAGTTATACCTCGTCTTTCATAGTTAGGTCTTACGAATATATCTAAACAAATGCAAAGGCAATGATAATGAATGTCAAAACTGCCAGAAGAGAGTTGCAACTGCAACCATCCCCATGTGATCATCAAGGACGCAGAGCAGATGGCCTAACGCATGACACGTCATATTGGAAATTTGAGGGGGCGGTTTAAGACATGTTTGAGGCTGTTATTTTTTTAAAATTGACTTGAGGCAAAACAAGCTGGCTACTAGAAAGGAATCCAGTTCAGGTCAGTGTTCTGACGAAAAAGGTGGGCTAAATTAGGTCACCTCCAACAAAACTGAACGACTTTTCTATGTTATTTAACGCTGCGGATAAAAACGTCTTGTTTACGCGCTTGGTACTACAAAAGAACATTAATAAAAGTAGTGACAAGTTTTAATTTTATCTTTTAAGAGAACATAATCTTCGTTTTATCTTCGTGAAAAGCAGGTAAACGTAAGTATGAGAAGTCGAACTGTTTTCGGGAAGAAAAGGGTGGATTCAGTGTAAAAATTTCAGTTTTACAACTCTGGTACGTTTTTTGCCATAAAAGTAAGTAATAAACTTGTGCAGCCATATTTTGGTTTACCACACCAAAAATAAATGCTGTAAAAAATCACACGTAACATGTTGTCACTTTTCTCTCTTACGCCGCATGCAAACGTCAACAAAATTAGCAACAGTAGCTTATATAGTCCCCCTCATTAATCCCAGGTCTCAGCATTTGCCCTACGAAAATGATGGTTATAGAGTCTTATGGGTGGAAAATTAGGACACGCAATGGAATAATCCGTAATAACTGCTAAATGAACTTTAATTTTACTGTATTTAGAAGTGTTTTTGATTAATATCTGTAGATTTTCCTTATCTGTATTATCGTTTAACGATTCGTGAGAAAACCCGATTATCAAATTGTAGGTTTCTTGAAATTCCCAAAAAATCGAAATGGTGGTTAGGAGGTCATCTACTTCAACTTACCTGAGGTCCAACTTACCGTTCTGGAGTTAGATAAGTAGAGTTCGCCGTACGAAGCACCGCGCACACCTTCAATTCACATGCGGAAGAACTTTCGCCCAGCGGCCGCGGGAAGCAACTTCGACTACATTTTTTGCACTTTTGACTTCGAAAAATTTCCTTCTCTGCCTATCCTAGTTCCCCACGCCCCAAAATTCTATAACCACCGTTTTTGTCGGACAGAATGCTGAGATTAAGGGTATACGAGAAGAATACATAAGCTACTTTTGCCAAACAATTACTGTCTGCAGTTGACTATGAACGAATACGGAACACTGCAACAAAGGGAGTGTCGTGTGAGTCGCAGCAAGTATTTTCAATACAAGTAAAGTCACTCTGTGGTACATTATTGATGGCAGAATTGTGCCCAGAAATAAGAAGGGTGGACCAAAATGGTCCACCAGTAGGCAGGAGGACGACCTCATTCGTTTGACACTAAAACGGATCATTATATACTGCGCAGAAGTTCTCCCAGTTGTGTGAGTTCGATTCCAACCGAGGCTGCATTTTATCACAATTAGGGCGACTGAATTATTATTATGTTAGTTAATCGATTGTAGGTTTCTCGAATGTGACTTCGTTACATCAACGTGATTATAAACTGGTTGACCGACAAAGCATAGACCAAGCACCAAAGAAGTTCTCTCTAGGTTACGTTTTGCTCCTTTTATGACGGTCAGGGCAAACAATAAAACACCCCGCCCCCGGTAACCAAGGGATAGGTGGCCTAGGACACCGAGTACGCGATGTTTTTTTTTGGGGGGGGGATATTATCACGCACCGAAAGGAGAATTTGGATGCTACCCAGCAACAACAGACATGAAACCTTTTCAAGCAAAACCTCAAAAAAGACGCAGCAGAGTCCGAGTTCTAGCTTCAAAAGTCTGTAAAATTAATTCCGCGAAACAGTAAAACCTTGCAGCTAAGCAGAAAAAGAGAGCTATCTTCTGAACTTGAAAATACGTACATGTAAGGTGACTGTTAAAATATACCGAAATTAGTATGAATCGAACGCTTACATGACGCAGAGTTGGGGCATAAATTCGAGAAGGCAAAAAACGGACTAGACGGCGACGACTGGGGCAGAGAGACGGGACTTGAAAGTCCGCCGTTAACAGAAACGGAAATTGGCTGGAAAAGTGTCGGATTCGGAGAGCACAAGTTCGCATCCGCAAAGGAGAAGTGCCCAGTGGGCGAAGGAGGGAGGATGGGGAGGTTACTGTCGCGGCATGAGGGGGAACCAGTCTTCGGCAGGGAAGCGGGACTCTCGAACTCCAAGCGTTCCCGATCCAGTCGCTCAATGTAATCTCGGCTGCGCTTTAAGCAAGCCTCGAACAACTCCCTTGTTATGCCCAGCGGGTTACCGATGACCAAGGACCATACCTGAATTGTGTGAAAAGAAGCTTAAAGTTCGCTCAAGATCTGTACATAGGAAGGCATTGGAAGAAGAGTAATTGCACGTCTCAACAGCGTAGTTATAGGAAGACTTCAACAACGCCGTCTCATTGAAAATAATAAGTTCCTGACCAGTCTCATACTATCATTTATGATCAGAAAACTATAGTCTCAGGAGGAGGTGAGGTAACTCGGGAGGAACCCCGAAGTGAAATGCCAAAAAAATCAGGTCATCTTAAATTGAAAGAGAACGAAAGAGCCTACCAAGAGAACTCACACATCCGCCAGGCTCATGAACAGTAGACAACACGCCAAATGTGAAATTTTACTGAAAGAGACTATAGGAGGTCAAACTATGAGTACAATATAAGCATTGAAGTGAGATGAAAGGCAGTAAATTGTGGCAACCAATGCGGGCATATGCAGCTGTGCCACTGATCTTCACAAAAACGAGGTCAGAAAACTCGACTAGGCCAAGCAAACTAAAGATTACAGTGTCTGAAGTTCAAAACTTGTATAGGTAGGACTGTATTTAGAGGTTTTATTTGCCTTCGACTTGGGATATTTTGGCGGTAACTTATAAATAAACCGAAAGGCTTCGTTGGGGTTGACACAATGTCCGGAATCAACAACGTGTGCATAAAGAGCGCAAATTCTGCTCCTGTCTTCACCTTTTACCAGGAAGAGAGGTGTTCCCTTATTCTATCGGATAGGTGCCGACCCGCATGACCAATATAATCTGCTCCACAGGGGCAAGTAAATGAGCAGATGCACATGGAGGTAGTCAGAGCCTGAAACTTCCTTCGTCTCTACATTCCTTTTCTCATTTACTTGCGTCAGTGGAGCACGTTATATTGGTTGCACGAGTCGACACCTATCCAAAAGAATAAGGGAACACCTCAGAGACCACGAAAGTGCTCAACAAAAATGAAAATGCAAAATGAAGAAGGCGAGAAAATTCGATACCTAATCTATGACCAAGGGATTCGACTTTCAAAGAAAACGTCCGATGGGTAAGTTGTGGAGTATTTAACATACACCACTAAAAGAAAATAGAAGCAATTCTAAGTAGTTATGCGTTCTTTTTCCTTCTTTATCCAATCCACTGTACAGTATTTGACTAATAAAAGTTGCAAGCACTCCTTAGCAGTTAGTATGGAATATCAAGGTCAAGGCTTTCAGTTCTCTACATACATTAATGCCTTCGAAGTGAATAAGATATCGGATGTAATACGAATCTATAATACAAGACCAAAAAGACTGAACAAGTAAGCTGGACTAAATGCCACGACACGGTGGAACGTTAATCTCACAATAGCTAGACGGTGCAAAATATTGCCTATTTATTTAACAGAAGAGTAATGACTATGAATATAAAACGGCGCAAACCTGAGACCTGACGGCCGACGGAAGTCCGTGCCACCAAGCCTGATAGGCACGTGTGCTCCGATAGGCCAGATTCCAATTCGGCAGGACAACTGAACGCCAAAATTTAAGCAGGCCTTGAGTGCGCGCCTCCAAAGCGAGTTTGTTGTCCTGTTTTTCAAGCTGCTTCAAGTACTCCCTTTCTTCTACAAAAAAATAGACAGAAAAATCATAATAAGCAGGGAGCAGCAGAGAAGAAGGCCACACAAACATACAGCGGGGACTAGCCCACAAAGTATATCAGTTACAATATAGAGGTGAAGACTGATGGCGATTCAAATAAATCAAATACGGCAGAGGAGTTTTAATTTTTGTGTTCGGTGGTGGAGATTGACGTATGATGTCTAGTTTGTTAGCCGTAAGGCATCTAACATTCTATTTGAAATCATGAGCGGTTTTTTATGCACAATTAACCAAGACCCAAAGCAAAGTACCAAGGCACACAGTGTGGCTATAGAAGGCGACATATACTTACTGGTAGCGAATGGGGCAAACACCTAGTACAAAATATAACTGTAAAAGGGAAATTGACCGGAAAAAGGAAACACTCAAAACAAATCTTGAAGTTCTTAAGAGCCTTAGTACGTGAAGCCATCATGTCCATCAGGCATTTAGTAGTCTATTCAAAGACAAATCGGCACTACTTCAAGATCTTCCACTCGGGTTCTCGTAGGTTTTGGCAAAGAGCAATAATGAATTTAACTCATATGTATGGATGAGGAAGAAGGCAGGTCGAGCACCAGATCCATTGATTTATTGTTTTGAGCTTTCGAACACTTACAGGTGTCCATCTTCAGAGATGAGAAAGCAAGCAAAAAAGGGGATAATTATAGTGGCCAAAGGCCAGTCAAATGTTAGGTTGTCAAGGCATTAGAAACAGCAAACGAGAAGGGGAGGTGGGGGAGGAGGGCAATTAGCTGGCAGTGGGATCAGAGGGGCAATTAATTGGTGCCTGTTGACCTCAGATGCCAACTTGGTCAACAGGCACCTGGGCCTGCCAGCGGCCTACAAAGTCTTGCGCCACTACGTTGGAAAGAGCCGGGACGAAGCCAAATCAAAAGTAAGAATGGCAAGCGAACAGGAACCCACAACGAACCGGCTGGAAGAGGACGCAGTGTTACCAGGGCCCTCTACCAGGTGACAAGGAGGCATACTAATTGCTGTTCATGACCCCCAGCCCCACGGATAGCTAATTAGCCTACAACAATATAATTGCCCCTCCGATCCCACTGACAGCTAATTGCCATCCTCCCCCACCTCTCCTTCTCGTTTGCTGTTTCTAATGCCTTGACAACCTGACGATTTCTGACATTTGATTGGCCTTTGGCCACTATAATTATCCTCTTTTTTGGTTGCTTTCTCATCTCTGAAGATGGACACCTGTGAAAATGGTCTGGTGCTCGACCGGCCTTCTTCCTCATCCATGCAGGTACCTGGATCGCGAACCTTCGCATTCATTCGGTAACTCATGTAAAACTCAGCGGTTTCGGTCGGAATCGAACGCCAGTCAACAGGTGGGTTAACTGAATTATTCAAATCTATCAAACCCCCTACGAAGTATGTCTACTAGATTGATTGCTAAAGAAAACATGCTTGGACATTCAGCTCATTGGATCAGAATTGTTAGATTCCATATACTGTAGTAGTCTGGACGGCTAACCTGAACAAAGTGTGAATAAACCCATGGCTCCCAGTGGGACCTCTAGTGGTTGGAGCGTCGGCTGCGTTCAAGCCTTCCCATTGCTCTCATGCGTTCAAATCCTGCAGAGGCCACTGATATTTTCACAGATGGGCCAAATGGAAGGAGCCGAATCACAAAAATACAAATTTCAGGGTGGAATCCAAAAGTATACTCTGACCCCAACCACAAACGTAGACGTAAAGTCTAAATCTAATTCAAAGTCGAAACCCAGCCCTAAGCCTAAGCCCAATTCAGTAAAAGAATGTAGCGTGATGGCGAGAGTATTTAAACGAAGGAAGTTTAAAATTCACAAAATCAGGTATCACTAGAAACCTTATAAAAAGACCAACTTCCTCACGTTTACATTGAATTGTTCTCGTAGAATAAAGCAAATTTACCGAATTTGGACGACATTCTGCATATGTTCCCTCTTCCCGCCTACCCGGCAGGATACTGGAGAAACAATGCCCTCTACGCAATGCAGGTGGCCAATATTTTAGTGTCCTCACATTTGAAATTTGGACACAATCAAGTGTATTACGGCAAAAACGTCTCCGAGGCTGTTGGCCGCCTTCTCGCACCACTTGGAGTTGGAGTCGCACACAGGCCGAAGGCAACCATAAGGCGTCAGATAATGAAACCAAAAGACCAACTGCTACGGCAAGAAATATCTGGAGTCGTCTACAGGATCTGATGCAGTTGCAGATAGAGCAACTAGGTCAGAAAAACTAGTAGACTTCCCAAGACGCGAAGTGCCAAACACATGACAGCAGCGCGGCCGAATGATGCCAATTCTCAAGTTTCGGCTCATTCGACGAGACCCGGACACACATTCAAATTTCATGAGACCATAATCGTGGGAAGAGGTCATAATCGTGTAAGCCGAGAGTTACTTGAGTCATGGTTCACGGGCTCCCAGTCTAAAGATAAGTACAACTATTTGCCCAATCCAGATTCGGTGCTTGGGCTCAACTTGGCCAAAGCAAGTCGCCACTTGGGGAACGGACAGGCCACCGCGTCATCCTACGCCAACACCTAAGGGCCAGATGGCCGAGCAATCATCACGCTCAAGTTCACCACGCGTGGTAAAAGTTCAGCAAACTACTAACGCGCAAGAAGGCAATTACCGTTAACTGTGGTTGTATGTTTGCAGTTTTATCCTATAACTTCTGCCAACTCCTGCGCATACGCTACCCATATCGGCTACTGCTTTCTGCTTATCTCTCTGATGATGAATCCGCGACGGATCTCAAAACGTCAGGCGAATAAAAGTATTGTCCCAGCGATCGAGTCGTATTCTTCTAATATAAGCAAGCCCATCCCCTATTTTCTCTCGTAAATTAGTAGAACGGCGCTTTCTAAAACAAGAGAAGTGTGTATTAGAGTGGCACCTTTTGGTTATTCGGAAGAAAGTGTACCTACGTCAGGGTTTCGCAAAATTATCTTAATCGGCTAAACTGATTAATACAAAAGCACCAGCTAATTGAAGGTGCGGTGACATGAGGCGTTATTACAAGTCTGTCCAGGTACTCGAAACTGACAGTAAAGTTGTCGCCGCACGATACAGGCTGTTAAGGAGACCCTGTCAATGCTTTACATTGTATCGTGGACTCGAACGGCTTTTCACAACGAGCCCTCATTTCTTTCTCCCTCAACTTGCATGAAAATTTTCTTCTATATACGTTGGTTGGCCTACTCCGTCCTTTATAATCCGATTTTTATCTCTGTTTATTTGAAGTATTTGACGAATTTCTGGAGGAAATTTATCCACGATGTCGAAAGTTGCAGTCATTGAGGATTATGGATTGCTCTTGATTTCCCGGTGTTGTGAGTTTGTGCGTTTAATTTTATTCCTTGTGAATGAAGGACGTTTTGCCAAAAATTTTGGAAGGATATTTTCAAAATAAAGCGTATCTCTCTCTGTCAATCTTAAGATCGCAGCGACCTTTCCGCCTAGAATAATAGCTGATGTCACACATAGCTACCGTCGACGTATGCAACACGTGTGCAGATGCCTACACGTGCGCGAATCAGACTTCAGCAGAAGGATGTCTCACCTAGGCAAGTTAGCTTTAGTTACATTAAGGAACCGTTTAGGTCTAACTTTCTTCTTATCTTCCTACGGTGGAGGTCTGAGCTACCTCTTAAGGTGAACTCAATCCAAGATACGAAGTTTAGTACTGTTATGACCCTTGCCTGGTACTTTTACTTAATACCAAACAGCCCGTAAGAGAGACAACGAGAAGACCAGTCAGCCAGAGGGAGAGAGAGTTTACTCAGACCAGCACGTTATAGCAAGTCAGCGCAAGTCATTGAGTGAGTGTTTTACAACAAAATTAGGGCAACAAACGAATGTGAACGATCCAATCAGCTTTCGGCTACCGGCGTGATTGGCTGGGACTCAACAGCTGAAATTCAGCTTACATCTTGAATTATTGATTGATGTGACTGCAAGTTGTGTTTGCTGCCTGTGGCCGATCAATAGCTTGCTGTGCACGCGGCTGCTTGCGCAGGCTATATATCTATTATGCGTATCCTAACAGAGTAATCATGGGAATGGGCGCATTCCCAGCAAGTACACTGTAAGTTTATGCGCAGGAGAGGCCTCATGGGAAAATGTGGAGCTGGGCCGCAACGCAGGGGAGGTGCTACCTCAGACTTGTTCAGTAGCACGGCCTGTATGGATCGACTAGACTTTGTGCGATCGGAAATGGTAACTAACAAGGACAAAAACTCTAGCTAGCGCGAGCCACACATCCGCTCGACTCCTGTGTAGACCTAAGGTACTAACGTGGTATGCATAGTTTAAATATGCCAAAGTAACACCAAAAACTCTGAGGCTGTTGAGACTGAAAAACATGGCTCAACGCTCAGTGTTAGCCATGTTTAAGGGTGCTCAACAGAATCCAAAATGTCCAGTAAATACACTTCTTGTTCCAGCGATCGCATCGCATACTTCTGCTGAGTGCTATGTGCCAAGAAAGAGCTGCATAACCCCTTTTACTTGCTGCCAAGGGCAGCTCCTTCCAAGCCAAGTAGAGAGTTCATGGGTGTGTCTCGAAGAATTTGAAACTCCTCGTAATAACACCACAGGAACCGCTCAATCTCAGCCATTACCAATAAGATTTCGGTGCAGAAATTTACCTATCAAATGCCGACAGTATCAGGACACTTGCTTCGAGTATATGGATTCGCGTAATCCTACTTGATATGTTATGGCGTGTGTATGGCCCTCGATAGTGTTTTAGTTTATTGTAAGCATATAATCATCTTAAAGAAACATGAATTCACGACTTCTTTTACAAGCGTATATCAACGCTTTAAAATACTGTTACAATCGTCGCCGGCTATCAAGCCCACCTCAGGCCCAGACCAAATTGGGTTCAATAAGCGGCGGGCGCATTAAGCGGAGAGTCCTAGTGGCAGTGACGGGTTTCAACACGAATATACGCTGACAATTTCGATCTACGCCTAAAGATATATACCGCAATCAAAAATTAATTTCTCTGGAGACTAAAAACTGGAACTTTATAAACCGGAATATCAACCAGAAAGCAGATAGGGAAAGCGGGGGACCCACTGATGAGCCGGAGCCCGCGCAGCTGTGTCAAGCAGCGGCAGAATTCCGGCGAAACAAGTGGCTGGGCTTTTTAGCAAGTACCTAGCCTGTTAGTATGGTAAGTGCAACGTCAATTTATACTAGTTAAGACTGTCCTGTGGCAGCAGGTGTATATTTAATTGGGGTTGACGGGTTATAAAACAAATATACACTCACAATTTCGGTCTACACCTATAGACCTTATATATACTGATAGATACCGCGATCAGAAATTAATTTCTCTGCAGATTAAAAACCTGTGCTTTCTAAACTGGTATATCAACCAGAAAGCAGATAGGGAAATCGGGGAACCCACTGATGAGCCGGACCCTTAGCAGCCGTGTCAAGCAGCGGCAGAATGTTGTCGTGCTCCTAGGCGATGCTACTTTTACTATTGCTACTAATATTTACAGTTCTTACTTACAGTTCTCCGGCAGCCACATCTGCCGTTGAGATCTCAAATTACATGCCAGGGAATGTAGGGTGTACGTCAACCACGGTAAGGACAGGAATCTATTTATGGTCCCTACGTTTAGCTTGCGATAGCTAGCCAAGCACCTCAACTATCAACCTTTAGCTGCGTCTTCTTAGAACACATTTGGGTGCGAAATCGGGATTATAGTTTGTCGAGCCATGTCTTGACTTTCTACAATATCTAGTTTTGGTCAGAATTTACAGAGCGTCATCCGTCTTTTAGGAGGCAAACTCCTACACAATCAACTATTCATGAAAGCTGAGTAATTACTCTAACAGTATTCAATGTTCATCGATAAGACATGCATCCTATTTTGTCAATTCAATATAACAGGCGGAGGTATGAGTTTACCGCCTGAGGTGATTCTGTAGGCATTTGGTCTCATCCAGTAGGTAAGATTTTTCACTAGTTTTACACTGTTACTACTGCGACTCGTGTTTTCACTGCTAGGTCTTTATACTGATAGCGGAAATTTTATGTTTATTTAACTGATAGTGGCAGAGTGCAGGTACCAGTCAAAGTAGAAATGATGAATACAGTAAGGTGAGAGCACACTACAAGTACTATTCTAGAGGACAGCAATACGACAATACGGTATGAGACAGGTACAGTAAGGCAGTCTTAGTCAGTGCAATGGGAATAGGGCAATATTACTGATGCTGATAATATTAGTGATAGTGGTGATACTAGCAAATCACGTCTTTCCTTGGTTTCCGCCGCGAATAGAGCTCGAGCGGGAACTGCCCTTTAGAGCTTTGAAGCTTACCTTTCACTCCGGCGTCCACTTCACCTCATTCCTTTTTTTGGTGAATTAGTTGGGTGGTGTGGCTATGTGCTCATAGCCCTTGGAAAACTTCCTGTATTAGGAAGTGAGGCCCGAAAAGAACTTTTGACCTCAGTCCCATAGCCTGGCATTGGTCACTCGCGGCCTCATAAACTTTTCCTTATCAGTCTCGATCAAGGATGCAGATCTGATATGCCCTAAATAATTTGTCCCTTTCTCGTAGAACTACACATTTTTTTCCGACTGGAGAGTGAAACCTGCCAGCTTTAGGCTGTCGAATACCTTACACAGATTATGAGATGGTATCCATCGTCCTTCCCAAAAACGACGATGCTATCGACATACATCACACATGCCTTCGGACTGAGCTGTGCAAGAATTGATTCATGAATCTTGCGGAGGTACTCGGCGCGTTTGCTAGAAGTGAGAGACATGTGTCCGTATCCGTATGGTGCAGAGAACTGAGTAGCAGTTGTGGCGGTAGAGGCAGTTTTTCCAGAATTACTGAGACCAATTTTTTCACTACTACTGCTACGGCTCTTACTGTCCCTGTGTTGTTTGTACTGCTAGGTCTGCATACTACTATTAGAAGTGCTGTGTCTATGCCAGGAGTGCTAGTTCTAGTAATCATACTTGCTTAAGTCAGTAATTGACAAGCTACTGTGCGGTCTGATTGTGCATGCAGGAAATTGTAGCCTAGTATGCAGTCGTAATCTCTATAGGGATTTTTTAGTAAGCTGTATGGTTAAGAAACGTGCATTTAATAATAGTTGAAGATCTTCCCCGCATTTAAGTCGTAACAGAGTGGCAATATAGTGACGATATAGTACCAGGTAGATGATATATTGACAACCAATTCCGATTATGTCTACCATATGCCTATCTTATAGTCACTGGATAGACAACTCAAAGCCTCAGGTACCGTCTTTCTGCATGATTAGCTCAGTGGTTACCATGCCTTTATCATGCAAGTTAGTGCCAGTTACCGTCTTTGGGCTAAATATAAAATTGTTACCGTATTCGACTATAGTTTGGAAGTTACAGAACGTCGCATGTCTAACTAAGGGCACACCATTTTCCAGAATTTGCTTATCATAATAGCGTGGTATTTTCTATACCGTAACAATATCTGAGTTGTTAGACATGCATCTTATATTTACAATAAGCATAACTGATGTTAAAATATGCGTTAACAAGCTTCCTGGTCCTCCATGAAAGTGATAGGAAGAAAATGCTGGGTACGCTGGGTTGATTTTTGTCGCTGTACGGATGGCGCAGACCAAGAGGTACAGGCAGATGCTCACAAGTGGTGAAGCCGTTGAAAGTTACTTGATAAAGCTTTGTGTCGGTCAGGCACCCAGATTCGCTTGTGAGCAACCAATTACCCCCGGTTTTTTCACGCGACAGTTCGGCCATCTATTTTGATGATGACCAGGTTATGCTCTAAATAGATTTGTGCTGTGGCTTGAGCGCGAGTTAGGTTTTAAGTGATAGTCCACTTTCCGCAACATCAACCGCATTCTTGCTCATTTCTCATCATCAAAGTAAGGGCTGATTCGCCACCTGTAGCCCTTGGTCAGCGCAATTACATTCGTTTAGACAAGTGTCTTTTAAATTTATGACAGATCTCTTTAGTGGTCACGTTTGGCTCGCATCTGCCCTTCATGCACCGTCGACGCTTCTTTATGGACAGTGGCTGTGCGGGCATAGAGGTGTGCCCTATTTAAATCTGTCGACCGATTCAGTAGAGATTAAGCGGCCAAGTGGCTGTAAATTTCTTAGAAATAGGTGCTGTTTGTCTTCCCGATTTCGTTTTGTGATCCTCAAGAGGTGTCTATCCAACTGGGGAGGAGCTTATCTTGGCCTATTACAATTTTTACCTGTTCTGTTTCGAGCGGCTATGTTGTGTTTGGATTGTGGGCAATAAATTCCTATTAGCATTTACTTAAAGAGGACAGGAAAGTCTGGCAATGTTAGGTTATGTAAGTCCCCCTAGCCACCACTAATCTCGGGGTCGTGTAAAACAGGAATAATGATACAGTAGTCGCCGGCTATTAAGCCCACCTCGGGCCCAGACCAAATTGCGCTTAATAAGCGGCTGGCACATTAAGCGGAGAGTCCTAGATCTTGATTAGCAAACGCAGGATAGGCACTATACATTAGATACGTACTGTATTGTGTGTAGAGCTTGGTTATGTACAAGAAAAGAATTCTGTTTGGGTGCATTTTACGCAATAACAAAAACAAAAAGATTATTTGCGACACGTAACCAGCTGCGCACGCAGAGAGATGACGATTCCACTCCATCCTGTTGGCAAACTGGGCTTTGTAGCCAGCGACTGGGCTTATTAGCCGGCGGATTTTGTTGTGTAAAATTCCGTCCCAAGCTGACTTGGGCTTAATACGCGGCTAAGCTTATTAGCCGTGGGCTTAATAACCGGTGACTACTGTATTTCGCTAACCAGTTGGCCACCGTGATTTAATTTTTTCCGTCCCCGAGCGGCGGTTTTAAATACGTAAGTAGAAGAAGGTAAAATGTTCTTTATTCAGTTACTTGGGCCTCGCATATCCTCGATCATTCAGAATTACGCAAGTATAATTCAAACGCCGGCAAGCCCGTAACTCCACCCAAGGTTGCATTTATTGGTCTAATTCACGCGATGACATCACTGGTACGTCGTTTATGACGCACGTGCTTCGTCACTGAGTAAAATCCGCTGAGTGAAATCTGCTGAGTGAAATCCTCGAACCCCGTATGCAGCCATGGCGAAATTAAAGATGTAGCAAAGGGACAGTTGTGTTCAAAGACCCGAAAGGGTTGAAAATTTAACGATTAAAATACCGCTATCGGCGCAAAATTTCCTCGTTGCCCATTGAGACTACTGTCTAACTGAAGGTAGTGAAGAGTTCAGCCCGAAGCACGGATCGGTACAGTCCGTCAAAACGCGAGCGATTCATTGTCTTCACGCATTCAGTCTGCATCCATGTTAAGAGAAATGTGCTCAGCATTCCACGTCAGCTGTCACGGATATTAAAGCACGGAAGGCCATAACCCGCGATATAACAGTGGAAAACTAGATTAGGCGTATATCCAGCCGTAAAAAAGTGTAAGCAAGATGCGTGAGCTGTGAGACACTTTCGACTGACAACAGACAAACTTGGGTGTAAGAGGAGAAAAGCCTAATAAAAAATAAAGGCTCAAGGGGGAGTGTGCGACCAGATGACGAGCTGAGAAGACGATTAGATCACCGGGATAATACTATTATTCGCCTGACGCTTCGAGATCTGTCGCGGATTCGTCATCAGAGACATAGTCAGAGAACAGTAGCAGATAGGGTCATCAATATTTCGGTATTTAAGACATCTGCTGTAGGGCAACACAAGACGGTTTTACAAACGCCCCAAGAGTTAAGAAATGGCAAAGTTCATAGATCAAATGTGTCAGCTTCATACTTAGGCGAAGGTCTTTACAGTCTTTCCTATTTAAACTTTTGTAAACTGCGGCGATCCTGTCAGCAGCGACATCTGCCGCGCCTTATGCCCATAGTCTACGCAGTCTCTTAACGTTATCCTGTGTTTACCCGGAATGTACTGTCGACGATAGTGGCGGGTTCTTCTGTTTTCGCCGCCCTTTGGGCGGGCTCTGCAAGAAGCGAGCAAGTACCTTCCACACTTTGGGGATGATCGTCGTGATCTTTACGGCCACTCCCCGTTTCGTCCCCCGTCTCGCCCCCCTGCAAGTTGATCCTGCAGCTATTCGCACGGTTATATGTGGGGAGAAAAGTAAACCCTGTCATCACGCGAGTTCTTCCACGAGAGGAGCGTTTTGACCACTCATACACTTTCATCAATATGATGCTCCCAATTCGTGCATATTTTTCTCATGTGAACGATATTTTTTCTCCTAGAAATCCTTAAATCCCATTTAAACTTCCATAGTTTCCCAAAAATGTCCAAGGGAGGGCTTTCCCTGTCTCTTTTTCCTTCGTTTCCCCTCACTGGCTCATGTCATTTGGCATCACTTATGAGCTGAGGTACTGTTCCCGAAGTTGCAATTGCAAAATTTGCTCTTTCTCTATAATATTTTGCGTGACTATTTCGTTTCGTTTATCTGGGCAGAATTGTCACACATCCTTATTTAAAGGTATGCACATACAGTTCCCTCAAATAAACTGAACTGAAATAAGATATGAAACCGGCAGAGCTTTTATGCAGTTAGATTGGCTTGAAGCACAATTTTTGATTGACACTGTATTACCAATTAACCCACATTGGAAATAAAGTTGACATTTGACCTCTATACGATCGTCAAAACTAATTTCTATCTCACTTCAATATATTTATAACGGCTTTCTGCCTTCGACTTCAATGCCAGATTTAAAAGAAACCTGGTTCTAAGACGCACCTAAGATGCATACGGAAAAAGGTGTGCATTTTTTCAGTTAACGGAGTGCTGACCACGGTAATTATAAACGGAGCAAAAAATTAATACTTCAAATGCGTTAGGTGTGTGCAATGAAAAGAGGACCGCTTGCAAGCAAATGTCACACCTGTTTCATTTGGAGTCATTAAACTGAAGTAGGCGTGTGGGCATATTTAATACCCACTTAGGCATCTCCAGGCAGCAGAATGCAATTTATCTTCCTAAATGTGCCTTCACACGAAGGATTATGTGATACTTCAGTTGACCCAATGGTAAAAAAAATCGCGGCCTCAGTGGGAGTCACACCTAGCCAGCAGGCAAGGCTTTTGTGGAGCCTACTTTCTACCCTCGAGCTACGAGGCTCACCGTGCTCACGCTTGGGTCGATTTACCCGCCCGCCCAACCTACTGATCGTATGGAATCCACCATACAGCAAGCTGACTGCCCAGGCAGGATTTCCTAAGCGATCATCTATGATCCACCAGAATGACTACTCGGCTCACCTATTTATTAGGAGGGTTTGGTAGGTTTGAATAACTCAGTTGACAGTCAGCATACTGTATCCGCAAGGGTGGATGCTATTCGATCAGTAGGTAGGCGATTAAATCGACCTAAGTGTAATAAAATTCACGGCGCACGGTGAGCCTCGTAGCTCAATGGTAGAGCGTTGGCTGCGCAAAAGCCTCTCCGTGCTGTGTGCATTTGACTCCCACGGAGGCTGCAAGTTTTTTCACAATTGGGTCAACTGAATTATTCAAATTCGCTAAACCCTCCTAATAATGATTGCTTGATGTAAAAGTATAAAGATAGCTTGTATGGATCTACTGCAGCCGCACAAAATTCGGTTTAAAGTGAAGAGGTTAAAAAACTCCAGTACAGTGTACTTTACTGTAACAGCTGCGTGGTGACAAAAAGACGCAGAATTTTCTCAAAGGAAACAGCGGAGAACAAATAATGCCATCATGACAGCCAAGCCAGTTAAAAATTTCAAAGATTTCTAAGTTGGTTGGCTTCAAAGAGATCTGTCAATTTTCCCAGCGGATTGGAAGGTAAAGTGAACAGTAGAGCTGACAATTGCTAGGCCAAACCAGTTCGTCGAAAGCCCAGGCTTCGGGTTGTCGAATAGAGAAGACAAAAACTTTAATTTAGACCAAAGGAGCTGTGACAAGTTTTTATAATTAAAAACGCTGGGCTTGAAGGCAAATACCAACAAATTGAACCATCCTCGTTTTACGTACAGATAATGAAGTAAAAGTACCTTCATACGCTGGAAGCTACGACCGCGTCAGAACCAGTATGTTCAAAAATAAAAGATGCAAGGTATTCCAAGAAATAAATATGGACTGCTCAGTAGAAAACCTGAAAACTACTTGCCCCCTGATAAATAATAAATTTTCAGTAACGTAACTGACATTCATTTTAAAGCCATTTTATGCATATATTGATGCTGTTAGCAGCCCTTCACACTCTTCTGCAGGGGACTAGTTTATGATTATGTTTACAAGAACATAAGTTACGTTGATAGTAAGATTACTGCATGTGCGACCTTTGAGGACTCACAAGCAGATGGGACAAAGAACAACTCAGTAGTACTGAGAAAGATAAGGACAGTGGAATTGCCACCTCAGGTCACCATTTTGACTGAGCGTTGGGTCGGGTGGAAGTGGTATACAGTGATCTATCATGACGCCGAAAGGAAGGGAGTTTCGACATTTTGCCTCGGAACTGCGTGTTTACTGCACTGCGAACGCAAGTGTGGGTTTAAGTGGGTTTGTAATAGGCGATAACTGTCTTTGTAAGGTGTGACAACTGGTAGCCTACCCTTACCTTAGATAATAATAATAAGGCTTATTGGTAAGACAATATCCATACAGTACATGTGTTAGAGGTTTCAGAGTAAGAATACTTGAGGTCTGGAAACAGTCTATCGTTTATGGATTTTTGATTGATCCTTCTGCAGAGGTATATTCAGCCGCGGTCAGTTCGAAAAGTAACCTCTTCCAATTGGACTGCAGAAAGGCTGGAATGCACAGGACTATTCCTCAGAAAATAAATTCTGCAATGGTTGCTGGATAAGAGGTGTCTTTGCAGTCACTTCTAATAGAAGCGGGACCTTAGGGAATACGTATGTGTTTTTAACAATGCCTACATCAGTTGTTGAAGGACTTTCGTTCATACATACCTAATCTGATGGGCTTTTCGAAAAGGCCATTTTATTGGAGAATTTTCTGCATGGAAGACCTTCATCTTGCGGCGTATCCATTAGGCATATTGTCCTAAAAGCATTAAATAGAGGTCAAAATTTCCACTGCTCTGTCCATGGGCGGGGCCATAGTCGTGTAGCAACTGCTTTAATGCCTTCCTTCTCTGGCGTCCCGATGCGCGAGGCAGGCCGGTTAACTGACAGTCACCATCACAAAAGCACACCGGCCCTCATAGGCTTGAGTTGAGCTGGGTCATGGTCGTGCGTGCACTTCTGCCTAGCCACGTTTGTGGGCCTAGTTGGCGCCCAAGTGACCTTGTCATCAGACCCCCAAACCAGGCTCTCTGACGCAACGAATCACGTGTTCCACAGCCAGACAGTCACTCACACACGAACCGCCCCAACCGCGCAAACAACACACCTCTGCTAGCAGGTCCCTAACGGTTGAACTTTCCGCTGTTCATACCGCTGCTCACACGTTCCCAGACGGACGCATTTACCGCACGCCAGCAAACAGACAACCCACGACAACTTGCGTTGTGCACCAATAAGTCGCTCCTAACATCTAATTGTCTTCTTCTTTTAGATGGAATATTCGTAGTGTTGTGGTTATGGTAGATCGCCCATCCTTGACCGCTACAATGGCACACTTAAACGCAGGCTCACGCCGCACCGGCCAGTTGCGTCCAATGCCCGCATCAGATAACTAATAGGCTCTTACCGTGATCTGGTGTCCATGAGAGGAAAGAGAGATAAAGGTCAACTTTAAATATGGCAATAGC
>JAYGXS010000002.1:28982031-29059952 GCA_036362985.1 Ligula intestinalis | reverse complement strand
ATGATATGGATCCAATAAATCATTTTGCTGCTATTGCCATACTTAAATTTGCACCAGGGAAACGTTGCTTTAAATAAAGGTCAACGCTACGAGCTCCCCGCCCCACGGCACTCAGTGCCCATTCCCCACTATGAACAAGCGCTTATAAACTACCATGGCGCGCAAGAAACCATGGCTTAGAAGGCTGCCAACTGACGAGGTAATTGGGTCCTCTCGGGATGAAGAGCCAAGCTTCTATACCTCCTTCTGAATGTCCCCCTTATGGCAGCTCCAGCTAGATTGAATCTGAGTCGACCCCATATCTATGTGAAAACGTGGTCCACCGTGCGCGGATCAGGCGTGCGTGGCACGTGCAGATAGTTGTTTTAAACTCCAGTGCACCCTACGCCGGCATCTCCACAAGCTTGGTAACCAGCAGGCAAACTTCTGAGGCACGGCAGCTCCTAGGCCTCAGCCCTTGGCTTAACCAATCACGCGCCCAACCCTTAGTCATTCACGCCTTTGTGCTGACACAAACATACACACCTGCGCAAAAACACAGCACTGCTCACACGCTACCGAGCGGACGTTTTTTTCAGCCACGCAAGCAAAGAGTCATCTCACGGCAACCTATCCTGTATAACGAATAAATTACTCCTTATAGCTGACTTACTTCTTCCATCAGACGGAAGAAAATTTTTGTGTGAGATTAAGGTCGATCTCACCTACTTGACCGCCACGCCGTCAGTCACTGCGCCCGATCCCGCCTCTGGCCTTTAAGACACAAAGATGACATCGGGTGCACGTTGGTGACGGTGGTAGCTGTTGTTGCCTATCACCACAAGCTAATTCATGTGCAGGTTACCCGGATGTGGGGCAGACGGTAGGCATAGCCGTTGGTGACGGTTGAGCAGTCATGTTTGCAGGAGAAGGTATATAAAGGAAGCCCAAACAAGTTTACTTTGAGACATAACTCATGCTTGGAACAGTGCGCTATAAGGGAGGGTGCAAACGGCAGGAGTAGGTAGAGCCCTGTTGCGCCTTACGCCATTTTCGATAAAAGGGTGAAGGAATTTTTCTAAACAGGAACGTCACTAAAGGAAAATACAGCAGCACTGCGAGTAAGGAGGCGGGTCTTCAAATAAGAGCCATTTTAAACTAACAGCTCGAGTAACAAATGAAAGCTGAAAGTAGAGAGTTAACCAGTCTCATTTAATGTTGTTTTTAGTTAAGCAACACGGGGCATAGATACACTCAATTGATAACAGCGATACTGCCAACAAAAAGATCAACCCATTTACTACGGCTGGCAAGCCACATTGCACAACAGAAAACTTCAAATTGACATGAAGCTCACTGAGGCAACTGGCTCAGGCCTCCTCAATGTACGTGCTCATCGGTTCACTGGCAAATGATAGATATTTAACTCGAATCGGGTTAACTAGTCTTCGATAAAGCCGATCAACCTACATTTCTAACAATAGTCTTGTGGGATTTATTACTCAGGCCACTTATACCTGTATCGAAGTGACTTAAAATACAGTGAATGAAACACCTGATTTTCAGCACGTCAATAGTAGCACGTTAATGGTAGGATTAATTTGATTCAATCTCAGAACTTTTACCTATCGGGTCAGTAAAGTCCGTTGCGAAAGACGGGGACGAGCGGTTGGCTTCTGAGTATAAATAAGCACCTGGAAACTGAGATCAATGGTCTTTCATTTGCTATTTCATTCCTCATTTACCTTCTTCGACACTGTTGAGACTACTCAAATCGGTCCTATGAGTTTCTCGATATAAACTAGCACAAAGTGCACTCACAGTCCACATAAACTTAGAGTTAATCTATCCGACAATAAAACACTATCAAAAGACTACCGATAAGCCTCATCATGTTCGGCGCGCGGTTGGCAAGCAGTATTCAAAGATCAACCTGTGATGTCACTATTCAATCCAGTATTCCCTCAAGTCAATTGTTATTGCAAACTCCATCCAACTGAAAATCTGTTGCTTTCGCGCTCGTCAGAAGAGAGACAGAGTACCTTCATTTTAAACTGCACTTAATCTATAGTAAACATATTTTGCAAACGCAAACGCACACGTCAAAGACAAATGGGAATGATCAAAACAAGCATGAGGTACTTCTTTTCCAGATGATAGGACTGAATTCCAATATTGCTAAAAAGTTAATAGTTACGTCCTTCTACGAGCCCGTTCCGTTTGGCTTGCTTTTGTTTTTACTTATAAAGCTCTTCCTTAAAAGTCTAAAATGCTTGGCGTAGTATTTTGATCATGCAGATTACGAACAAAGTAAAAGGGTTCTGTTCGTAGATTTGGTAGCCCGAAGATCGCCAGGCAGTCATGACCTATTATTGTGGATATAAAACTACGTGTCACTGAACAGCCAGCTTAGCGTGTACGCAGGCTGCGGGATTTCCCGAATATTGCGTTACAGAGTAGAAAAACATGACTGACTGGTCGACGGTTGTATGTACCTAAGCACATCCTTAGCCAAAACTGGAAACACTTTTGAATATTTTTTTATAATATGAATCTTACTGATAGAGATTTTACGAAAGGCTTACGTTTCTTCTTGATTTGTATTATTATCCGTTCACATTCTTTGCGATGGCGTTCGGCCTCAGAAGGATCCTTTTTCGGAAGCGCACTGCAAATTAACGGAACCTCTTTTAACTTCGAGAAAACAGCAGTTAGCTAAAGCAGTACTTGGAAAATGGCATTCACATATGGCCAAAAAATCCTACATAGCAATGACGTCACCACATGAAACAAAAGCCAAATTAGAAAATTAATTACCTGGGGCGGTCATTAATGTGCAGGAAAGTAGTTGAAGGAAAAGCAACATCCTTAGTGCGCTCACGTATAGGTGGAGAGCTGGATAGAAAAATGAGGAAGATAAGAACACGGTCTTTGCTATGTGTTGTATAAATAGTTTGTTAAGGATAAACGGAAATTGCAATTAAATCTAGCAAGAAGCTGAAATGGGTATCAAAGAAGGTAGAGCAAGTCAGACAAGGAGCCCGCAAAAGACGTATTTAGTTATTGCAGGTTAGTTGAGTAGTGATGAAGAATTCAATAGGGTGAGTTAAGTGACTGTAACAAACCCAAATTTAAGTGACCAAAACGCAGCTTCTAATTGATACGTAAAGACAGGTCATCGTAAACTTAGTTTTATGCTTTACGAGCAAACAAAGTGGTCTCAGGAGAATAAAAGTATCGCTAGATATAGTTTAAAGACTGCTTTGTATACTCAAATACTAGCATTTGAGAAGTCCACGGGTAAACTAGAGTCTATTGTTATAAAGAAATCTCCAAAGAGCAGTAATGAGGTTTAATGTGCTCCACACAAATAAAGTAATTCATTCGTTTGAGGCTATAATGATAGAGAAGAAGTAATTCTAACAATAAATTGTAGCGCGGCAAAATTATGCAACCCTTCTGATAGTTACATTGCTAAAAATGTTTAGAAAATGGTAGTTTCGACAAATCACGCGTACACCTTGAAATTTGATTGATTGATGCCGAAGAAAAGGTTAAAAAATCGACGAGTAGACGTCATTTTTAAATATGTAAATATAGTTAAGTAGAGAAAAATAATTCAACTGCCAAAAAGAGCGCACTTTACGCATGGGTAAGGAAACATCGAACAAGGACAACAGTTAAAAGTACCCCTTAAATACGTCATCCTTAATTTCCTGTCGGTAGCAATCAGTGTCAATAAAAATAATCGTAATGATCAAGTATGATTGATGTTTTATACGGACGAAAAGCACTGTATACGTAAATCAGCCAAACTAAAGTTGTAAAAAGTCGTGTTAGCTTCACCGATCTAGCTGCTCTATTAACAGACAAAAGGTTTACAAAATCTTCCAGGGAATTTTCGAAAACTTAAGGATACCCCAGAGAATTATTAAAAAAAGAGAAGACAAGAGTAAATAATGCGTGCCAAAATAATAGAGCAGTCAGATGATACATTCAAAAAGGCATTCACAACCAATAACTGAGTTTAATAACGCCATTGTGATTGGGAAAAAACGAACAAGATTGATGGTTGATTATACGCTAGCAAGCATTGAAACTGCAGTTCAACACTTCCATCTGATCTAAAGCACTGGAACTGGCTGCAAAGCCTAATTTATTATGATTTATTAAGAAATGAGCAGTAAAGAGCTGATATACCAAATCCATAACAAATTAATTGATTGTATTCAACAAGTATCATATTTTTAATCTTAATCTTCGCGATCGGAGCAGGCCAAATTCTGCCCAACTGGATTATTTTTGCATGGTCATTAGTTTACGCAGTACAAGTATCACGATGGTAAAGGATGCAATTATTTGGCAGCGTATGGCGCCGCATGTACGTGAGAGCATTTAAGTGAGAACGAAAAGAACGGAGCTGATGATGAGTACAATCCCGTAAGCGCATTCTAAGAGAAGGATAGACAGGTTGCGGTGCATGGGAAGTTAGAAAGATGAGTCATGCCACTAAGATAGATAAAAGTCAAAGGTGTAAATAAACCCTCACGAGATATTCCCACTGTTGAAATTAAATATCCGAAATTGAAATGCAGATACAATATTTTCAGAATTGGTAGGAATGATAGGGCTGATATCGAAGAAGCAACGTAAGTGCCCTCATATACGCGTTAAAATTGCACGTTGAATCGCTAACTCCGAGCAGCATCCCGCAGACGCAAATAGCAGTGCCGTTGTTTATACAAATTCCTTTATCCAAACTGCTATAAAGTACCTGACATAATGGCCACTCAAATGAAGAGGAACACGTACAAAACCAGAATCCATAAACATGTGGATGGTTGCAAAAATTTCCAGCAGAGAACTCAGAAGAGTATTTGGCGAGCATACGTAGCTTTCGATAAATTCTCTTCGGGCCGTTACATTTATAAATGTAACGTTGAGCTACTTAGGTGGAATTTCACAAACTGAATTACACACAACTACTCACATTTAATGTGTCATCCGTACGCATACGTTGCCACTGATTGACCTTTAAACGACACACTGGACCCGTGCTTAGTGCAAAAATGGGTAAAAAATTGCCCATAGACAGGTAATAAAGGTCGCATTTAAGTGTTAAAATATCAATGAATAAGGATATTCAAATAAGCCCAACTACTTGACATGCTACCCCTATCATAAATCACTGGTACACGACTTCCGCATCGTATGCAATCTACCGGTATAGGTTTTGAACATGGCGACACATAGAATACTGAGGTCCACTAACATTTTCGGAAACATTCAGGTGTAGATTTTAGTCAACCGTTTCATCCGCTCTCCAACTAATTTGAATTCCATAAAGTACCACTAGTTCTGTCTTCGCCATGAAAGACGGTAAGCTTAGATTCGTTTAGTAACTGTCAGAGTGCCGTTAACCTTTTCGTTGTTTTGACCGTGGCATAATTATGCCACTTTACTTTAAAGTAACAAGCATGATCGTATCTGTGCGCTGTTTAAAATTTTCCTCTATACAGTATGCTATAATGCATTGGCAGAGATATTAAACCGACAACACTTTGTGAGTAACATCAACAACCATGTATTTTTTATTTAAATTTTAAGCATTTACCGAAAATAACGAGTCATGTACCTTATAAAAGTAGCAACCAACTGTACAAGAGAATCAATAAATGAACACGTACATCATTGCTATTACAAGAGCACCTCTGAGTTAGGCCATTCCTAGTTTGGCAAATATTATGAAATCCACTATCCGGATAATGGACACACAAAACTCACTCGGGTAAATCAACTGGAGTAGACGGTTGCTCGGAATACAGCTGACCGTTGAGAGCAAACCCACTTTGAGGAGGAGAGTGGTTAAAGAAACCATGAAAAGGAAGCGAATTCATACGAGATACAGACGGACGGACGACGAAGTCAGGGGCAGAAACAAACCGACTAAATGGTCTGCCGTTCGGAGTGTGAGGAGATTCCATTTAGCTTGTAGACAAGACTTTCTACTAGCAAGTTGATTTGTAAATACACTCGTGAGATGAAGAAATTAACGTTTTATGAAGATAGCAAGTATTTCATAGCAAAGAGTATAATTCAGGATGTTGAGCACTGAGGAAATATGTGTGGTAATGTGGGCTATCTGGCATATAATGTTTACCTTAGAAACTGTAGCTACCACAGCGGTAGAATTCTCGACGTTGCAAGATACAAGGTCAACGTTTGCATAGCACTACTCGCAGTTACTCAGATCAAAATCACATTTATGCCGGGTTTACTAGGATTCCCCGTCGCTCATAGTAATTGCACCAAAAAAGCATGAAAGGGATCTTGCATAGAGTTTAACTAGATCATTGCTGAAAGGACTTATTTCTATCTTCACACTACTGTGCATACCGTCGCAGGTAAGACATTACTCACTTAATTTAAACATAGATTGAAGTTGTTACCTGCTAAACATGGGGCGTACTGGCAGCATCTACGGCCCCTTCTTGTCTTTATGTAATTGTGACAATACCCTGCGGATTGCCGTGGGTTGATTAATCAAGTCCTCGTCCTATGGGCTTCAACCTCATGGAAGCTTTTATAACCGATATCGTTGATTGATCGTAACAATGTCTTCGTCACCTACGTGCTTCTTTTATTCATCAATGACAATCTCTCATGGTGTGTATTTATGAGTTGGTGTTTCAGATGAATGGATTATATGGTCTTTGCCATAATAATGGAAATTGATGATAACGAATTAAAACGAATTTTACAGGGAAATGTGCCCAGTCAGACGTAACCGAAGAGCCTCTTTTTGTGTCAACATACCAATCTTTGTTGCGTGAATTGTAAGCCCGGCCGATTATAAAGGGCTACTCTGCCGTCAACTTAACAGTAAACTGGTTCATTTATTTAAATTTCTTCAAATCTTCATATATACGTCCTTAACACTAATTATATGTGTACAATATGGGCCTTTGTCAAGCAGCCCTGCGCACGGTGCTCTTCTATTACTTGTCACGAATGCCGCGTTATGGTTGTTCCACATTGCTTTTAAACTGACAATAAGTGGACAATTATGCATTTATGATAGCATTCAATTTTAATTGAAAAAGAACTCTTTTCAAGCCGCTAGAAAATGCTGGTAAAATAACCTTTAGGACATATGCCAAATATGGTCATACAGGCTGTAGAATTATTAAATTAATTTATTGTTTGTGCGCAGTTTTCTCACTTACATCAGTGATATTTTCTTAAGCATACGCTGAATTTTAAAATCATCGTTACCTATGCAAAATTTGAAATTCATAGAGATAGCTGAGCTTGTATTGGTTTTGCCTAGATCACTACAATTATAAGATCGAATCCCAGGTTGGAGGGAAAAGTCAATAGTCACCAGAATGAGGGATTTATTGTATACATAGCCCCAGTTGCAGTCTCAGGTGGCAGTGGCTACTGGCGCAGCCAGGGCTGGTTCTGACTGCGTCCAGCCAGGCCTGAGAGAGTTGACTGTGTGTTGTGTGGGTTAATGACGACTGCTTTTACAGGACTCTGAAATTAGTTCAACTGGTTTGCTATTGGTGTGTTGGAAGTAGCCGGAGCGGGTGCCGCCTGCAAAGGCCCCTCCTGCGTTGGCCAAAGGGGTGGTGTTTGAAGTGGTCCTTAGGACGCACGACTACTTGAGTACGCATGTGCATGCGTGTGTGCGCACAAATGTACAAGGGCGGAGCCCGAACGAAGGTTAACAATTACCGGCCCGTCAGCCTAACTTGCATTTACTGTAATGTATGCTCTAATGTATTAATTGTCAGAAATTGGCATAAGAGGAAACCTGCTGGCATGGATCACAGATTTTCTCACAGGGCGATCACAAACTGTGTGCATCGGTGACTCAAAGTCAAGCCCTACATATGTTCTGAGTGGCGTCCCCCAAGGCTCTGTCTTAGGGCCACTGCTCTTCCTTATCTATATCAACGACTGTGTCAACGACCTGGGTTGCAGTGCTATCATGTTTGCCGACGACGTCAAACTCTGGAGAGCCATCAGGTCTGACGCCGATAGGAAAGCGCTTTAAGAGAGTCTTAATCGACTTAGCTGCTGGTCTGCTCGTTGGCTTTTAAACTTCAACATTAGTAAGTGTGTGGTTTTTAGATTCCGTACTAGAAGGACTGATGAGGAGAACGATTCCTTCCAATACCTCCTCGATGGGCAGCCGCTTTCAAATGTGAACGAACAAAAGGATCTCGGTGTTCTAATAAATTCCTCACTTAAACCATCTTCTCAGTGTGTAAAGGCAGCTAAACGCGCGACACAGGTGCTGTTTGCGATAAGGCGGGGATTCGTAAACATTGACAAGGAGCTCTTCAGGAAAACCTACGGAGCGTTTGTTCGGTCCCACTTGGAGTATGCTGTCCAGGCCTGGCGTCCGTGGTTCAAGAAGGATTACCTGCACCTGGAACGAGTGCAGGCGAGGGCAACGAAGATGGTCAAGAATCTTGGTCATCTGCCTTATGAAGACAGACGGACCGAACTTGATCTTTTCCCTCTCAATTATAGGCAACTCCGCGGGGACCTAATACAAACCTACCGAATTGTTAGAGGCCAATACTGCGCCCTAGAATTTGATGATTTCTTCGAATTGGCTCGGACTGACCATCTGCGATGTCATCCTTTTAAACTACAGAGGAAACCGGCCCGTATCGACGTTCGACGAAACGCCTTCTCGCAGAGGGTCATTGGAGCGTGGAACGGACTCCCGGAAGATGTGGTCCTCTCAGATACTGTTGATATTTTTAAACACAAACTTGATTCTCATTTGCTGAGAAACTGTGGCAGATATAATGAACAAAGTGTCAGTAGCAGCACCTTGCAACTGGCTCACACTTATCGCTGATGATAAGCCGACATTTGTACATTTGTATTATGTTCTATTGTTACGGTGAACCTATCATGCGATTTTGGTTATGAATAGGGAGCTCAAGGGCAAAAGTCTTCTTCCCTTAATAAAGTGACTTAAAGTGACTTAAATGTCTGCAAGTGGAAGTAGGTCAAGTGGAACAGGCAGTGGCGAAGGCAGATGAAGTTGGGACAGCGGGCTTCGGAGAACGAAGCGGGGAGTAAGAATTATGGCTCTCCAATACAAGCTTGTAATGAAACAGTAAAAAATCGTGTATGGAAAGCGGGTAATTCTTTCAATTCGCTTGACAGTTGGGTAAGTGGCTGTCTATTGTGCGGCAGAAATTCTTTTTCTACATGAATCCTGCCCATCAACTAGAAAAAAATCTTCGTTATACTACCGCTTAAACACGATCGTCCTGTATTAGTTACTAATTACACAACGGTCAGTCTGATAGTCATTTACTACCAAGTCACGGAAACCCTCAGGAAGGAATTGGTGAATTTTTTCGGAGCCTATAAGCATTTTTAAATTCACAGTAGGTGTTCGAAAAAGCTGCTTGTTTGCAGCGATCGTGCTCTTGACCATAAAAGCTGGATAAGACCCCCAGGGCAATGGCACTTTACGTGCGGCCTACATTGATTTCAGGGAGGACTCAGATAATCTTGCACACTAGCGTCTCCTCTACCAGTTGAGATAGACGGGCACTGGAGGTAAACTTCGTTCATGGTTCGTAAATTTCCTCGTTGGTTCTCCCAAATTCGACTGTGTGTACAAAATATGTCTAATAGTCAAGAAAGTATTTGCATTGAGTCAGTTTCACGTCCACTAAGCAAAATAACTTCATTTATATTAGTTTTAAGTGTTTATCAAACTAATTATCATAATTGACATGCCCACACGATAATATTAAAACTTAGTTCTGAAGTAAATGGTAATAATGATGCTCTATGTGACCGACTAAAATAGATAACATGGTAGGCAGGGTGTATCACATCTGCCGACTATTCTTCCTCTTTGGAAAACAGTTCAGCGTAGAATTATTTGAAGTTATTTATCTTTGTAACGACAGGGCCCCTTGGGCCTTAAATATACAAATAAATTATTAAATTATTATTTGTATTTCTTATCTGTGTATGTGCGTGTAATGACATCAGAAAAAATACGTCAGCTAATTGGCGATGCAAAATGGCACGAGACAATGAGGTGGTACAAATTGAAAAAGGCAGGTTAGTGGAGATAATCAGCTAGGTCAAAACGGAGAAAAGATCGTAGAGGGCGTGGAGATCATCACCGAGGTGTGGAAGATGCGGCCAGAGTTCGCGAAAATAGAAATATCATCAACGACCGTCGTTAGTCTATTTCGTGTTGAACAACGGTAGATTGTAGAGGAACCGTGTAGGCTATGACCGCAAAGTGCGTTAGATGCGATTGCTGAAGGAATAGTCGCAGTTCGCACGAGGTCAAATAAAGAGGACCTCGATGACATTGGCTTGAATATAATGATGAGAAAGCGTAAGCGATGGACTATGCATCAAAAAATATGTACAATTATTTTACGGGCGTCAGAATGACGTCGGTCGAATGATATTGTAGGGCTTACCGCACTTAATAAGATTTGCTTGCGCATCAACTGTTGACGAAGTTACGTGCATAGCCAATTCACTAAAGGCCTGTCGAATACATTGCATGTTGCCAACTTTGTTTTGTAGCTCACTGCAGTGCGTCTCAACACGCCGACGAAACGTCTAAAAACAACCGTTTGCCGCTTACATCAACACTTTGGTCTTACGATCACCACAATGTTTGCGACAAAGGAGGATATTCACTAAACTGAGTGAACAGGAAGACGCTATTTAAACATTCTTTGAAATTGAAAACCTGACTCCTTTCAATGATGACGAAAGTATCACCAACATACCGCACCCAGAATTTTGGTCTGTGGTGTTCGAAGACCAGTGACTCTAACCGTTTTAAGACCACTATGCTGTAAATCGAAAAGCGGATGGTTTTATTCTAGGAACTGCATGGTTTTTTGCTTCATTATCTTTTTCATGCGTAGCTTACCTTAATCGCTAAGAAACGATGTAAAGCAGTAAAGAGTAGGGGAGAAAGGCTTTGGAAAAAGTTTTACGGATACAACGAAAATGCAGCGTTCAAAGAATATAAAGTCAAGATAATCGAGGTAAAAGTCTGATTTCTAAACAACGACAAGATTAAGAGAATGTTTGGTGCTCCTGAGCATTAAAAATTACTAATTGGTCTACAGATATTTGTAAAAGAGCACACAAAACAAGAAATTGACTGCTTTACATGGAATGATGAAGATCTCGAGATATTGTATAGAACATACGTATCTCAGAATTTTATTCGTTCTTTTGTTCTGTTTACACTAGAGATGCTGATCTCCTTCCACCAAGTGAGGAGACTATAAGAGCACAGACTATTTCCAAATATTCTTCCGCAAGAAGAGAGGATGTTTGAAAAACCAAAAAGCGTTAAGGAATATAAATTCCCCGGCGCAGATGAGATTCCAGCAAATTTGCTCTGCAAAGTTGCCCAAACTATTATCCGTTATGTGCCAACATTATTTCGATGCTGGAATTTCTCCCACAGACTGGTAAACAGTCCACATTACACTGCTTTATAAAAGCGGTTATCGTGCGCTTTCGGCAAACTGCTAACTCATATATCCAACCTCCAGATGCTACAACATTCTGGAGATGATCGTCAAAAAAGAAGTGATTGCTTATTGTGAAACCTACAATCTCTTGTCGAATGCACAAAATGGCTTATGTAGGGATAGGTCGTAGGCAGAAAACTTACTTTACACGATACAAAGTTGGAAAGGAGCATTCGCCGCAAAACACACTGCGTACGATATTTTGGATTTTCAGAAGGCTTTCGACAGTGTTCCTTACTTACGTTTCCAGTACACAAGGTTCCGTGTTCAGGCCAAACCTCTTTCCCTTGTTCGTTCATGATTTTGCACAGGAAGTGGACTTTCAGGTAAGCATGTTTGAGGATGATAAAGAAACCTGGAAAGTAATTAACAATGCTGTATACGAAGCCGACATCTAGGAAAATTTTCGTTGGTCGGATTTCTGGTCTTGCAGATCATTCCTGTCCCTCAACTCGAAAAAATGTATTCAACTAAATCTGAAGAACCTAAATCTGTGATACACGGTACTGCTATCTGTACTGCATGCCGTTCTGAGACGAGGAAACCAGACAGATCTCGACATTTGAATGACAGATGATCTTAAGCCTTCTACAAAATGTTGTAAGGCGGCTAAAAGTGCAACTTCAGTGTTGTACGCTAAAAAGCGGGCATTTGCCGTTTTCGATGGACACTGTCTTCCTCACATCTTCGTTTCTTTTATTAAACCACATCTTGAATACGCAATCCAGCCCCGGAGACCCTACACGACGTAGGATTATAATTCAGTTGAAAGAGGGCAGCGGCGGGCCACAAATGTAGTAGCAGGCCAAGGTGACCGTCGTATGAGGTCCGCCTAATTACTCCTAATTTTTATCCTCTGAGTCAGAGGTCGTGAACCTTTTTGACTCAGGAAGCCAAGAAAGCACATATTTGGAAATATATTTCAGTGTGACCCATTGAATATATTTCAAGCTTGAATACATTAAAATGTGATTATAATAAGCGTGTAGATTTTTTGTCTTTAATAAATTATTCAAAAATATGAATTTTCTAATTACAATTTGATTTGCAAAAGCCAGATGCAATCGTCAAAAGAGCCGCACCTGGCTCACGAGCCATACGTTCCTGACGCCGGCTCTGGGATATAGGAATTGGTGTGGGAATTGATACAAATTAACCGTTTTGTACGTGACTTGGACGGCGCCCTTCTTTTCGATAACGTTTTCCAAATCAACACTACAAACAATCGCTGGAGCATCCCTTCAAACGATGTTTATCCATATATTGCAGTACAAAGTGGACCAACTAACCTTAAAATACCTGCCTACCTGCCTACGGTTACCCGACTGTAATTCCTTCATATTTTAATGATTTGCGAGAGTTTTACGCGAAACATAGGAAGTTCAAAGGCGTATGCCTATTTTCCTCAAATGCACTGATGGACTGATGTAGCATATTTTTGTTGCGTTGAGTGGCTACCGTCAAATCTTCGTACACTTTTTTCCATTGGTATAAAGCGACCGTTATCGCCAGACTAGCCCTGAGTTTACTGATGTGAGGCGTTTTCCAGTCTGTCCTTCCGAATCGATGTACATGCAGGTATTTGAGCATTGAGTCTTATTTGGCTTGAAAAAGACAAGAAAATCGTTAATATACCAGAACAAATTTTTTTTAGTTATTTAGCCAGGAACAATGGCACCCCGAGGTTTCAGAAGACATCTTGCCAGCCCCATTTCTTCCAGTATAGGGCGATGGGGGAACCCGAGTGTGAAGAATTTTGACTGAAAAACTATATTTACGGAACAAATTTTTTGAAATGTAGTTTTTATTAATGAATTAACTTAACCTTGTTCCCTGACAAAAATGAATTTGGGAGCTTAAAAATAAGAAAAGCGAGGCGTTCCGCCGCGACAATGTTTGCGGGGCAGGTCGGGTTGAAATCCCGACCACACCGACGCTGGGAAAACGTTTGCGCCACAAGATGTCCCCTTTTTCTCATTTTTAACCCCCAAATTGATTGTTTTGTCGGTAGACAGGGTTATTTATAATTAATTGAACAAAAGGTAGACTTTAAATATTCTGTGCTATAAATATAATTGTCCAGTCAACATTCTTCATCGCCGGATTCCCCGCGATTTTGCCGTTGCCCTGTGCTGGCAGGGAGCCCCTTCTGCCTTTTCGAGTTGTGAGGGCCAGAAGGGGGTAAGTGACAAGATCCCTTTTGGGCTGTCAACGTGACTGCCCCTTCCAGGTTTGAGAAGAAGAAGACTCGATCGCTGGGCCAATACGTTTATTCGCCTGACGTATCGACATCCGTCACGAATTCATCATGAGGGACATGAGAAGCAAACAGTAGCTGAACACGGAGGCGGCGAGGCACGTAATGTTTCAAGCCAGCAATAGACTGATCCGTTTGTTCATTCAAGGTTGCCACAAGAGGCTACGCAAATACCCCTCTAGGTTTGTCAGATTTGCATCGTTCCTCGCTCTCTCGACTTCCCATTTGCTCGAGACAGCACTTTTTAGAGAAGTATATGGTTACTGGTAGTTTATTAGTAACAAATAGACTTTAAAATCGAAAAAGATTGATTGCAAAATTTGCATTTTATTCGTAACATGGGAATTTTCACAGAACCAATACTCTTAAAATGCTTATAAAAATATGATAATTCAGAAAGATTGTCTGTCATGATAGCTGTCTGAGCACGTTGGACACGAAGCTTTTATCTGCAGTTTGCTCCTTCAATAAAATAAATCAGTTAATCAGTGAAATATATCGACGCTGTATCGGTTGAAAGGACTTATGGATAATGAACGGTGATAGCTCATACAAATCTTGACTAAAATTCTAAAATGCATGTGTAACGAAAAGCCTTAGAAAATGATGGATGATTATTTTAAGAATTAAAATTTCTGTGACATTTTAAATTAAGTTGACCCAATTGTGAAAAAAATTTTGGCGTCGGCGGGAGTCGAGCCCGCACAGTAGGGAAGGCCTTTACGCGAAGTCAACGCTCTACCAGCTTCAACTACGACGCCACGACTGCAGCCAGCGATCGTTTTAGGTTGGTAAATGTTGGCAGCTTGAAGGCAGCATTGAGTAAAGATTTATAAAACATACCCACTGAGGTGCCCTTGTTGTTCATTTAATCTGTCTACTCTTAGTGAAGGAAGAATTACAATATTTTTCGTGCTTGTTGACTTCCAAACCATAATGGTGCTTACTGAGGTATCGGATATAGTGTCGACTACTCAGCCAACTTGGTGGATTGAATCGTCCGCATTAGAGTTCAATCTGCGGGCATATCAATAAAGCAAACGTACAGGACACCTACGTGGTCCTCATGCCTCCATCCAGATTGACTGACTCAGGTGACAGGACGTTCTCCGATTCCGCTTGTAAATTTTGCACCTGGGAAAGGTAAAATAATTTCACCCCATATTTCATGCCAGTAGACAGCAGAGATTGATATATGAAGGTCCCATCCACGTATTAAATACCCAGTCTGACAGTAGAGGTGCCCTCCATCAAACACACCCAAATTTATCAAGAGTACCTTTAAAATACTCATTAGCCATATAGACTGATAAAGAGACCTAAAAATTTATAAGATTAGGTAGCACAGTGTCACCACATTTTTAACTATCAGCCAGTTATAGCAATCACATTCCGGTGTGCAATACGTTCGGCAACAAAATCCCCTTCGAATGACACATTAAAAAGGGCAATTAATCAGTTCGTCCAAGGATGGAATAAATGCTCAATTAGATTTTCATGCTATTTTTCATGCTAAATTGATTTAGTAAATGCACACTTTGACATGTAAAATGTAGCAAATTTTACGAGAGAGTCCATAGCCCCCCTAGCTGCAGCTAATGATGACACCAGGTGTTGGCAGGGGACATCAGTCAGAGGAGTGACTTAATCCGCTCGCGGTTTGAAATAAAAGGTCCTAGAAAATAAGCAGGAAAAAATAATTCAATTGCATAGTTTATCTCTGAGTAAATCATGTTCGATTATTGATATTTTTAGCTTTGTGGTAGTGCAGGAGATTTGTAGGTTGGAACCCAAAAAAGGAACAGAAATCAAATAGTTATATTTGTAAGGTCAGGTTTAGTAAGCGACAGTCTAAACACATGCCAGTCTGCGTGGCTTTTGGATCAAATTTGGACGGCTTTACGTACTAATCGCGTGCAATTTGAGTTTTTGACGTGAATGATGAAACTAAAGCCTCTTTATTGTTCAAATACGGAATCTTACAAATGTTTTTTTAAAGACTGGATTATTTTTATCTTGTATTTGAATGAACAGTGCTTAGATATATTTTTACACGCACTCTTGTTGTTCGGTTGAATTTCAGTTAGTTTTATTTGCTACCAGACACGGAAGTTAATAGAAGTTTAGAGCCACACTTCAGGTCCACTATTTGCTTCTTTTTGCAAATTGCCCAACACTTCACAAAAACCGCAATTTTATGAGAGAACTCTCTATGGCCCAACTGACTTGCTTGAAACATTTTATCGAGACGTTAAAACAGCTTATGAAACCGCAGATAACTTGAAGACACTAAGTGAAGTTTGGTTTTTTTAAAAGAACTGATTTACAATAGAGATTTGTTTTTGGCACCACAAAGTGAACGAATACTCTGGCCGCCCAAATGGGATTGACAGTCAACCAAGGTAGACATCCGCCGAACCTCTCTTAGTGAAAATTAAACAAAATAATTGAGGAGAATTGGATGCGATTGCTGATGCGATGAACTTTCGTGCCTAGCATTTCGGATTACTTCGTGAACTCATCATCAGATAAAGTAACACTCTCTACTGCTACCCTCTTTGAGGACAAGTGCGCGGAGGAATCCGAAACGCGTGGCAAATAAAATTCTTGCTCTAGCAATCGCACTCACATCTTCTCAATAACGTCCTGGGACTCGCAGTTTCTGCTATATGGACATGAAGAATTTTTTTTGCAAACAACACCCAAAAACTCCGGCTGATCTTAAGCACGCAAGTCCGATATTAAGGACGTGGGGCTGACACTTTTTCGTTCATTCTGATTTTTCAATGCTTTCACTTTGTTGAATCGGAACCTTTTGTCAATATGAAACTGAGCAACGTGGCAAGGTTAAGCTCGTATTACGTCTAGGTTGTTATGCGTTGACTCCTAGAAATTCAATGAGTGAAATAAGATACTTAACTATGCTCAATAGCGATCTAGTTTATGGACAAGGACCCTCACGTTTCACGCGTTGCTAAGCGTCATTCTCTTTTATTTTGGGAGAGAAGTCTATAGGAGGGCACTGGAGAGTAAACATAATTGAATAAAAGCATTTTACCAACATCATATTTTCACTCTTCGCTTGAACTGTTATTAAACGTATATCGGAAACTGGCGCTTGTAAAAACAAGTATTTTGTTGCAATGGGGCTGAACTCGTATCTGTTGCCTCATGCACGGTTAACGAACTGCCGAATGACGTAACCAGTTTCGATCGTTTGGTAACTCTTTGCCGCATAAAACCACCCCCACACCCGAATTCTAATAGATCCAATTTAACTTTCCGCATCGAAATCTGAAATCTTTTATGATGTTTAAAAATTAAACTGTGGTTTTAGACAGCAAAATTGGCAAAAGTTGAGTTGAGCGGAGGATGGCCCGATCGCTGAGGCAATATTTTTCTTCGACTTATGTTTCGAGATCCGTCGCGGATATGTAATCACAGACATAAACAAAGAGCAGTAGCAGATACGGGTAGTGTATGCATGAGAGTTTGTAGTATTTATAGGATACAGTCATTACCGCAAACATACAGCGATAATTAACGTTAATTGCCTACTTGCGCGTTGATGGCTTGATGACCAGCATGCGGCCCCTGGCTTGCTGAACTTTCATCTAGGGTGGTAAAATTGGACGTGATGATTGCTCGCCCATCTGGCCCTTCGGTGTTGGCGTACGACTTCGCGGTTGCTTGTGCGTTCCCCAAGTGGCGACTTGCTTCGGCCAAATCGAATCTCAGCACCGAATATGGATCAAGCAAATCGATGCACTTGTTTATGGGTGGAGTCCGTGAACCATGACTTAAGTACTTATCACAATCGGGTGAGTCAAAAATTACTTAATTCATGGTTCACGGGCTCACAATCCATAAAAAAGTGCAACGATTTGCCATATTCGGTGCTGAGGCCCAATTTGGCCAAAGCAAGGGGGCACTTGGGGAGCGGACAGACCATCACGTCAGCCTACGCAAACACCGGGGAGCCAGATGGCCGAGCAATCATTACGCCCGTGTCCAGCACGCGTGATGAATGTTCAGCAGGTCACAGTCCGCATGTCGTTCAACAAAATATCAACGCGCAAGAAGGCAACCAACGTTAATTGCGCTGTATGTTTGCGGTAATGGCTGTGTCCTATAAATACTGCAAACTCATGTGCATACTCAACCCGTATCTGCTACTGTTCTCTGTTTATGTCTCTGGTGATGAATCCACGATGGATCTCGAAACATCAGGCAAATAAAAGTATTGTCCCAGCGATCAGATCGTCTTCGTCCCAATCACTTCCTGGGACCCGCATGTTCACTTGTATTGGCAAAAGTTGATTTGTCGCCCATCTTTGATACTCCTAGCCCCAGAATTTTGTCTTACGGAACCGGTGGTATTGGCTCAGTTTGGTTTTTAGTTTACTAGCTTAATTTTGGCTTTAGTTTAGTTTTCTTAGTTTAGCTAATTTTGTTTACTTTAGCTTATTTGTGTTTGTTTTGTTTATAATAGGTTTTTAAGTATATTAACCTAACTTTTGCAGCATCAAAGTTGGGTGACCAACTTAACCTTAACCGCAGAATGTTACCTTTAAACAACATGCATCTACTTCAGGTGTTTCCACAGATTGACTATAAACCCACATGAAAAGTGTAGTTGCAGCACCTTAACCTCAATATTCAAGGTATTTTTCCAACTCTAATAGCCATATGTCTGCGTCGCATCATTCTGTTTCTGTGAATCTACAAGGAAAAAATTAAATTGGTTTTCTCGTTCTCATTGGCTTTAAGATGGTACAAATTTCAAATGCCACGCTCAAACAGCTTTCTTTAAGAGGTCAATAAATGATCTGGCAAATAAAAAGGTAGAAAATTGTGTAACAAAAGCTGCTCCAAAGCCTTTCATGGAATCACGCACACTGAAAAATTTATGAAAAAAGAACTATCATAATCCTTTGTGATTGCCGCTGCTGTAACAGCGGCTATCCTCTGATCTCACAGCTGAGCTGAATGCTCTGAAATTAAAATCAGAATTAAATTTCCGGTCTTAAGACATGATCGAGCGTGACTGAAAAAAATCATGCAACCGAAACTACCATTAATATTCTTAACTATAAATATACCAGGGATTTGTTTTTTCTGCAGCTGTTTGCTAAAAGTCTAACGTTATAAAACCTCCTACTCCTAGTAGCGCATGAAGTATAAATGTGGCAAGGACGACTTGTGTGGCCGTTTAACAGGACCTGGGAAGTGTAACTCCCCGAAAATGTCCCATACACTTTGGTATATGAAAGTAAATATAATATAAATTGGACCACCATATAACAACAACAAAAACCTATTACCATTTCAGTAGTGGGAATGAAAATGCAATCTGCGAATGGAATGTTAGAAGAAGAAATTGGTGTCATTAGGGTGGAGGTTCATTGGAGGTCTGATCTCTTGAATAGTTATAAGGTTGCAGCAGGTTCTTTTGCACGCAAAAAACTGCCTTCCTTAACTAGATAGCGGTTTCTTCTGCTGCTGCTAGTAGGCGCTGACCCAGTGACTAAGATTAGTTTGGTGGGACCTTGTAGATCACTCTGAAGGCTTTGTTGGGGTCAACTCAATGTCCGGTAGGTGAACCCCTGGGAAGACGCGATGACCAGGTCGTGTCATGAACCTTTCCAGCAGCGAGAGTTCAGGTATTATTCTCAACCAAACCTGGTCTTAAATGGAGAAGGTGAAGACAGATTACTGACTCAGACCACCTCCATTTGCATATACTCCTTAACTTGCTCCTGTGGAACAGGTTATATTGGTCGCACCAGTCGGCATCTATCTTTAAGAATAAAGGAACACCTGCCTCAATGGCTTAGCATAGGTGAAGTCACTACCACCAGGACCATCAACAGCTCAATTCTAGCGTACATGGTGGATTCCGGATATCGGGTGAACCCCAACGAAGCCTTCAGGGTGATCTACAAGGTCCCACCAAACTACTCTAAGTCTCTGGGTCAGCACATGCAAGCAACAGCAGAAGCAACCGCTATCGAGTTGAGGAAGCCGGTTTTGTGTGCGCAAAATAACCCGCTGCAAACTCCAAGCTTAGCAGGGTCAACGGCCACCAAGCTACCGGCATCTTTCCGAGCCTCCTCTCTCCATTTCCTCCCCTCTCTCCCTCATTGCCGCTTAATTAGCCGCTTGTTACTACCCCAACCCCCTCCCCTATCCCCTGGACTAATTTGCCTGTAACGTTGAACGTTATTCACCTACAATTTTACCTTTTACACTTTACCCCCGTCCCATATAAATGTAACGGCCTGATGGGAATTTATTGAAAGTGTACTTATGCTCGCCAATTGCTCTTCGGGTTTCGAATAATGTTTTCGTCCACTCGTCTTCAGAGACTGGAAAGATAAAAACGCACTGCGCCCATTATCTGGGGCAGTTTGCTTGATACCTGGCTTGCCAGTGCTGACTCGGGCACCACATCAACCACACATTTAACCCTGATCTGCGCTGTCTCCGTCCTCGTTGATCGCGATTACAATTTGCGGCTCTGATTGATCCGCGCTGTTATCCTTCCCCGTGAAGAGGGCTCGTAAATCAGGCAGAAGACGAGTAAAGTAATGTGGCTGTTGCCGGAACTATTGGTGGACGTCAAGGCTCCCCACACCTGCCTTAGATAGGAAAATAGGCCTTATTTTGAAGGTAGCATCCGAAATTTCCGACAAAAGTACGTCCATTCACTTAGACCCTATGATTAGTTAATAAAATACGCAAGAGTCTAGAGGTTTACATAAAATGCCCACTTGCTGTGGAGAAAGGTCAAATTTAAATACCAGAATTTCAGTTACACTTCACATGAGGAGTCGTTCTAGAAATGGTAGTACAGGATGCTGATACGTCGATGTACGACAGGGCACATATTTTGGAAGCCCCGGCTCATAGTAAGGGAGGATGGGGTAAGAGAATGGACAACCTTACCAAGTTTTCAGTACTGGCGTTTGGGTAAATGTTGCCGCTCAGATTCCAAAAAGTGGACAACACCATTGGATACACCAAGGGTCAGGAGCTACTTGCTGGACCACACCGCCTGTTATTCAAGATTTTCTTGTAGCTTCTGTGCATCCCCAGCAATTCAAATGCTTGTTCAAATTTTGCAGTTGATATAAAAATAGGGAAAACTATAAGCTCTACCGGTGATGCGCAGACACTACAAGAAAACCTTGAATAACGGACTGTGTGGTCCAGCAAGTTGCTCCTGACCTTCGATATATCCAATTGTTTAGTCCTTCTTTGGAAATGTGGGATAAAACATTTACCCAAACACCAGTACTCTCAGAAAAGGACTACAGTAGAGGAAGAAGATACGCACAAAGATCCAAATATTTGGACACGTTCAAATCTACTGTTCACTGAATACTGTACAGAAGACGACGAGCATCATGCACTGCATCAGGTGTGCTTTCGTAATGTTTCCGCCCGAACTGCTCGCACGGATCATAAGTCCTCTTCTTAGACCACATTTATAATACAGACGGCCAGCATGCATACCGTGGATGAAGAATGACCGCGATCCCATTCAGGAGGTGCGACTGTCGGCAGCAAAACTCGTGGACGGTCTTAGCACACTGTCTCATCATAAAAAATGATAAAGCTTAATTTGTTTCCCCTATCCAATGGGCAAATGAACTTCGACCTGTTATAGATATTCCTTATTATTGTAATTCATCTTTTGCTTACAGGAATGCATTTGAAGGTTTGCCAATGCAAGCGAACATCCGTGTCCCAGGAAGCAATTGAGAAGAAGAGGAAGAAGACTCGATCGCTGGGACACTATGTTAATTCGTCTGACGTTTCGCTATCCGTCGCGGATTCGTCATCAGAGACATGAGTAGCAGAAAGGTTAAGCATGCACAGAAGTTTGCAGTATTTATAGGACACACTCATTGCTGCAAGCATACAGCGACAATTAACGTTAATTGCCTTCTTGCGCGTGGACTGCTTGTTGGACGGCACGCGGGCTCTGACCAGTTGAACTTTCGTCACGGGCGGTGAGCTTGAGCAGGATGATTGCTCGGCCATCTGGCTCCCCGGTGTTGGCGTACGATGAGGTGGTGGCCTGCACGTTCCTCAAGTGATGGCTTGCTTTGGCCAAATTGAATCTCAGGATTGAATATGGACTGGGTAAATCATTGCACTTGTTGATGGATTGGGGGCCCGTGAACCATGACTCAAGTAGTTCTGGGCTCACCTGATTGTCACCTCTTGCGAGAATTTCAGCCTCATCAAATTTGAAGGTGTGGTCGGGTCTCGTCGAATGAGCCGCAACTTGAGAATTGGCATCATTTCGCCGCACTGCAGCCGCGTGTTCGGCAATTCGCGTCCTGAGAAATCTGCCAGTTTCTCCGACAAAAATGTTTTGGCCGCAACTGCACCAGCTCCTGTAGACGACCCCAGATGTTTCTTGCCGTGGCAGTGGGTTTTTTGGCTACATTATCTGACGCCTTATGGTTGCCTCTGGCCTGTGTGCAACTCCAACTCCAAGTGGTGCGAGAAGGTGGCCGACTGCTTCCGATACGCTTCTGACATACGGGATCGAAAGCAAAATATTGGGGTCGGTGCGCTTTTTTTGGCCTGCTCATTTGCGCAAGCACCAGTTGACGAAGTTGCGCGGGTAGTCATTTTCTCTGAACGCCCATCGGAGGTATTCTTCCTAGGCAACTTGGTCTTCTTCTTTGCTGCAGTGCGTCTCAACACGCCAATAGAGTCGGGGGTCATCTGGGGTCGTCTACAGGATCTGGTGCAGTTGCAGCCAAAACAACTTTGTCAGAAAAACTGGCAGATTTCTCAGGACGCGAATTGCCGAACACGCGGCTGCAGTGCGGCGAAATGATGCCAATTCTCAAGTTGCGGCTCATTCGACGAGACCCGACCACACCTTCAAATTTGATGAGGCTGAAATTCTCGCAAGAGGTGACAATCAGGTGAGCCCAGAACTACTTGAGTCATGGTTCACGGGCCCCCAATCCATCAACAAGTGTAACGATTTGCCCAATCCATATTCAATCCTGAGATTCAATTTGGCCAAAGCAAGCCGTCACTTGAGGAACGGGCAGGCCACCGCCTCATCGTACGCCAACACCGAGGAGCAAGACGGTCGAGCTATCATAATGCCCGAGCTCACCGCCCAAGACGAAAGTTCAACAGGTCAGAGCCCGCGTGCTGTCCAACAAGCAGTCCACGCGCAAGAAGGCAATTAACGTTAATTGTCGCTGTATGCTTGCAGTAATGAGTGTGTCCTATAAATACTGCAAACTTCTGTGCATGCTTAACCTTTCTGCTACTCATGTCTCTGATGATGAATCCGCGACGGATATCGAAACGTCAGGCGAATAAACATATTGTCCCAGCGATCGAGTCTTCTTCTTCTCATTTGAAGGTTTGTTGACGTTTCGGAAAGCTAGGCCTGCTGTCCTTTGTCAAAGCGAACACTGACTTTTATATTCCTGACATCCTCCGCGGAAGAGGAAGAAGAAGAGGAGGCAACTTCTGATACCTCGAATTTTCTATCATACTGACTTTTATCGATCAGCAGTTTAAAGCTGCAACTGTAGGCGGTGGTCTTGGGCTGATCGATTTTTCTCCGTTCGCTGTTTGGCCTCGCGCGTGGATTTTGGCTCGTCGTGACGGCTATTGGGTGTATGTTCTGTCTCCACGGTAGAGGATGCTTATAATTCTGCTCCCTCTTCCGATGGTTTCCTCACAGGGCCGTCTTCTTCTGCTTATCCTGAATTCGGTTTGACTGTGCCTTGCCCCTTACTAACTTAACGGCGCAGAACCTTTTAGGCCGCAGTGAAGTCCAGATCCCCATTGACAAAATTGGCGTCTGAGTACCATACCTCAAGCGTCAATCTTTCAGCTTTTGAGGCTCCTTGACCTACGATGGTCGCTCCTTGAATTTCGAAGTCGTGGCGGGTCTCTCCGATATGTGAAGCAAGCTGTGAGTTAGTCTAGTCCCCGAGCCGCTACTTTGTGTTCTTGTAGATGGGTCTGCAATTTGCATGCTGTTTCTCTAACAGCAGGAATACGAACATTAAATAAGCCCGCGATACCCTCAAAGTCTGGTACTTCAATGCCGACAGCACCACCAACCATGCTAACCTAGATGCCCAGTATGAGGGCCTCCGATCACGGTGCACCAACTGGCGCCCACCTTAACACAAACAGTTCCCAATGCATGCCTGGACATTCAGAGTTTCACATATACGCTCACTCACCTGAGAATGCAAAGACCTCGCCTCGTCTCCGGCAGCCACTACAGCAATACGTACACGTATCCCTCACAGGGTCATCTTTTATCTCTCTGTGTCCTCAAACATTGGTGCAACAATCCCACCTCTCACTTTTCATGCTGTCAGACACAGGGTTGTTGTAACCAGTTTAAAGATTAACGAGTAAAGCTCTCGTTTGTGATGGGCCTCCTACTCTCGTTATATCAGCTCGGAGTGTAAATCACTTGGTTTATCAAAATATAACTATGTAACATAGGATTGACGAGCGATAAACATCGCACGATTACTTCCACGGCCTTCTTTTGGATGTGAACACTATTAATCTCTAATGGAATGGCAAAAAAGTTCGCATCTGCTCAGAGGAAGTTGTCACTGATTGCAGTAGCTTTTGCTAAGCAGTCTTACTTATTTTAGGGGAAACCCATTTGCGTCCATTGCCAAATAAATGAATTCAATAAGGTTTTTTAGACGGAACAAAGGTATGTTACTGTTATAGTCATAAGTTGGAACTATAGTTTTTGTGCTACAAAAAAGGTTTGCTTTAAAAAACAGCCTTTTGTCTATTAATTTTATTTATCTGAAAACTTCTTCCTGAAACTGAATAAAAATATGTAATAAACTAGCGGATAATGTTATCCTTCAACCTATGGCCATATGAAAATCGGAACCAAGTGCTCAACCTTATGACTTGTTTAAAAACGTGTCAGATAATTGAATTTGCAGTGACAACGATTTTCTGCTTATGATAAGGATTTCACTCGCTGGACGCATGGCTTTATTCACATGCACCTTCGAAGTCTTAGTGGACTCCGACATCATCGATAAAATTAGCAACATAACAAGCAACAATCAGAAGACTTACAGTCCAATCATGAATCAGCAACGCCAGTACGGGATGGCAGCACAGAGCTCTGTAGGCCGGCACAAGAATAGTAGAGTACAGCCCAGAATTCGTATAACATTCCGAAATTTGCTAAAGATTCATACTCACTCACTCAATGGCATTGAGTAAGGTTGAAATACCGATTATCATGAAGGCTACTCTGAAGTCATTGAGTCACGGTAGGATGGGGGCTTTTTAACGAGCTTCATTTCGGCCGCTTACAAACCGCATGTACTGTAAAAAGTGACCACTTAAGCAGCATGCATTTTTCGCATTTATTTTGACTGCCTACATAAATTCAAATGTGTTTTATAGAAAACATAAACGAAAGAATATTTCCTGTATAGCTTAAGTTCAACGGTGGCAGAGGAGCGCATGCAGTTAGGTGAGCGTTGGCCATGCTGAGCATGGGGTTTGCATGACGCTGGTTTGTGCGCGTATAACCAGTAAAACCCATGAGACTTTTCATGGAAGGGAAAACCGATCTCCTCAAAGTTCCCTTGCAAGTGGAAATGGCAAGTGAACGTCTAAAAAAGATGCCTTGCCCAGGCCATTTAACCAATCTCCCCAGTAGTAGGAGTTCGGATATTATTCTCTACTAGCTCTGTTAGAGACAGTGAATGTTAGGGTAGAGTACCACCTCAAAATACCTCCATGTGCATTTATTGCCTACTTGCTCCTGTAGAGCACGTTATATCGGCGACTATTCAAGCGAAAAACGGAACGCCTGTCGACGTGGTGGAGAAAAAGCGAAGTTAAGAGCACTACCAGCGCTATTTACACGCACACACATTTATAAATGTTCGACCATCGGTTCTGATGATCTCCATTGCATGCTCCACAAAATGATGGTGCAGAGGCCGCGACTTGCACATGAGGTACTTTTGAAGGACAGTAGACTTGCACTTCATCTAGCGCACTCGTCCTCACCCGGTGTTCACTGTCAAGACGGGTTGAAGAAGACCAGAGGCGGCATCGGGCGCAGGTGCGTGGGGTGAACGGAGTCGCCCCTCCCCCCATATGCAGTATTTGTTATGAAAACGCAGTCTGAAAAGCGCCTGCCATATCCTTATTGCGCCTCCGCGTTGGCACAGCCCATCTACCGCGCGGTCCGTTTAGGGGGCACATGCGGTGCTCATTCCGGACATCGTTTGGCCTCCAACCAAACCTTTCGTCTGATCTGTAAGACTGCACAAATTCTTCAAAGATACTAGGTCAGCGTCTGCTAGCATCGGCAAGAGCGATTGCCATCAGGTTAAGGAAGGTCTTGTGCGCAGAAAAGAACCTCACGTGCTTAGCGTGGCCAGAGCTCGTTTAACTGCATGTACTCCTCTGCGTCCGGTTTCTCATCTTTGTTATTCCTCACAATCCCCTTGCTCCATCTTAAGCCAACATCGCCTCACCCACTCTCTATTAGTACACCCTCCTTCCCAGTTTCATGCAAAGGCCAGCCTTCCGGAGCACCTGATCCAACTCGTACCCCCTCCTCATATTCTTGCCCTGGCCTGAAGAGGAGTCGTAGAAAGTACATGAATACTAACCAATTGGTCTTTTTTAATTCCATGGGATCATTATCATGCCGGCAGGCATTAATTACTGGAGGAAAGTAGATTCTTTTTCTGCAGCAACCTTTTATAGTTCGCTAAGGCGTTTATTTTGCAAAATTGCAGCTTGTTGCACTTTGTTAACTGCATAACATTATCATTATAAATTCACTTTAAAGTGATTTTAGCAAGCGTTGGGCAGAGCTGAACATATGGAATGAATGAATGATTCGGTAGAACTTGAAACTCTGCTAAAAATGACAGTCCTGGAGTGCAGCCGGCGCAAATCTGCCAAACCAAATTGCCAGATTCTCGTAGCTGAGCTCGCTATTGCTAAATAATTTCATATTATACCCTTTCTGATAAAGATTCAAATTCAACCAAAGCCGCCAAGTGTTCAAAATAAGATGTTTACTTAAATCCCTCAATTCCTATAAAATTATCGAAAGCTTTGAGCAGGATTCTTTGAAACGTTTAATCATAAATCAACTGAAAATAAATCAGGGAAAGCATATTGCTATCTGCATGAAATATGTTTGTCATTTTTGCGATTGCTCATGGAATATTTGCTCATAGCGGAAGCTTGCCGATATAATCAAGCAAAAAGATAACTCGAAACGTTACCGAAGCGTTTCTAGAAATGAAACATGTTCGATTTCCAATCATGAATTTTTGAAGCATATTCGCCATCGCTTTCTTTGAAATAATGTTGCTTATCGGACCAGGCCTTGTCTGATTTTAGACAGGCAGAGGAAATGTTTGATCCCTGTGTTTGCGGCGGCTTTTAAGCTCAAATATTCATCCGCTCTACTCTAACCTGCATTATGATTTGCCTTAGCGTCGGCTTTATCTAAAATGGGCAGCAGTAGCTTATGTAGGCCCACACATTTGTCCCTATTTTCTGCATGATTTCCTACGAAAACGGTGGTTATAGGGTTTTGTGAGTGGGGAATTAGGACACGCAGTGGAATATACTTTAATAAATGCTAAATGCATTTTTATTTTTCTTTATTTAGTAGTACTGCTGTTTTATATCTGTAGATTTTCCTAATCTGTATTATCGTTTAACTTATTGCAGAAAAACCTGATAATCAAATCGCAGGTGTCTTGAATTTCCCAAAAATTGAAATGGTGGTTAGGAGATAGTCTAATTCAATTTACCTGATGTACTACTGGCCGTTCTGGAGTTATATTCTTAAAGTCCGCGGCGCGAAGCGCCACGCAAATTGTTGATTTGCATACGGAACAACTTACTTCCAGCAACTTTGACTCGTTTTTTCACTTACTTCTAAAATTCTGTCTCTGCCTATCCTATTTACGCACCCTCTTAATTTCTATAACCACCGTTTTCGCAGGGTAAAATGCTGGGACTAGGGGTTTATGAGTGGGCCTGCATAAGCTTATTTTGCCTAAAAGTACTATTAGTAGGGAACATTCATCGGATAGAAGTGTTATCATAAAAAATGGTATGTCCTCAAAGGATAACTTATCTTCCAAAACTGTTGCAGTAACTCACATTTTTTCTCGCTCTTATTTAAATAGACCGAAAAACAAAATACTAACTTTAAACTAACTACGCCTGTGGTCACTTTTCCTCTATCTTAACCGTTTCCCAGCTAAATATACATAGGATAAGACATATTCAGTAGGACATCGTATTAGTTACCACCCATATTACATTTGACCTTTCACTATGATCCAGTGGGTTATAGTTGGGATAACGGTGAGATTTGGGTTTAGGTTTAAAGTTAGGGTTAAACTTGATGATAAGTTTTTGGTAAGTGTTAAAGGTAATGCAACGAATAGTTTTAAGAAACGGTAATAAATATCTTTCTGGAATGCTTTGGATGTCATTCTGTAATATTTGGTTACCTTTTCTCGCGTTAAGCCCAATACCTTAAATAATGAGTCTTTGCTTTACCCGACTGGAGAAATTTTCGTTAATTGTATATGTTTAGCGTATTCTTAGCGTACGGGTGTCATTACCTGGATAACTCATTTGGCTTGCAAGTAAAGTGTACAGAGTTTGATCTATAACGTGACTGACTATTGGCCTCTTCGTCATCGTTTTTCCTTCATGCTGTCATTCTATTATGTTTTTCTAAAAACAAGTGCGTGGACGACTGTAATGTGAATTACTTTTTGTTGCCTCTGTTTTTTGTTGGAGCGGACGCAGCATAAGGTATTCTGTCAGCAAGTTTAATGTGGAACAATTTCAGGAAGCTTCTAATAATATCGAGCTGGAAGGTATGTTTCCTGTGCGTGCGCTAGTAAAAGGGGTATTAATGCTTACTCAAAAATAGAAGATTACCTGAAACTAGATTGGAACCGGCTTTTATTTCATTATAATCGGTAATTTGGATTTAATTTTTACCCGCCTCGTGCCACACGAACAATAAATGGTCCAGGCACGCAATGGTTGCTCAAAAAATAAGTAATGCCCTCCTTGGTAGAGTTATTAACTTTAAGGTTCTTTTTAATCAAAAAGTTTTGTTTTTATTTTATGATCACTTAAATTAATTTTGTTCTATGCTTTAAAAATATTTATGTTTAACGTCCGCTGCATGAAAGGTTAATTAATTTCACTTTGTTCTGAAACAAGTGGCAAACTAAGATAACTAATATTTTGCTGATAACAGAAAAGAATTATATTTATTTTCGATATTCCTTTCAAGTAAGGCAAAGAAACAAATTCAAAGAAATATAAAATATGCGTTTTCGGCGCGCTAGCGTCAATCCTCTTTGATGAAAACATTCAGGTGTAACCTATACTGTCTAGGATGTCCGTTTTGCCTCATAGTTTCTTGTTCTACTTTTTTCTTTTTTCATTTGTCGGTCAGTACTTTAAACAGTACTTTATCCTGAGTTTCCTTCCTGTGGTCCATGTCTTAAATATCAATAATTGTTTGTGAGGTGAACAATATTGGCATTTGCATGAAATGAAAGATGAAAATCGGTGGAAAGGATGCAGAAAAACTTTCTCGGTAAACTTATTGAAAACATTCCTGACTCCCCATTTGAGTTTTTAAATATTTTTTCAATCGTTCATTGTGCTTGTTTGTTAGTAAGTTCTTTCTTATAAATATGAATTCAACAAAATATAAATTGCACGCAAACAGCTGATGTGATTGTTTGATTAGTTTACGTATTTCTTGCTCTAAAACAATTTCCTGTGGCAGACGCAACTACCGTCAAATGATTACCCAAGGGAAATGTGAGATATTAATATAAGTCTGAGGAAAAAAGGTTTCACTCCCTTGCGTGTTACTGTTCAAGATTTCCCCTTTAAAATTAATATTTTTAACCAAATGAGGCATTTTTGCACGCCTAGCGAAGCTGTTAGTGAGATACGGCACATAAAGAGACAGTATTAACTTTTTTATAGACGCACGTTTGTTGCACGTTCATATTTGATAAATATTTTGTTTTAAAATGATAATGCTTGGGTATAATTTATTGCACAGAACAACTTGAATCTTACCGCAAGGTTCGCCCGCACGAGTGTTCATCTTCAGATTATGTGGGCTAATCTGCTGTAAGCTGTTATTTGTAAAAGAGATAGTTATTAGTATTTTGTTTAATTAGTTGAGGGATTTAGAGAAAATAAGTACATTATATGTTTCTGGCTGATGGCGGCAGGTGAGCCCAAGTGTGTTTTATCATCTGTCCTCACTTTGCTCACTGACACCTCAGAATTAAAGTACAGCCACCATTTGATGAGGACAGTTGCGCCTTTAATTAAATGAGAGAGTCATCTTACAAAGCAGGGTTCCTTAAGTGCAATGACTTGTGACCTACAACTACAGTTATCTGTCAGCAAACTGGCTCAACCCTCTGGAAGTCCTCGAATGCAACGAAACATAAGTAAACTTAGGTGGAAGAAAATGGCCCCGAGACTCGTTTCTGACAGGAAATCCTGTTAGACAAAGGAGAAAACTAGTAGCAAACGAAGGGTTGGAAATTGGGAACCAAGTCATATCATTTATGCCATGCTTTGGCGGTGGATACAAAGTAATCTCTTCACTTTTCTGTTTTCTTTGTTTCAACCTAGCTCACCTAGCTCGCAAAACTTCCATGTCATGAGGGCAAATCCCTTAGCTACCTGTGCGTTTTGTTATAGTTGTTATCAAGCCTCTTGTGATGGGAAAGAAAACGTCCCATTGGAGATATTGTAGACCAACACATCGTCCCGCAATTCCTTAATCGTTACTTGTAGCTGCCTGTGACGTACGAGGCAGAGGAATTGTAGGCCAAATATATATGGAGGCGTTTGACACCGAAAAAAGTTGGAAAAAAACCAATGGCGTGCAACGAAGACGATAAGTGCTCTGCATAGATTATCAAATCTCTTCTCCCGTTCGATTTATCACATGAAGACGCATCCATGTAGATAATTTTTTTATCAAAACAAGTTGATGTGGCGTCAAACTCCGGTGATTGCAGAAGTGTGCTGTAATAGTCTTCCTGACAATAATGGAACCTTATTTAAAGCATCTTTTCCTTGGGGCAGTTTTGGAGTTTGCGTAAACAACAGCATTTATTGGACCATAAATTTTGAGAATGCTCATGAGCCACTTCTTCTCGTTGCAGAAAATGAAAAACGTAGCAGAAAATCGAAAAAATAAAGTTTGTACAGAAAAATAAATGCAAACAACAAGGTCACAGAAAATTGGCTGATTTACTTTTGAAGCTCTGGGGAAAAAACATGAAAAATTCCTGATCATCGTTCCTCGTCATATGCTCTCGTCGGGTTGGCAACTATTTGTTGCGGGACGTAAAGAGCAATATTTCCACCGCTTCTTAACCCCATATTTTAGGCCATAACATGGTGGAATCCACTCGATCATTTCACACATGTGATAATTGTGCGCCATAATCATGACTGGAGGATTATAGCTCTGAGACATACAGGTTATTTGGAGTTCAGTAAATATTATTTTTTCCTGTGTAGTACCGATTTATTTGGGCATGATGCGCTTCGATCTGCCCGACGATAGGAAACGTTTACCCTTCGTGAGGCCTCAACCTATTCGCAGATCCGGTTTCTGCGCAGGTGTCTCGACAATAAAGTGTTGCCGAAGACTGTAAGATACAAATCCCCGCTGAACACGGAGGCAACAAGACTCGCTATGTTTAAGCACGGCAAGAAAATGACCCGTTTGTTCATTTAAGATTGCCAGGCGAGGCTACACAAATACCGCCAGACAGTTGTCCAAGAAAAAACCAAAGGCTGTGAGTTCATGGGCGAAGACAGCACCATACTTCTTCAGCAGAAAGTGATTGAACGAGCCCATGACAAACAAGGAATGCATGAAACGACTCTGTAGAGACCACGATCCACTCATCAATACAATTCTTGGATAAACTTAAAGGAGTTAGTCTCCTGCCAAGTGATTTCACAGTTCATTTCGATGTTAAGTCCCTTTTTACTTCCGTCTCTCAGGATCTGGCAGTAGAGATCGTCGAACAACTCCTACGAAGCAAATACGATGAGACGGAGAATTGCCTTGGACGTGCCCAAATTTTACAGCTTCTGAAGTTCTGTCTCAGAACGTACTTCACATTTGACGGAACAATCTACGAGCAGGTCAAGGGGATGCCAATGGGTTCATCGATTTCGGGACTTGTAGCCAAGACGGTCCTACGACTGCTAGAGTTGCTGGTCTTCCAGCACCACAGACAAACATTCTGCGCACGGTACGTGGATGACACCTTCGTCGTCATCGAACGTGATCAGGTGCTCACGTTTAAGGAACGTTTCAACAACGTCTTTCCGGATATACAATTCACGATGGTGGGGGAAGAGAACAACCAGCTGGCCTTCCTCGATGTCATTGTCTGTCGCGAAAATTGTGGTGGCCTAAAGACCAAAGTATTCAGGAAAGCGACAAACACGGGGCAAGTGCTGAATTGCAACCAACCACAAACACAGTTGCATAAAGACACTCTATCGGCGTGTTAATACGCATTGAGTGAACTACAATACAGTCGACGGGTGTTCAGAAAAAAATGGCTTCCCGCGTAACTTCGTCAACCGGTGACTGCGCAAACAAGATGGCCAACAAAGTTGCACGGACCTAAAATTATCGTAAGAGGTGACAATCGAATGAGCTGATAATTTCCTGAGTCATGGCTTACGGGCCCCCAATCCATCAACAAGTGCAACGATTTGCCCAGTCCATATTCGATGCTGAGACCAAATGTGGCCAATGGAAGTCGCCGCTCGGGGAACAGACAGGCCAGCATCTCATCCTATGCCAACATTGCAGGGCTAGATGGTCATTTCTGACGCCACGAATCAGTTCAAACCCAAGGCACTTATAGCTTTTTTCTGTACGTTTAAATTTGATGTCAAAACTCCATGTACACAAAACTGTTTCTGCTACTGTTCTGTGAGAATGTCTCTAATGATGACCGCGACGGATTTTGAAACGTTAGGCAAATAAACATATTGTCCCAGCGATCGAGTCGTCTTCTACTTCCCAATTACTTCCTGTGACTCACTTTTTTACTTGCATTAGCCCTTTAATTAGTTTGTGTAGTTCGTTTAAATGTTAGAAGGTTACTTGTATCAAAGTTATTATTTAATGTGGACAATTGACTAAAATAACGTTGATAAAGAAGAAAACAAATAGACGCTGATCAGAAAAACAACTTTTATGGTAACATTGAAGAAAGCCCTGGTTTTTCTCGTTCCTGAGGAACAGCTGTTGAACAAACAAAGCCGATGCAGATATCCAAGTGGTTAAAAAAGATATTTCTATCATTACCCTCGATAAATTTGTAAAGTTGTGCAGTGTAATACCAAAACTGAGGCAAAAAATGATGATTTGCTACGGAAGATCAAACAGTCCCGGACCTTGGAGGTATGTTCCTCGAATGAGATAGGGAAGAGATCATGAAAGGGGACACATTTTTTATCTGGTTGCCTTTCTGTCCACATTAATAGGTACTGCTTAATTTATTCGTGTACCATAGAATTGATTGGTCAGTTGTTAGGTTACATACGGAGCACACAGGAACAAAGATGAGACTGCTTCTGTTTATCTATCTCCATCCCAAAAGCTACGCTTCTGAATAACTTCAGCTATGAAAAGACTTATGTTTTACCCACAAATTTTTAACGCGTATTCCACAACTATGCGTTTTACCTGTGTTTCTGATGCTTCTTTCTCATCTTCTTCTTCATGCTACCTGCTTCCCAAAATGTTATTTTAAATAATCTGCCAAACCAACCACATTGACCTAAATGGATGAGGTCACACATTAATCAGTATTAGCGAAAGCTCATTTTCAAGCCTTTGCGTGCTGAGTTTCGAAAGGAATTTAAGTTAGTCACGTTTTGACCTTGTCACCCAGATGTTCTCTTTAATGATGAAAAAATATAAATAATATTTAATTTTAAAAGAAATTGATGCAATTTGGCTAATGAATGATAAACAATCCGTCCAAGGAACAATGGTAGACGACAAATGTTGCAGGGATGGAAAGAAAAATCTCAGAATGTAAACAGGAGCGGAAACACTAACTCTCTGAGCAATTGTTGGCTGATGTCTTGTTTCAACAGCCGTTACATACGAACAGCAACCGATTAGGTTAGAGAAGGGTGAATTTATTGAGGTTATTTGATTGCTGTAACAAAAGAAGTGTCTTGCGGAAACAGCATTGCATACGAATAAAGGAGATTTTTGCAAAAAAGGGCGTTGCAGCTGATCTAGAAATAATGAAAGTATGATAATAAAGATAAATGCAAAATCAAGGGCGTGAAAAATGCGCAAAAGCCTCGTAAGTTACAACCAGAGCAAAATATTAATATGATGCCGTTTATATACAATCCTGGTCTTAACCTTTTTGTGTAAATCTCCGTTAAGGAATGAAATGCCAGAACTGATGAAATATATTTCGGCAAAAATTTGCTTTATGTTCGATCGCCGGCAGAATTGCAAAAGCAAGTTTGGGATACTTCAGATGCATTCACTATTTTAACACTTTACTAGGCGACTTAATTTTCCAAGTGCGTCCAACATACATGCTGATCAAAGTACAACAGGAGATATCAACAACCTGATACAGCGCGCTTAGCCGGGGTTCCCCTCATTAATTTATTAATTTTATTGTCTTCTCGCTTGGCCATAAAAAGGTTACCTGCGCTGCATAACAAGCCGAACGAGAAGAAGACAGCATTCTTCACAAAACGCATAAGTAAATTCAACAAAAGAAAATGCAGTCACTGGAACAAAAAAATTTTTAGCCTGAATTTTCAAATTTTCTTTCTTAATTTCATCATCTAAAAAAGTCAGAGCAAAGGGGTAGGCTTTGTCTACTATTGAGATTAATCGTAAGGCTATTTGTGGGAAACACGTGCGGCTAATTGGTCAATTTACCAAACCTGAAAAGTGCGTTAAACGATTTCCAGTATAACAGACTTTCGAACTGATAAGGAAGAAGGCAGGTCGAGCACCAGATCAATTGATTTATTGTTCTGAGCTTTCGAACACTTACAGGTGTCCATCTTCAGAGATGAGAAAGCAACCAAAAACGAGGATAATTATAGTGGCCAAAGGCCAATCAAATGCCAGAAATCGTCAGGTTATCAAGGGATTAGAAACAGCAAAAAAGGGGGGTGGGGGAGGAGGTCAATTAGCTGTCACTGGGATCGGAGGGGTCGGAGGGGCAATTATGTTGGTGTAGGCGAATTAGCTGTCCGCGGGGCTGGGGGTCATGAACAGCAATTAGTATGCCGCCTTGTCACCCGGTCGAGGGCCCTGGTAACGCTGCCTCCTCCTCCAGCCGGTTCGTTATGATTTCCTGTTCGCTTGCCATTCTTACGTTTGATTTGGCTTCGTTTCGGCTCTTTCTAACGTAGTGGCGCAATACTTTGTAGGCCGCTGGCAGGTCCAGATGCCTGTTGACTGAGTTGGCATCTGAGTACCATGCCTCGAGTGTCAGCCTTTCGGCTTTTGAGGTTCCTCGGCCTACGATGGTCGCCCCTTGGAGATCAAAGTTATGGCCAGTTTCTGCGATGTGTGCCGCCAGTTGTGAGTTTGGGTCCAGCTTCTGGGCCGCTCGTTTGTGCTCTTGTAGGCGGGTTTGCAGTTTGCGGCCTGTTTCCCCAACATAATTGCAGTCTCCCTCATTGCAAAGTATCTTGTAGACGACTGCTGAGGTTTCTTTAAGAGGCAGTCGGTCTTTAGGTTGCATCACCTGGCGGCGTATTGTCGCTTGAGGTCGATGGGCTATGCCCACGCCAGCAGGTTTTAACAGTCGTGAGACTGTTTCGGAGACACCTTTCATGTAGGGAATGGCCCTTCAGACCGACTGCCTCTTAAAGAAACCTCTGCAGTCGTCTACAAGGTACTTTGCAATGAGGGAGACTGCAATTATGTTGGGGAAACAGGCCGCAAACTGCAAACCCGCCTACAAGAGCACAAACGAGCGGCCCAGAAGCTGGACCCAAACTCACAACTGGCGGCACACATCGCAGAAACTGGCCATAACTTTGATCTCCAAGGGGCGACCATCGTAGGCCGAGGAACCTCAAAAGCCGAAAGGCTGACACTCGAGGCATGGTACTCAGATGCCAACTCAGTCAACAGGCATCTGGACCTGCCAGCGGCCTACAAAGTATTGCGCCACTACGTTAGAAAGAGCCGAAACGAAGCCAAATCAAACGTAAGAATGGCAAGCGAACAGGAAATCATAACGAACCGGCTGGAGGAGGAGGCAGCGTTACCAGGGCCCTCGACCGGGTGACAAGGCGGCATACTAATTGCTGTTCATGACCCCCAGCCCCGCGGACAGCTAATTCGCCTACACCAACATAATTGCCCCTCCGACCCCTCCGATCCCAGTGACAGCTAATTGACCTCCTCCCCCACCCCCCTTTTTTGCTGTTTCTAATCCCTTGATAACCTGACGATTTCTGGCATTTGATTGGCCTTTGGCCACTATAATTATCCTCGTTTTTGGTTGCTTTCTCATCTCTGAAGATGGACACCTGTAAGTGTTCGAAAGCTCAGAACAATAAATCAATTGATCTGGTGCTCGACCTGCCTTCTTCCTTATCCGTGCAAGTACCTGGATCGCGAACCTTCGCATTCATTCGAGACTTTCGAACTGTTGCCTGAAGCTTACTTCACAAATTCACTTATTTGCACTGAGTGGCAATGAAGATAAATTGGCAGTAAGGCTAAAATCGTTCATTGATATAAATTTACAAAAGATTGTGAGAAAATTGGTTGACCGCAGTACTGAGTGACTTTGAGGCATCTGAGGACATCAAAATGAGAGTATTTGTTGAACTTTTTATACTGTAAGCTCAGATTTGTCCTTCTGCTAGCAGACTTTGTCCGAAACTAGGAAGTTGACTATAACTCTGTTTTACAACATTTTACATTTTTGCTTTTGAATTTTCCATATTTATCAATAAAAACAGCAGAGTTTAAACGAAATGTTTAAATTAGCTAGATTTTTGCTGCATAACCCAGAAAGAAGCCATTATATTATAGAATTCAGTACTTTCCCTATTCCCGTCTCGGGCTTATTACACTTGTATCTTAATTTTATATATTTTACTCCTACGTTTGCACTGTAGCGTCCTGATAGAAAAGCTGTAAGATTCAAATGCGTAATAAGAACTAGCCGAAACTGACGCTCTACTATCTTGCTGTAATCAAGGATAAGGCAGAAATTATGTTCTACTATCTAGCTGGAAAAATAATTTAATCTGACCCATATTGTTGCATAGTCGGTGGCTTAAGTGACCTTCAACCTCACCACACATGTACATATCTTGAGAACAGCAAACGTTATCACAAGATGACCTAAGAGGCCCTGACCGGAAGTCATGTGTTGAATTGCAGTAGGACTACAGTCATCTGATTGCTAAGAAAAATCTGGATAGGTCGCCAGGTTATGGAATTTGAATAAGTGGATTTCATGCGTTACAGTAGGTTGCGTAGATACATGTTTCGAAATGGGATAATATCCATGTCTCCGATCAGGTCCTCGTTAATCCCGTTGATAAAGCGTCCGCTTAATTCTACTTTTGAATTTGCCTTCGTACTTTAAAGTTTACTTGAACCTTTAGAGCTTTTAATAATTTGGTCAAATAGAGAAACTTCTTATTATCATTCTATAGCGCTTAAGGGCATGGAAGTTTTAGCAAGAGTATCATATCAATTTAGGCCAACGGTATCTTTTTTTGATTGGTGTTGGATTTGAGAAGTAATTTACGTTGTAGCGGGTCAATTGGAGTCAGGGTTGGTCACTGATTAGCAGCTGGCGTAATTTAGTGAACCGTGTATTCAAAAATTATCGTCCGCGTTTGGTGCCAGAAATACTTATCACTTCAGTGCCGTCTCAAATGAAACAGTGTTCGTATTAAAGGTTGTGTGCAAGTACGAAAGAGTGGAGATCATGTCGACAAATAACTATCGGATACTTAATCGTCGACCGTATGACCAGCATAAACACATGAGCTGACAGCGCACGAAATAACGCAAAGAACTATTTCTCGTGCTTTGTTAGTATGTAATAGTTGACTCGCAAAAGTGCCGCGTGTAGGATTGAAAAGTGCTTGTAGGCGATACGTAATCCTTTTCACATGAAAGACAGTGATTAGAATTTCGGTTTCGTAATTTCTTCATTATGACTGCAAACTTGTAAATATGTATTCGTATGGTAACTTTATTTCACAGAACTTATAGAATATCGTTTTGCCAGTATTAATCTGTCTACTTTTGCTAGTTTATTCTTGGAAACATGATTATTGCTTGCATAATTAGGATGAAATGGGAATATTTACCGTGACGCTTTCTGTGAAGGCGCCATTCCTCAACTTGTTCAAAATTATATGTGAAAATGGATGGATATCTTCTGCTTTTACCTGCAGATTATATAAATGGGAATACATAATTTAAATGCTGGCGAACTTCATAAAACTCAAAGTTTTCTGCGATAACAAATATTTTATCAAAGCGAAATAAGTCATATTTTGACCTATGAGTTTAATCAACAAACGCAATGCGATTCGATTTTGCCCTTTAATTCGGTCAGATGGAAGAGAAGGTTTTCATATCGCACAATAAAATGTTAGTGCTTCATGTGTAAAATTGCATAGCGTACGCAGTAAATGAGGGTTTATAAACACAGGACCAAAGATGTACGAGTATATCCATACGGAGACCCAACCACCAACTTCATGCATATTTTTATTAATATTCTTTGAGGATGGAAATATACTCCTGTCCATAGGTTTTAAAATAATCCACAAGGTAAAAAAAGCGATTCGACATATAAAACTATTTTTGCACTGGAAGATTATTGATTTCGTTTTTTAGAAAAATGTTGACGTTACTATCTAGTCTTGCAGGTCAAAATGAATTTTTCTACCATAGCTGTTCACCACATGGATATACTTTCAATAGTTTTAAAGGAATATACCAACTTATACATTTATGAATCATGTGACCCTTTTTGTTTACTATTTTGCTCGTTATAATTTAGAGCCACTCTAAGCTTACATGTGTATCTGTGACTAAAAAGAGAGCATGACGAGTACTGCCCCAACATCTTTCCAACGAAGCAAAAAATGCCGCTATGTGCCTTCTGGTGGGACTCGAGCATGAGCCACAAGGCAGCGCCGGACGAGTGAGTTCCGTTAGTGACCGTTGAACGTTCAGCAATGAGTGTGAATGTCACTTGTTGTTCGACTAACTCTTCATCTAGCATTTTTGTCTATCGCATCCTTCAGCATTCATCTATTTTTTACCCAAGAAAGTCGAGTTTATGCACGGCTGAGAGCCAATGATCTGACAAATCTCCGATAAATACCTGCTTCTGGAAACAACTGGGCCAATATAATGAAGCATGCTCCTCTTTGTTTTCTGTAAACTATGGCTAGTATCCAATTAAGCACGTTTTCGTTATACCCAGAATGAAATCCGAACAGATTTAAGAGGTAAACGTACAAATATGTGTGATCAACTTCCCTTAACCTCATAAGAGCGTTCGTTAGATCCCTGAAGAGTGTCATAACACATTTGAATAGGGAAGAATATGATTATATAGCCGAACATTTTGTGAAAACCAGCACTTAGCTGCTGCTACCATAACTAGACAACTAGCTTCTAAGTGAAGAAACATTTTTATGGTCAACACAGCTGGATATTTTGTGTGGGACTTGCACAGGCTGCGTCTAAGAAAACAGCAGTGCCTTAACGTGCTCTATTTCAAAGACACACTTATTCGATTAAAAGGCAGACTGCTAGGTCTATCATAAGCTTTCATCTTGTATATGAATCCGCAAATTATTTTGACAGTGTTTTACGGTCGGTCGTATTTTTAGCAGACAAAATTAAAACAACCCTCCCCGAGAACTCGCTAAGGGCTGCCTTAGACTGTGGTTGCCTCTTTTAAGCCTTAAATTCATAAATCAAGGGGAGTACTTCTATTGAACGAATTTAATGTAGTTCCAAACGTGGCCAAAATAGTTGGAAATTTCTCCGGTTCTAATGACCGCATTAGTAAAATCACCATTTTCAGATACGCATCTAGGCGTCTTGCGCCTTTTTATACATTCTTGTCCAGATCACTATGTTTATTCTTCATAAATTAAAAAAAGGAAAAGTCTGGTTGAACGAAAATGTCTTCAAATTTTGCGAATCCATGGGTATTTGTGGAATAAGAAAAGCACTTAGGTAAGAATACACTAAAATTCCTACATCAAAAAATACCCATAAGAGACCTTAGGACAATTTTTCATCCTCATACTATAGCTCCGAACTTCCTTTCAATAAATGGTCACATTTTCACTGATCTTCCGTTTGTCTTTTAAGCTTAGCGTACATTTCGTTCGCCTTAAAAAAATATTTAACGTATGAAAAACGTGTGTTTCTTCGAACATTACGCGGTCAGAAGTCCGAAGAGGAGAGTGGCATGGGACAGCCCCTTCCCTCGCGTAACACAGTTACCCATGAGCTAAATTCCAGGAGGGGTAAGGATAAACATATCCTTAATCGCTCATTAATCCTAATTTAGCCCCTCACTGCTACCCCTACCTTACATTTAACCACACTTGTGTCTCTAAAGCTTGCAAAACACTAAAATTAATGTTTATTTTATCTTTAAGTTATCTTTAAGTTTATCGAAACTTTGGCAAGCGCTTTAAGTTTTTCTAATATAAAATAACCTGGCGCTGGGTATAAGTACCTGGAAATGTAATCATCGATGTTGCACCTTATGACTGAAAACTACTCCCATCTTTCGGAAGCTTTCATTTCTTCCCACACTTTCCAGTTCAGTTAATCATAGCCATGCATTCGTGAGTTCTTAATGTAGACTGCCAAAAGGCAACAGGGAAGGTAGTGTTAAGTTTAAACGGGGCCTATTTATGGATGGCCAAAATGTTCCGCCTACATTAAAAATTCAAAATGCGACTTAATCTTTAATATTAACGAAATTCACAGGTTCACTCGGAAGGGCATTTATACGAACTAGAATTAAATGTACGACCAATGTTGAATAGTTAAATGGGTAGATTATGTCCTTTATATAAGAAGCACAAAGAACAACTTATTGGCGGCCTTGGAGTTATGCCATCATTCTAACAACATTAAAACGAGCAAATAATGGGGTTTATAAACTAATGCGTAGACGAAGTATAGCTTGTTTGTTCAAAAGAAAGAATCAAAAGAAAAGTTTGACATCTTGCAAGAAACAAAATACTCATTGACGCTTAATGAAAAGCATGTTGATGTTAAATATTCAGATGCAACTTAAATAGACGCACAAAATCGTGGTTTTTAAGCAGGTAACTTAAGTAATAGTTCTTCATTCTATACACAAACTTCAGAACCATTTGAATCAATGTGTTTTCTTTCTATGACAAAATTAAACATAAAGCGCAATAGGTTGCTTATTTTCTTAACATAAGTTTAGTACTGATAATCTGAATGACATGTAATCCAGACTGAATTTTCAACTGAAGTCTTCAAAACAGTTTGCTTAAAAAAACACACGGTAGTAAAGTGTTCATTAAAATTCGAAGACGAGGAGAAACTAACCGAGATCGGTCATGTAAGAAGGTTAAACGAATCTGTAAGAGCATTTCTCAATAGATCATTACAACTGATAATGTAATTTTTGGTAACAATGGCTTCTATGGCTGCCTTAGCAGAAATTGCACACAAGAATCGCCCGCAATACGTATGGCTCTGCGGCAACTTCCAGTGAAATAAGGTAAGAGTTAGGGTTGAATTCAGGTTAAGGTTTGAGGTTAGAGTTGGAGTTAAGGCTTGGGTTTTGTCTGCATTAACAAGAGAGCTTCAAGATGGGTTAGAGCTAGTGTTAAGATTAAGTTTTCAGAAGAAAAGAACTCGATTGCTGGGACAATACTTGCATCCGCCTGACGTTTTACAGATCTACTGCGGATTCGTCATCAGAGATGTAGTCAGAGAGCAGTACCCATATTGGGGGTTTCCATTTTGTTTTATGTAAATATGTGACTATATATCTTTCCTGGAATGTATCGTTACGCCACCTATTTAAGATCCTGCAGAATGCAAAACATTTTTTAACTTTGACTCTGTATATCGTAGGCATTTTTGTTATCTTACTATCCAAAATTTTGCATTTGGTCATGATTCTTCGATTTAATTTCAGTCGCATAACGTCTCAATACCAAAATCTTGTTTGGAAAAGTTGATCATGTACCTTCAATAAATCGTTCCTTCATTCGGATTTGGTAATAAAGATACACTTTTTTATATAATTATTAAGGGTTTGATATAACAACATTAATAAATATAAACTTTATAAAATAATTGTTCACAAATTAGAGTGGCTTAACAAGACTTTTTATTCTCGAGAGGCTAAATGACCTCTGGAGAACTGTTGAGCAGTCAGGGAATTTGAAAATCAAGTAACTTCATACAATTTTTTCCTTGAAAATATTCATAGTAACTGCTTTAGAAGTGAGCACTTACGAATAAATTTACAAGCATGACCGAAGGCTAACTGAGGATCAATTTTCCTCTATAGACGTTTCAGAATTGAGCTTAAAGTATCAGCTTAGCAAACCGTATTGACGGAACCAGGTATAATGAGAAAACTGTGTGGCCCCATTCCTTCGTTGAGTTTTATGTGATGCTTTTGCCTCCATAAAATGGACATTGTAAGACTAGGCAGCTCCTAGGCTAGATTTTGAGAGAGCAGACTTATTTATCAGTATTTGAATTTTTGTATTTAGCCTGCATCAACTTTGACGATTCTGAGCTGCTTTTGCAACAACGATGACTAAAGTGACAAAGATGTTCCGGTTTTTGAAGGTCAACTTTTAATGCGTGATGTTTGAAAGTAGATTTCTATTAAAATTCGTTCTTGTAGATTAGACTGTTTGTCTGTACATATATTCATACGCATTCTAAAGCGCAATAATATGGAAAACTGCGTTTAAATTTACTCAGTGAGCTTGCGAACTATGAGAAAATGAGGGTCTTCATACCTAACTGTTGGTACGTGCAGTACTAATAACTTAAACAAAAAACTGCTCTCCCAACCATTAGCACATGTTTGCTTTCCTAGATTCGCGTAAGCAGGTGTGAAACAATTTTGTTCTGATAGGAAAAACCAATACCCTCAAAACGTTTTAGCTTTCCGTAAACATATCCTCTTTTCAGATAAACATCTCAAAAGTTTATTGAGAAAGAGGCCAAAACATGTTCAGGTGGTACTTGCAGCAGCAATCCTTCAAAGCTCTGACAGCTGTGGAACATCGAAAACAATTCTAGCTAAGTGTACTGTCACATGCGTTTTGCTATCCGCAGTTCAAGCAAAAGCATTTAAACAACAAATATTATTAGGTTTTCTGTCCGTTCAGCAGCCTGGGCTGCCAAGTAATGCACAAATTGTCATTTTACGTAAGTGCATCAAAATCAGGTCATCAAAATATTTGTTAAATATTTGCTGTTTTTTTTGAAAAATTTCAGTTGCATGGAAGACAAATTTTATAAAAATCCTGCCGCACCAGTCTGAAGAACTCAAAACGTTCCTACGGTAATTAACAATACTTTTGCAGAGCAAAAAGTGCATGAAATTAAATAGGACTGCACGTGACTGCGTTTTAACATGATTTAACAAGACCTACATTTTCAGTCAAACGAAATACGCTTTAATCTTGGAGTCAGTTTAGACTGCTGACAAGAAGCGTGCAGCTTTAGTGCCTTAGCTTTGTATCTGCAAAAAATTGTTGCCTTCTTGTTCGATATATTTAATTTTCGTCAGTAATTCTCCGAAATACACCTATTGGAAAAAAACCCCTATTTAACATAATGTTTTGAGGGCCTTCAAATTTTGAATATCACCTCTTGACGCTTTTTAATTGAAAACTGTTATGTTGTGTTATGCAAAGCTGAAACGTCACTGCAATGCACTTTTCCACATCTCATGCCTCTTCCCCTCTTTTATTAAGAGTAATGTGATTATCGAGGCATCTTATTAAAGACGAATGAGCATCTGTGAAGGAATTTTGCGCTACGTGGCCTCTCCATATGGGCACTATCAAGTTAAAATAAACATTCTTATGAATAAAGCCTGTGTGTCGCTGATGAAAGCCATTTTAATATGCTTTTTGTTATTCCTTAACGTAAAGGATTGAGCCTTCAACGTATAGTAATAGTCTAGGTCACCACAGATACCTGGAAACAATTTTAATTTTTTATGATTACTTTTGAGGTTTTGTGAAATTAATAGGGCATCTTACCTCTGGGACACTGAGCAGCGCCATACTGAATGAATATGCAGTTTTCGGTTTCAACTTTGCGTGATTCTGCACAAAACATGCATCAATTTTTAAGTCAAAGATGGTACAGATCGTGTGAGCAGCTTGCCCACCATCATTGGAAAACTTCTTCAGTTTATTGTAAAATTAATTTTGGCGTCCTATTTTTTGAGTACAAACAAAAAGCACGTCACACTTTTTGTTTACACATTTCCTCATTCTATCTGAATTCAGTGAAACGGTCCTGCTGTTGCTATTATGTGGCCATCTGATAGAACGGTTGTTCGACGCTACAGTGCACATTACTATCTATTACCGGATGCAAATAAACTACACACGCACACTCGTTAATATCTAGATGTGACAACCTAGACGTCGTGTACATTTCACAATGGCGATTTTCTTTTTTGCCCCCGCAGTAACCTACTTCATGCTTAAATACGTTTTTAAAAATTCGATTACCATTATGGTTCTGGGAAATAGTAATATTTATTCTTTGTCATGATTCAAATCATTGTCTTTTAAAACACGAATTTTTGGCGACCCAAAAAATATATTCTGAATAAGGTCCTTGATTATCTTTTATATTCCTATCGAACTTTTTCCTGTAAAAAAGATTGGTGATTACAGTGTCTTGATTTTGTAACGTTAAAGTATACATATAGCCGACGAGTTACTTTTAAAAATCTATATTTATCTATGAATTTACTTGCAAAAGATAAAATTAAAGGTTTTATAATGATTAAAAATAATCTTTTCTACCACTCAAAATTGGCTATTTCCCTTATTTACTGTCGTGCTCATTTTAAATTAAGCTTCGCAATCTGTGATATATTAGTGTATTCTAAGAATAATTATTATTTTAGAATATTGCTTTTGACTTGAATGTTCAAGGATTTCGTAATAGCTGTGTACTACACGTCCGCGGATAGTTCGTTCACTTTATTTTGAAAACTTCCTGCTAATATGCAGTTTATTTATCGCAAATTTTTGTGGCCGTAACATACAATTAGAACTTTTTGCTGCATAAGCTATCGTTAAAATTATCTAATTAGTTAATTTTTAATGAATTCAATATACTACACTCAAATGTGTTCAGTGATTTTAGAAAGACACGACTCATTACTAACTAAAAACTCTAGAACTATTAGACTAATGTTGTATGTCTTATGATATTTTTCATCACGATCCTGTGCAGATCCACAAAAAACCGTCATACTAACACGTTAACTATCCCTCCATCATATTCTTTGATTGGTAGCAAGTAACCGAGAATATTTTTTAAAATATTTTGCCAATTTCGTCATTTTTGAATAAACTGCGCGTCTGACATTCACGATCATTATTAAAAAGACCTTTTCTTCCTAAAACATTTTACATAGTTATACTTACAGCATAAAAATGATTGGTGTTCACATCAAATAATACTGATTTATGTTATCTTCGTAGTGCCACCAGGAGCACAAATTATCAATAAGTTTGCCTCTGTGTTTCCTCTCGGATAATAGGTAGAATTAAATTTTAAAAATTTTGAAACGCTATAAATTAAAATCGCATGAAAAATGACCGAATTAAGTTGCCATTTGACTCTTTTTCATTTGTAGATGGTTCGTTATAACCTTAGATTAACCTTTAAATTTCTAGATATCAGCATTGCATAAATATCTGCAACAGTAATTACGGTGAATGTTTAAAAATAAAAGTGTCTGTTTTTACACAGTAACCTGCCAAAACAACTATTTAACCGACCAAAAAACCGCTTAGATTTGATATCTTTTCCACAGGGTTTCTGAGTATCACAGCCAGAAAGATGGCATCACGGCTGAAGGTGACTACAGTTCCAATAATACCAGTTCAGTTGCATCTCACACCCAGGCTCGTGGAAAAGAACCCTTAATCGTTATAGAATGAACATTTTTAGAGGTACTTTATGAGGACCCTTTTTCGCCCCAGATGCTCTATGCTTCCATATTTACTAATTATCTCTTTGTGCATAGACAATCTTTGTTTGCTATCACCCATCTAAGATATGATCGGCGTTTACCGTGCTCCATGTTCAATACACTCTTAATTGCACGTTTGAAATTTGAATGAAGGATCGGTTCTTCTATCAGTGCATTTTATGTGTATGCCCTTTACATCGGTTCAGTACTAATACTTAAATATGGCGCTTTCCTTTCCTTCACGTGGCAGGTTTAAACATTGAGTTAACTCCATTTCGTCCACATCTTTCATCACAACAAAAGAGCTGCTCAAGTTTACTTAAAAGCTCACCAAAAATTGCCTACCCATGCTGATTTGTCATGGTTTTTCTCGTGTATATCCTTCAAGCGTGAATAGGGGTGTAAGATGCCGTCATTGATTGAGTGCTTTTTCTGCAAATCATTTGGTTTGGGACCCGGTTAAACTTTGTGGCTGATAAATTAAAGTGTTGTTTTTGTATAACTGTTATGCACCACAAACTTCAGCATAAATATTTTCAGTTCAGACTTCTGAACTTCAAAACCTTTCAGGCAACTACCTTCAGGTATCACGCAAACGTAATTAACAATAGTTATACTAATTTACAAAGCTGTTTGCAGGAGTCATAACATCATACTGTTTTGCATTCAAATAACTGTGTGGCCAACGATGTTTTGAACACAAAGTAACTTTTGAGCCATTGTCCAAATACCTGTGCTATTTGTTGAAACATAAATTGCCATCTATTAAACATACGGGCGAGATCACCATGTAACTGATAAACTAGGCCTTCTGCCGTGCATTTTAAATCTTCATGACATTAGATAACGGAGTGAGAATTTGATCTGACTGGCATAATGCATCTGTCAACATGCTCTGTGGAACCAGGTTTAAAATTTTTCTCTTCAGTGTAAAAAATCACTTCTGTATCAGAGTGTCCCTACAACCCGTGTCTATCAATAATAAAGGCACAGGTTAAGTTTGAATACCTTTATTCGCAAAGTGAATAGTAAGTTACATGAAAAATGATAAATGCGGTACACCTCGTTGACCTCCATTAAACAATGAGCCATGGACGCGCTCTTTCACATTTTCCGCCAGAAGTTAACCTGGAGGATCAGCGTTACTTGCCAAGGCGCAAAAACTGTGCTCGTTTTGAAAGTGCTCTGTCGTGACGCAGCTGGGAAAGCAGCTCCAGCAGGTATCTCACATCATCGGAGCGAATGTTTCCTTCACTTTCGAGGTCATCCATACTAAGCTCTCGTGATAGCTGAGATGGCGCCCCGAAAGTGGTGTCAAACAAACATGGAGTAACAAGAAGGACAACGAAGGAAAGGACGGTGTACCTAGAAAACAGAACAGTATATAATAACTCCTCGTTAAGCATGTTTCTTGGTCGTTTAGCAGTCTTCCTTCTTAAGTTATAAAGGAGACGTAACATAGTAAGGGCTGTGCTTTGACAATGCACCTCGGTTGGGGTTTTAGAATGAATACTGCCTACTGCATTATAGCCTCTTTCGAGTAAAGTCTCAACTCAGTGCAGAAAAAGGAACGCCTAAACCCCTCCCACCAATCTAAATTAAACGTCATCTAATGACATAGATCAAGCACAATAATTTCAAGTTGAAACTCAAGACAACATCCTTGACCTAGTGACTTCAAAATGCATCATAAGAGATGTTTTTTAATTTATATTTACCATTGACTGTTTTTTATAGTACTTAAGTACATTAGTTTCTTAAAGAATTATATAAGTCATTTCAAGGGTAAATGGCAAGCAAAATACATTTTTTGTGCAGATTTAGCGAAACATAACTCTGCATTGATAGTGCATATGCTTGAGATAACAGGTTTAAATTACCAAAGTTCCGTTTGTACAATATTGTTTGGTTTTGCTTTCTAATTTACTCACTTCAACAAATCAGGATTAAAATATCCATTTGCAAACATTAAAGTTTATAAATTCTAAAGAAATCTGAAGGGCTGTATGATATAGAGGCACATAAAAAGTTTAAACAAATGCAGAAAGTGTTGAAGGTAGTGCAAACATGTAATCTTTCAAATAACTTAATAACAAAAATTACGTCGAGTACCAAACATATTTCTCAAAAACTCACATTTTCGGTTCGTCTTTTTTCTCGTTGACAATGCTATATAAGCCTCGGCAGTCATGTTTGCCCTTATATAGGCAAATCAAAAGGATATATACTAAGCAGCCAATGAGATTACTACTGACAAATCTCGAACGCCCATTTTAACGGATGAAACTTAAATCCTAATGTCCTTCGATGCCAAGCAAATCAAGTCCCCACCAGTAAGAAAGTTAGTTAAAAGACAAAGTCAAAAAGGTCAGGCAACGTGACGATTCAAAAACGAAATATATGCTAACGTCCTATTGCGAAACAAGGCGGTGAATAACGAATAAAATGAATGAGCAGTAGGGAGAATTGCGTACTCATAAGTCGCATATAGTTTAAGATGTTTTTGCACAGGTAATGTTTTTCGTACGCTATTATCTATGAAACATGATAAATGTATAAGGCATCTTAAACAAATGAGTAGTGCTTACCAGGCACGCGCATTAGGGATAAAAAAGTTCAATGAATGTAGATGCCGTTGCTTTCGAAATCAATGATCAGTCTTAAAATTCTTTTTTTATGTCTTTGAAGTTGTTTTAATGAGCATAAGAACGTTAGTTGGTAATTTTTAGGTTGACACTTATTCCCATGGTTCCTTGCCCATTTATTTTATCATATTGATCAATAAAACTATTCAAACGTTTTCGACAGTCATTTGTGAAAACCTTTACTCCAGCTCTTTCAAACCCGCACTTAATGTGAAGTACAACGTGTTTGATGATTTTTGAAGTGAGGATAGATTTTCACATCATTTTCTTTGAAATACAGATGCAGTTTTATCTGTAATGGTCCCTTTACTGTTTTGCCATTGATTTAACACCATCCAAAACTTCTAAGGCGTTCAGATATTTCACCGAATAACTTATTTATACTCACTTATGATAGAAGAAAACATTTTTTATGAAGACTTTGATGACTGGCAATAGCTAATAAGGTTTAATTCAACCGTTAGAGCGTTTCAAGTTTGTAAAGGCATTATTTAAGATCAGAAGCGGTTTCCTGCCACCGCTTTATTATTTATTTTTAAGTTTGCTAGTCATAAAACATTTTTATCACTTATTTGGTATATAATTTAATAAATGTGATGTGTTTCTCCTGTTATGTCAGTACCCAACAATCACAGACTTTAAGATGATTTTAACTGTAGCGTGAGTTAACCGATTTTAGCCACGCATCATTGATAAACACGTTGAAAGCAGTAGCAGATATAGGAGACCTATATATGATTAGACTTAAGAGAGCTGTGATTCCGTGCTTACTATTTTGTTGTCTGGATAAGATAACTCAACGTTATGTAACAAATAAATCCTTTTATTAGCAGGCATTTAATAAGTGAAACATTTTCCATCGGTTGACTGAGTATCAAGGAATTTGGGAAGCCTGATCCTCGGAGGAAGCCTGTTTGGGCCAGGTACTTTGGCGTTATGTGATGTATAACTAAATATTTACTTTTTATGTCGTAGATGACCCGATCGCAATTTATTTAGTAGTAATCTATACTGGAAAAAATCAAATGTATCTCAAGGCCGCTTAGCTTGTTCAGTATAAAAGTGTTTTTATTTGCCTAGCAACTCGCCTATCAATATCTACTAAATTACAGAATAAATTCAAAAAAAGACCGAAATATTATCAATGACGTCTTTAGAAATTGTTTAGTTGGGTGCTTAGCCAAGGCTGCCTTTTGACTGCGTGCTTATATTCTACTTGTAATAAAACTTCCACAATGCTCACTTTTCCGGTTATATGTTAGAATTTTAGCGATTTCTCACCAAGGCGTTTTCGTTGAGGTAAATATTTTAGCTCCGGGATTGTTCTGGTTGATGAGATTTAATGTTACATGGTCAATTTGATTTTTTACATTAATAAGACACTGCTAAAAAGCATGAGTTTTGATTTATTAGGGATAGATTTCGGCCAATTTGAAATAAATAGGATTGATTTCAAGAACATGCGTTCTAAAAATGTCTGGTGGTCGGACCTAGGTAACAAAATAGTTCATTCGAATCGCCTTCCCATATTAACGTTCAGTCTTCTATTGCAAATATAGTGGAATTATCGAATTTTCTGACCGAAATGTCAGGGCCAATATGCCAAGTTACTTGTCAGAAGAGCTTCAAATAATTAAACACAGCCTAAGTTTTGTACCAAGCAGTGGACTTTTTTTGCACCGCAGATATTACAAGTAAATGTGAAACTAGTAATAGATTTAAAAGAGTTGCACTTGCGAAAGCCGATTACTTTTTGCGGAGCTCGATAATGCATTAAACTGCCATCAAATCTGGAATTGCCGACTTCACTTCAATTACACATCGCATTGAACAAATCTTTCTAATTAGCGAGTCACTCTGTAATAGAGTCTTTGCGGCGAGAAACTATGGACGTCGCTTGGAGCAACTTTGCCCAGATTTTTTTTTATTTTCAGAAGTGTTTCCTTAATAACTTACGAAGGTAGTAAAAACGTTATCACGCCTCGCACTTCAGCATCTTTTATATGACTTTTGGGGAAGTATTTAGCTCATTGGAAGTTAATGTCCTTCTGGAACCCCTACAGACTTCCGTAACCGATATACCTGGGAAGGTTCTGATAGACTTTTTCAATATTTGCCATTTAAAATAAAATTTTTACTTTGCTGAGAAATACTTTCATCAACGAAAAGGTACGCCTCTGGGGTCAAAAATATCCAGATTTTTAGCAAAAGCTGTGACTTCTAAATTATAAGCTTAAGCCCCCCCCCCCAAACAGTTAATCTGATATTGTGATTGCGCTACGTAGACGGTAGAATTTTCGTCGTCAAAACAGATCAACTAGAATACAACATTCAAACCACAACCCTACTTTCCCAGGAGTTCAATTAACTTTTGAAACAGAGCCAACCGAACAATTCATATTCTTAAATTTCCTCGTCTGCTGCAATTTTATCTGGTATCTAATAACGGAGATCTTAAGACATGTATATTTTGGTGATGAAAATCATAAGATTATTGAACAAATCTCTCTTTATACGGTGTACACGAATAGTTTTTTTCAAAGATGGCTATGTGCAATGGAAAATTAGTCGGAGGTAAATTGTTTCAACAGCAGTGTAGCCAGTTCATTCAAGCCTGCAGAGAAGTAGACTGACGTGGTTAGCGGCCTTGGAACATACAAATATAATAAACGACCTATACACAAAATGTTAACCGATATTATGTGAGAAGCCTTCCATCAAAAATGATTACTAGGTTCATTTTTAGCCTTGCGAAGCTACAGCAAATTCCAAGGATGTTCCAGTTACGTCAGAATAACCGCTTTTAGCTTGCCTTTTTCCAGCCACTTCGAAGAGCTACCCGCGGTAAAAACTAATAGCTTATTTAACACGAATTTTTTTCCTGCTACATTACAATGGCCATAGATGCGTGAATATGTGTTATTAAAAACTTACACAAAAATAACTTTTCTTGTCATAATTTTGTACACTTTCAGGCCTTTTTCGAAGGTGGCAAATAAAGAAAACGTACCTTTTGGTTGAAAATGCTTTTCTAGTTTTCCAAAAATCATGAAACCGACCAACAATTGAACTTGCATTTATGGGTTCCTAGCTCCAGACTTAATACTCTTCTCATAAGCAGTATCACGCTTATTTAATGCTATTAGAAACTTATTTTTGCCTTATTTAATTGTAAAATTCATGTGAATGGTATTTTATGACGTCTTAGCAGAACGACTAAATTTAAATATAAAGCGTTGTTCAAGATGAAAGTTCATGACCATAAAAGTCTCTAAGTTACAAATTTTCTTTAAAATAAAAAATACCGTTTTTCAAGCAAAACATTTTGAAGGACAAATATGTTATCGAAGGAGAATAAAATGTTTTACGTGTCTTTAACCGAATAATAATTCAATTATAGCCCCATTATTACGAACGAAATAAATGCAAAATTATATACTATTCATTTCTGCTGACTGTTGTTTCTTGCTGGAAGGAAACTTTTTCAACTAGCGCTGATCTAACCTCTCGCACCCATGGTACACTGTAGTGGTCCGCAGTAATATTAAATGCTAAAAGATCAACAACCAGCTTTAAATTCGTTTTGGGACACTGTTGATGACAGACAAAATAGTTTGATCTGATTGTGATTTGAATAAGATACCATTTTCAACACAAGGTAACTCAACTGCGGTAGTTATAATCATCACTTCTGTTAACACACTGACTTGTACACCGCCAATTGTGGAAGTTTGAGCACCCTATAAATGGCACTAAAAGTTGTCATACCAAAAATGTTACACAGCAAAAAATATTTAAATTTTAAAGCTCTTGTTTGCGAATTTCAATTCTATTATTCCATTTAATTATGTTTTTTTCTATTTTTCATAATAAAGAAAGTGAATTTGCCCTTGGTTGTCCATTAAAGATAAATAACAGTTACTTTTTTCGACACTGTGGATTATAACTTTAATCCATCCTCAGAAACAGACCCAAATGATTCTGTGGATAGGAAAAAATACGGAAATTAAACTCCATGTTTTCTTTTTAAGGAAGCTTGCTCTTAATACAATGGTTGACGCCTTCTTTTGTTTAGCATTGTTCACAACACCTTTTGATATTTATTAATACTTCACTTGAAATCATACTTGCTTTTCTTCCAAAAACGTCCTATATGGATCAACCAAAAGTTGTTTAGAACAATGCGCTGCGAATAAATATGCCGAGTGTAATAGGAAAGTATATATTTTGTCTGTTGGCTCTATGGTGCCGCCCGACAACTACAAAAGAAGAAAACGCATGTTTTTGGTCCGATGTGTCGGCATCTTGCCAAATGCATCATCTGAGACAGTCTTTACAGTAATAAAGGGATCGTCGCATGAATTATGATCCCCAAGTTATACTCGCTACAGCTTTAAATCGTATTAAACACTTGTTAGTGCGTGCTCTACTGTCTATTTGGTTATCTGTTACCTTTATCTGCGATTGTCTCTGGTGATGCATTCGAGCGCAAATCCGAAACGGTCGGCCAGCAAAAGTATTTTTCCAACGACTGCCTCTGCTCCTTCTAAACTGCTGCGAGAATTTCGTCCGTTCACTTGTATTCTAAATTCCTGCAAACGAAGTGAATATTCAGATAATAACAAAAATGCCTCTAGTTTTTACAGCAGACGCTAAAATATGAATAACAAAACCACAACTATGTAGATGGTTGGATCACGTAATCGACCTCACCGTGCCATTATTGGAGGTCGGTGATAGTAATGACCCCATTCACACTCCCATTCCTCTCACTTTGACCCACATGACTGGCTAAAGTTTTACGCGTCGCACCGTTATCACGTTTGACGAGTTTTCACTCTAATCTGCAGATGTATGCCTAGATTTATCCCCTCCCACCCGTACGATGCCATCCCTATGTTCCATTTTCTAATTTACCTATCACGTTTTATACCCGTAGGTTATTTTCTTATTGAACGATTTATCTTATAAGTATGCAGGGGTACTATTTATTTGCGGTACTAATTACTTCTACATAGTTACGTTGCTTGGCGTTGCCCACTTTATTCTGGGAAAACAATATTTCAAAACTCACATCATCTTTATTCATTATATTTTTCAAAGCACAAAAATAAACTATCGGTCAGATATAAAATGACTAACAAGTGTCTCTCAGTCAACCAATACGAATAAAGTGCACACGCTTAGTGGCGGTAGGTGCTGACTGGAATTGCATAGGTAAAAGTTGGTTCATTGATGGGGCATCCACTTTCGGCATTCTCTGCACTCCATCCTCAGGTTCCTGGTAATACATGTAGACAGGATTCCCGAACGCTTCTGCTTCTATTGGATATCGGCCGACGACATAAGCCTTCGTGAGGGTTGCCAGGGCGATGACGTAGAAAATGCAACACCTATGAAAGAAAGTACTAGTTAGAAGGATTGAAGATAGTTGTCATTAAAAGCCTAAACCTCGACCACTGTCACAGATAAATTCCACAATGGTGGATCGCGCAGAGGTTACCGAGCAGCCATAATTGGTCCTAATGCACTCTTTGGGCTGGCATATCCTCAGTTGCTAATCATGGTTTTGTCTGCTGTGATTTTTGGCAATTTAAAATTTATGTCAAACGCCTTTCTTTGCACCGACCAAAAAATGCTATTCATGCCAAATAAACAACTCCCTTTTCAGAAAAAATGCCTACAGCTACGATTCTCACTAGTTTTGAATCGCTCGAATTCTTACGTTTTTAAATTCAACATTTCTACCTACGCATTTCACAGTTTCCGGTTCAAGTCTTTTATACTGTTTTTGATGCGTGAGTAACATTAATTATCCCCTCCGTTTCGCGTAAGCCAATAGTAGCGTCCGTGCAAAGGTATATCTCTAATTTCTTCGCCTCCGTTATTGGCACTTGGTAAATGTCAGCCTATTTTCCAAACTTCTACTAGGTAGTAGACAAGACACCTTCCTGAGGAATGTTACAATAATAGCACATTGCCTCACTTAAAATGAAATCTGACAAATAATACGTTGATGTGCATGAAGAATCTGAACCAGATTTTATTTCGTTTTGGACATTTTTATGTTTCAACAGAACATGCGACGCTATTTTAAAGTAACGACATGTAAAACTTATAATACCATTCAGGATTATTATAAAGTTCAATGATGAACGGTTATTGTGAAACAAAACACTGATTAGTATTTACTTTTCTTAAATCTTTCTCGGAAGGTGAAAAATAGGCCAAGATTGCGAGGGATATTTGCTCTAAACGGCAGTATCGTTTCTGCAGAAAATGCCTTTTTAAACTATATGTCAGAATTTAAGTGCATCTACCAACCTGATGTAGCTCTATTAGGTTATAAGACAATTGTACATTTCCTGGTTTTGTCAACAAAGATTTTTAACTACCGTATGTTGGTAAAAGCATGCGTACAATAAAAAATGTTTGAGAAAATATTTCGACACACTTCGGTGATAGCAGGGAAAAGATACTTCATTTGTCAGGTAACTTTTTGATATGGGCTTCCAATTTATACCATCGGTGAATTTATTTTTTCAACGGCTGTGCACAAATTCATTGGTTTTTCGTTGTTCTAATGGGTAACTTAATTTTGAAGAAGACTATTACTTCATTTTGAAGAAAAACGCGTAGGAGGCGTTAAAAAGCCCTGAGCTACTAGAAAAAATGTTCCCTTTTCAACTAATATTGAATATTTACCACGCTTGATTTAAATTCTGCCTTTATGTGTAATTAGTCTTCTGCCGAGTAGAGTGGACCGTTATGCGGAAACGCATGTGTAATTTTATCGAAAAATATGTTTTTCAACTTACTTGTTACTATAATAATTCAGCTAATTAAACACTGGCAAATTGTCTGTGGCCAACACAGGGTGATTAGAGATCCAATTATTTATTTGACCAGCGTGAATACTGTTCTACTTCCACTGTGAACTATTTGAACCTGATCGCTGAAAAATAAACAACTGGAGGTTTTCCAATGGAAATTGTTGCTATTTCAGGTTATTACCATAGATCACACGAATTTTCATTTTTGAAGTACATTCAGTGAAATGTTTTTACTACAATTAATGCTATTTTTGTAGAAAAAAATAAATTTGAACAAGGCGACCTTGGACACAAGGTATACCTCATTTTTGGGGTTTAACATATAACAGCACGTTTCTGAAGTGACTAAAATCATCAAATTGGTTGTGACATTAGAAAGTTACTCAAGATTAGGCTCAAAACATATTATGCTACTGATGCTTATATTGATGATAACTCAGTTATTACATGAGGTCAAGGCATTTTATTCCACTGCAAATCTGAAGCAGCTGTGTGAAATGCCAATGAAAGTTTATTCTGTCCTTTGCACTGTTTGTATAGTTGGATGAATAAAGTTTATAAGGTTCCATTGTTGTTCAAAATAATTCCGTTGATAGAACGGGAGCAATTGATCATGGCTGGTTGCATGATAAATCACCCAAAAGTCATTTTTATGCCTCAGTTATATTACATGACAGACGACATATTGCTGATTAGCATCGTGACGTGAACAGTCTTCGTCTCTAACAAAAACTGGATCAGACGAAAGATATGCAGAATTACAAAGTGTATGACACTAGACAGGCACCGCTATGGATATCATTATTTAACCTTCTGCTGAAACTTATGTTACAACTTAATTTACCTGACTTCCTTTCCATAAACTAAAAAACACCATAGATTTATTTGCGCAGTTGTCTAATGAGCACTTAATTTTGATGATTCTACTTTACACTTTCTTCGAGTTTGTTCATTGATGTTTTTATTTAATCGCAGCACAGTGAAATAAGAGGGTTTTTAATGGCTCCGATAAGCTAAACTTTGATGGACTGAAGAGCGAGAACATGGTCTAGTGTGTTTTCCTCCATAATTTTATGCTTCTCATCTGCCTTTATTGTGAAATAATTGCTGTTGTTTTTATTGAATTTTCAGCTGGCTAACGTCCGTATCCAGAATTAACTGGGCCTGCATGTTGCCTGAACAGCAAAAAAATAACAGAGCTAACGCGTATGGCAGTTACGTTATGTCAAATGTCAAAGAGGTGGTCTGTTCACTTCAGCGCAGAGTGGCGTGCAGAAATGCAAGGGCTGGATCAGCCGGCCTCTTCCAAGTCGAAATTTAATTTATCGATGCTGCGTTAACGAAATTGAGCTCGACCTTATTTAAAACTTAGTAAATTTTATAGTCATGTTACTTCGGTCGTGCTTATCCTGAACTCAAACAAACCTTTATATACCTTACTTTAAAGGATTCATGAATGCTGTTGACGCTGTAAACAAGTTTTGTGCAGCAACTAAGGGGTTTGAAAGTCGGTCTGAACAAGTTTCCCATAGCGCTATGGGGGCACCTTTTAAATCATTTTAGTCCTTCAATTTGCCTAGTGTTTTTGCCTTATTTATGGGGTTGCATTTTATAAATAGATACTTTTCTACACACAACTTTTTTAATTGGAAAACTTACCCAGTTGGTACGCATGTCCAATGCAAATTAAAAGACATCGGGAGACAGATAATCATAGTTCATTTGGTCAGAAGATATTTTCACTGGACAAAGAGATAGTTCTCATAAGGTGATTCAGCCAGCGCATTTTACTAATTACTCGGAACCAATTTTTGACTGTTCAGCTTAGATGATGCTAAATTTTATGCTTAGGTAACGTTAGAACCTATCGCATTAGAAAATCTCAAACGTAGAAAAAGGAAAAAAATCTCTTCAATTCTACTTTGAAATTCTTTATGATGTCTTGAAAGCAGGCGAATGCCTGGCCATAGTGGTTATTTTGAAAACTTAGTATTACTTTTTTTCAAAACTAATGGATTTCGTTTCATGTTGATAGTCATGGTCTAAGCTTTTGTTGTTCTAATAGAGCCCTGCATTAGCTGTTAAGAGTGTGAAGTAACCATGCCAGCGATAGATAACCATAGTTATCAGACGTACACAACTCTCAATGTCATGGGTGGTAACTATCCGCAGTCTCCTATATTTATGAGAAAGTCTGTTTCCACATTTTCGGTTTTTTACATTGGTGGATTTTTAGCCTAGGAGAAAGAAGTAAGCATCCTGTTTGCATTGAAGCTCATCCAACCTACACAAGCTTATTTTACTCTCCCAGAAAAAATGCATTTTTGTCCAAAAATAGTAACACTGTTGCCCATTAGACAAGTACGAGTACTTATCTTGCCTCTGTCCAGACATGCCAATGGATGTCATATTAAAGGCATTTCCCCGTCACTTTTTTATATTTGCCTTCTTCACTGACTGCGTGAAAACCAAGGCTTTTAACTCGGATAAGGATTTTGCTCTAATCTCGGTTTGCACTTGAGTTCAAACTGTGCACATTCATGAACGTATCACAAGCAATTATGGCCAACATATTTTCTATGGTAGGACCTGCTCATGGTTTTTATTATCCTCGAATGCAAATTTACTTGTATTTACTTGTGTATGGACATCCATTATTATTCTCTCTACTGATTTACGTCTTTACGTTATTGAGTATTCTGTTTTGACTTTTTCTTAATCTTTTTAGTCTTAACACTGACTGGAGACTCATGCAATGATGATTAGACAATGCTATAAATCGCCTCCGTTTGATTTTGATCAAATGAACATCTGTGATCAAAAATAAAGTCCGATTTTAAAGACGCTCATAGGAATATGTCCGGTGATAAGTCCCTCATTCGGACCTATCACCTACTTAAAAGTGCTCTGAAAAAAAAATATAATGCACTCAATGTGGATTAGAATGATAACTTCAGACTGATTTTTAAAAAATGGCTGAAGTAAGGATTTGGTGAATTCAAAACCGCACCACGTAAACATGGGAATGACGCGATTATATTTCATAACCTTCTATTCGAGTAAGCATGCATCTTAGTTCAATAAGGTAGTAGCAACCTATAAAATTTATACTGATGTTGATTAAACTGAAGTACTCCAAATAAAGCCGAACCGTTTTTTGGTTAAAAATGATTTTAGCAAGCCAACCTGTATGCACAAAATTGAAGTACCCAAGTCGCTGATCGAACGTGAACATTTATAAAGCTTGCATTGCTTTTTCTGTGAGACTATTTTAACGGAGCTTGATCCTTATGTGGTGGCAGATTTGGGTAGCTATCTGGATGATGAATAATGTTTCGTTCCGATTCTTTCAAAATACGTTAATATTGTACACGCCACATAATTTAAACAATAAAGGGAAGTGTAATATGATCTCCATTTGTGTAAAATTAGGCTTTTAGTTTTATAGATAACGAATGTTTCATAGGATCACCTATAAGAGCTTTAGTTGTGGTAGGTAATAAATACATACAAATATGATCAATTGCATGTGACACGTGCCTAGAAATTTCGAAAATCGAAAGCTAGAGGAATAAAATTTGGCAACAACAGCATTTTGCGTTTGATTTTTGTACACCATTTTAAAAATACTTGAGGTTTTTTCGTCAAAACGGGTTGAAGTACGAAGGCACTGAACTAAGAATTTAAAAGAAATCAAATAAATACCGTTTTAATAAAAAAAGTTGTTATGCGTATTTTTTAAAGTTTTTTAAGGTGTGACCACAAAATCCTGTTTTCTTTCAATTGGAATATGCTCGTTCAAATGAGATTTCGCTCACTGGTTTTTAACTTCTAACGGCAACACAAAGTGTTTTGTCTCAAGATGGAATGATTACACTCGGTTAGATCGTTTTTTAGGGCCGTGCCTCCATTTATGGTCAAGCCGCTTTCATGTTAGACAACAATACTTTGAAAATGTGCCGAAATAAATAGTTTACTTTATTTGGTATGTGATTTTTGAAAGAACGGAGATAAAAAGTAAACAATTCAAGAACAATTCATACAAGACGCATGGCTTGAAATCTAAAACAAAATAAGCTTTTGTCAACGCGATGAATGCTTGAAAAGTATATAAATTTGTTTTCAGCAGTTGCGTTATTAAGCAAATATATACATAGACCAATGTATAGGTGGCAACGTCTATTTTACGGATGGCTATCTTAATTTTCTCAAATAATTCGAGACACATTTGTTTTTCCAGTGAAACCCTATTTTTTTGTTAAATTTACATTCAATTATAAAAGTTTGTAATTTTTTGTTTCTGACAACTCAAAATGGGAAAATTACCTGAAGTATAGGTAATTAGACTGCTCTAATTGAATTCCCACGTTATTCTGGGAAAGTGTAAGTGGGTTGACATCTCAATTCACGCACTTAGGACAGTCAAACCGTTTGCCTGTATTCTAAAAACTGCAAATGTGGGAAAGCCGCAAACGTCAATTACCCATGCTGCCACTCCGTTCCTCGAATGCACTTCGTAAATGCTTTCAATTTCGTAATACTTTCACGTACTTAAAAAATTTTTACTTCATTGTGGCTGGGGCTTTGTTTTTCATCATCCTTTTGGTGGAAGTTTCAGTTTCTTGAAAATGAGACAAGTTTTGAAAGATTTAAACAACTTTATCACAGAAGAATTTTGATTATTGCGACTTGATGTGATACTAGGACCTGCATTCATCTCGTGGTCATTTTTATTTTACTCCTTTAAAGACTCATAAGAGATAAATTGCTTAGACTTTGCGTTATATGAAACATAGACAGCATAGGTCATATGAGCCCCGTTAGCCTTCACTAAGCCAAAGATCGTTTTAAAAAGAGAATGGTGATGGGGAAACTTCTGAGAGTGGGGTCTTACCGCGGATACTTAACAAAATATTAGCACAGCAACATCAAAATAAGTAGATTTCCGTTCAAATTTACCTTCTAGGCCTACTTATACCTAAGAAATTTCGATTTATACAAAAAAACTAAATTCAAAAAAGGGTTGATTATCAATAATCACACCACAACAACGTTGTGGGTTTCGTTATAAAGATGCATTGAATAACGCACAGGTGAGTTGTTTCCCATGGCTAGGAAATAAAAAACCAGCTCAAGGAGGCTATGTCTTTTAAATCAATGGGTTGACATTATTAACTCTTACATAAACAGGCACCATGACAGTTTCAGCAACCGTGATCAGTTCAAGCACTCTCCTCCTTTTCAGTAGCAAACTTCATTAGAAATACAGATTGGGTATTATTGTAAGTGTTTATTTTCATCATCAAATACTTATCTTTCAAGACTTTGGCAGCCGCCATTCTAACTCCCTTTAAACTACCAGTACCCATTATTCGTAATAAATTATGGTTAATTTAAACAAGCCCATTCGATGATTAAATAAACCTGTATTTTTAGTGCAGTAGATTTTAAGTCACCTTCACACATATTTTGCATATTGCTAGCGTAGTTGCGTTGTTGTGCAGCATCAATGGCACTTTTGAACCTAGTTTCTTGTTTTTATATTCTGATTGTTGGCAATATGTTGCCTTGATTTTGAGTTCTGGCTCATGCTAAACACATTTAAGGTATTCCCGTACGAATCTGGACTAAAAAATTTCAAAGTTCTCCGTTGATGAGACATTTGAAAATACGGAAGTTGCAAAACAGTTTGATTCATAAATAAGGAGAGGCGTCTCAAATTCACGAACAAACACGCGAATTCTACAAGGCTGCTTCTTGGGCATCATATGCTGTAGGCTATGTGAAAAATTCAAGCTAAGATGGTGCGCTAAAATAACATGCAATCTAGTACTTTCAACTAAAAAGGTTGAAATGGACTTCGATACCTTTATTATAAAGGCTGTGTATTTTTAAAAACTTACAAAGGGTTCCGGGGCTTAAACATGCGCGTTGCACCTTTAGACCGCTATGGCATTGAAAATATTTTCACAGCATTTTGCATTCTTCTTTTCCACTAATTAATCTGTAATACAGTATGCACAATAACTCATTACTTTTCCTAAACAATTTGAGCCCGCAATCTCAACGGCAAGATTTACATATAACCCACCCACTAACTGTCTGAGCTATGAGGCTCTGTTGAAGCCGTATGTTTGAGTAATTTGAGCTGCCAAGCTCATATTTTAAGAGCGCCTTGTCCTTGTTGTTTATGGCTCGAATCCCACAAAGGCCACCAATTATGCTACTTTTCGATCAAATAAACAAGTTAAGTTTGCAAAACACCTATGAATTGTTTAAAGAACTAATTTACTGAGAAAAATGACTAAATATTTTTAGGTTTTGCCCATTTTTCTCAAAAATATGCTTGCATTTTTGAAATTGTTATCAATAAACGGAAAGTGAAGCTCAATATGTAATCAGCTTGCCGAACGTGATTCCGTAAGCAGGTTCTGAATCCGCAAGCCCGGCGTGACTAACGTGGTTCGGGAGTGCGCAACAAAAAAACCAATATTTTGAGTCGGCCTTAATATGATTTGACCGAAATCTATTTCAGGAATTGATTTCTCGTGAAGAGAATATGGCACTTACTGCGATTATTTGGTAATATGGAATAATTCGACCTTGAAAACTCTTAATTGGTTATGCTCATGCACTAAGATTGCGAAGTTTTCAATTGCTTTAATTCTATTGAAATACCTACCGCCAAGGAAGTGTGGGTCAATGTGAATGAAAGCGCAGTAGAGTTTTATAAACTGTTAAATACCTCACGCCGGAAGTCAATACAGTTTTATTACGTTTTGTCACCTAAAGCACGATCTCCACCCTGCAACATTTCTAAACAGCCGCTATTTATCACATTCATTGGTCATTGCGTTATTTAAAGGAATATTGCTGCAAGTGATTTGCCTGGTTTCAATAATTCATTCATGTTACTTGAAGACTTTCGGGATTCCAATTCCTTTCTCGTCACTTCACATGCCTTTGCTTTCACTGGCAGCCAAAAACGAACATACCAGTATGCGCCACAGCTCATATGCCTGTCCATAGAAACGTGGGAGCGGGCTTATCGAACTGTTGCAGACATACTCCGTCTTTAAAAACCTACCAATTTTGCATATGGTCCTAATTAAAGTATAGAATTCATAATTCTGGAATCTATGTGAAAAAATAAAGCCAGGAAGATAAAATACTCTTTGGGGGGGGCTGTGAGGCAGCTTATAATTTTGAGGAAGAAAACTTGTCGGGCACCGGATCTCCGGGGCTCGACAAGTCTTCTTACTCATCCATACCTGGAACGTGAACCTTTTAATTCATTTGGGAGCGTTAAATTTTGTTAAAGATATGTGTCACTTCCTCCAAACCACCAGACCATTCCCATTTTCCTTGGCATTGACGAGATTTCCGTCACGCTTGAAGCAGTTATGGCCATTGCTCTGGATATTATGAGAAATTAGACCACCGCATTGGAAATTCGCGTAGAGCTATCAAAGCCAATGTACGTCTGCATTTCCCTCGAGATTGAAATTAATAATTGCGCATATATTTTGCATAGAAAATACAAACTCTAGGGTTTAATTCGCATGTGTTATTTTATTCATGTTATATACTGGCTAATACTAATAACTTAAACGGCCTTTTTGCAGTCGGAAGGCAACAGTAGTTAATGTAGTGCACCTCATTTATCCCTAGTAGCAGAATTTTGTCCTAATAAAACGGTGGTTATAGGTTTTTATGGGGGAGGAATTGAGATAGACAGTGGAATAAACTTTAAAAATTGCCATATGCATTTTATTTGATTGTATTTCGAAATTATTTTGATTTATATCTGTGGGTTTTCCTTATCTGTATTTCAGGAAAACCTGATTATCAAATTGCAGGTTTCTTGAATTTCCTGAAAAATAGAAATAGTGGTTAGGAGGTCATCTAATTCAACTTTTCTGCGGTCCGACTTATCGTCCTAGACTTAGATAAGTATAGTCCGGGGCGCAAAGCGCCATACACACCCTCAATTTACACGCGGAGCACATTACTCAAAGAGGCCGCGGGAAACAAATTCGACTACATTTTTCACTTTACACTTACCACTAAAAATTTTATTCCCTGCCCATTCTATTTCCCATCCCCCAAAAAACCCTATACTTACCAGTTCCGTGGACAAAATTATGGGACTAGGAGTATATTAAATGCACTATTCAAACTACTTTTGCCATCGGCAATAAGACGAAATTGCATTAGCATCCAGTTAGATCTCTCCTGTACTGCGTCCACGTTTTAAGAATATGTTCTAGAGAGTACTGGTCATGAGAGAGGGTAGATGAAAAGCGTCTCTGTAAGTTAACTCTTGTAGCGGACCAGTCGTATGCTCCTGAGTGCGCATCGTGGCTTTCAAAAATTATACTAGAGGCAAGTCAAGAAAGAAACTGTCTGGTTTGACCCGCGTCCACGCATTAAGCTTGCACAACAACAGTCCTGCTTCAGTCCCCGTCTAGAGCTCTTTGCAACCCACGGGGAAACTGGATTTTTCCATTTTAACCATTTGATTTATTGGCCCCAGAAACTTGAAGTTTTTGCGTGAACAAGCGCTGATTCACTCGTGGGGGCGCATCTGTAAGTGAACTGCTGAAATGCAATTTCGCGTTTAATAACCCCTGTGGCTTTCTTCGTTTCATTTCCAAAACAAATGTTTCAACCAATCCGCATACATAAATGGACACGCTGTGTTTAAACGGAATTGAGCAGCTGGAGTTCACTCACGCTTCAGTTCCCCCTTTACGGGCACACGCATGATGGCATTTTAGGCAAACAAACGGCCATTCAAGCACGAAGAAAATAAAAACGGTGATCGCTTACACAAGGGGATGCGCAAACAATATAGAGCGTAAGAGTGGCGTCTAAACACCGCTGCTTGATTGCCCTAGTGGTGATTGGTCCTGTATGAAACAATGACGGCTCCTCTTAATCAGTCATCCTTCCCTAGCTTTCGTCATTTATTCGTCTGAGATGAACGAAAGACAATTAGTAGGATTTTCCACGGAGTAACCTCGATTAAATGAATGCAAACTTTGTGTGTGTTCTGTGAAATGTTACTATGGGCAGATGATGATGAAAAGAGTGCGCTTTTCTCAGAAAGTTATCCAAAAGCGTACATAGGCAAATTTTGGCCAATAAAAGTATTGAGTAATTTTTCCCTCAAAATCCTGAAAGAATGCGCTCGTTGGTCTACTTTGTTTTAATTATCATTACAGTCCGTCAGAATGCTACCCCCCCCCCAAGAACACAATTTTATTGGTCCAATCTTTATGCCTTGCTTGTTACAAGTACTCTGTACTAGGTATGGAAAAAGGCTTCTACTTTAGCCTTCTTCTTGTCGTGCTCTTCGATGAGATAATCTAATTCAACAGGTAAAATTTTGAAAAGAGGCACCGGAAGGAATATAATTTGATAGAAGGAAATTCTTTGGGAGATGTAAACGAACTTTATTGTGAATGTTTAACGCTGGTACACCAGGTCGTCGTCCAATGTGAAGGAAATTTGCAAAGAACAGTGCGCATTTTTAAACTTGCCGAAAAATCGATAATTATTTTTCATCCTTGGTCAATAGCAGGCTTTGGTGTTTGCGCTTTTTCTAGGTAAGTTAAGTTTACTCACCAGTTAATTAATTATTTTTTCCTCCCTCACCCCTAAACAATGGACACACAAGAATCATTCCCCGATAAGTGCCTTTAAGTCCATGCGAACCCGCTTTTCTGGAAATCTTTTGTCTTTTGGGCACGTTTGCGCTGTCATTGGGACTTGGTAAAACTAGTGCCATTTGAAACTATGAGAGCCGATTTTTGCAGTTGCAGGTATTTAAAGCTCTCCTGGTGAAGCATCGAAATATAGCTTATTAATATAAGCTTTTCATGGGAATTTTTCCAAATGGTATTCTTTTTATATGGATTTAAAAATGCACAATAAATATGGTGTTGAATTCAAGAAACAACAAGCTTCAAAAGCGAAATCATTTACAGTTGGTTGGCTGATACTAATATATTCTGATCCCCTATAATAACATATCCCATATTTTGGCCGGGGTTCTACGGCTCACGCAAACCTGGCAATCCCCCATTAGCGATTTAGATGCAATGCCTTGCGACCGCATTACGCGTAATTAAAGACAGAAGGGCAAAGGGCATTTCGTGCCCATAATTAGGATGCATCAACGCAGGTAGCCCCAGTGACACTGAACATTCCGTCTGACTAGACTGGTAACGTTGGTCCGGTACATCAGAGCTGTAGGTGTTCTTACCTGGCCAACGATGTAGCCTACGATGTGGACATAAGCGATTGTCAGTAGAAACGAACATGCGAAACCCAGGAATTAATGGAGAAGAAGACGACTCGAGCGCTTGGACAATACTCTTATTCGCCTGAAATTTTGAGATCTGTCGCAGATCCGTCATCAGAGACATAGTCAGATAGCAGGAGCAAATATGGGCAGCGTATGCACATGAGGTTGCAGTATTTATAGGACACAGTCATTACTGCAAATATACAACGACAATTAACGTTAATTGCCTTCCTGCATGTTGATAGTTTGTTGAACAGCATGCGGGATCTGACCTGTTGAACTTTCATCACGCGTGGTGAACTCAGGCGTGATGATTGCTCGACCATCGGACCCTCCGGTGTTGGCGTTAGATGAGGCGCTGGCCTGTTGGTTCTCCAAGTAGCGAATTGCTGTGGCCAAATTGAGTCTCAGCACTGAATATGAATTGGGCAACTCATTGCACTTGCTTTTGGACTGGGGGGCCGTGAACCATAACTCAAGTAATTCTTGGTTCACCCGATTGACACCTTTTGCGAGAATTATGGCCTCCGCAAATTTAAATGTGTGGCCGGATCTCGTCAAATGAGCCGCAACCTGAGAATCGGTATCATTTCCCCGCACTGCTGCCGCATGTTTGGCAATTCACGTCTTGAGAAGTCTGCCAGTTTCTCCGACATAGTTACTTTGCCAGCAACTGCACCAGATCCTTTAGGCGACTCCAGATGTTTCTTGCCGTGACAGGGGGTCAGATAATGAAACCGAAAGGCCCAATCACCAGTTTCCTCGATATTATGCCCTTGCGTGCAATAACTGTGAGGGTTTCGGCTTATCCACGGGCGAATTTTGGCGGTGAATAAATCTGAGCTGGTTTTCATTACTTAGAGGAATTACTTCGAAATTGCAGTGTCCAATAGGATGCACGTTCATCGATTATATTTGAATGTCAAACTAACGGAAAATGCAAGTACTCGATCCGTTCAGAAAAAAAGAAGGATGTACACGACAAGGGCTTGTTTCGTATCATATGTCCTTGATCAGTCATAATGCGTCATATTCAAAAAGCTCGGGAAGCTAAAGTCAGTGTGTTTGTTTAGTGCTGGAGAAAAATAATTCATTGGAGCAGTTCAAAGCTAGACGGAACTTCACACCCTTCCTTCTTTTCTTCAATTTAAAAATTTACCTATGGTGTGCGCATAAGGCAATCCCGTGCCTAGCTCAGCTTGCTCTTCTCCTAACAAAGCTGTTTCCTATAATGGAATAGGACAGTTGTCTGGAACGTTGAGCCAACCCTTTTTATGGACAGCAGTGCTTACTCCCTCGAGAATAAGGGCTAGAAAAAATACTTTCTGTCACAATGATGTGAAATCATCCTATCTGCAAGGATAGCATAGCTCGGAAATGTAGAACTCGCGGTCTAAGCAAAAGATCAAAGACTATGAGTCCTTATTCCCCCGCAACCCCCCCCCGTTCCCTCCAAAAGACCACGGGAGTGCTCACCCTGCTCAATCACGTATCCTGGCATAATCGGCTTATTTTAGATGATCCGCAAAGCAACCAGCCGGAACGGGGAAGGGCGCTATTTGCTCAAGAACTTACGCTCCATAACGTGGACATGGTTGTCTTTCGTCAGATCCGAACAAAGCCAACTGTAGGAAGCGGATTTCGGCCAGAGCTGCTTTAGGAGCGGTTGCTTAAAGGCAGATAATGGCAGTCCCCGGAAGGTCATCGTGAGACGACTGCTCCGTCTGTTGCAGTGTATAAATGACCGTCCGAGTACTATTTGTTCGCTTCTTGAGAAAATCCAATTCACTGTAGTCATCAGTGCTTCCGATTCTCCGATGAACACGAGGCGAAGAACAAGATCTACGAGGACTTGTATGTCCTCCTATCGACTGCGCCGGAAGCTCACAAGTTTGCCGTTGGCGACTTGAAGACTGCATCAACACAGTCCACGCTACCTGGGAGATAGTTAATACGGGGTTTCAATGGCATCGAGAGCTGCCATGATATTTGCATTCTCCTTCTATGAGTCTCAGTAGAACAGTTTCTACCAACACCTGCTTTCCGATGCAATGGAAGTCAATCTGGATGAACCCCAGCTCGCAACGTTTACAGCTGCTGAACCGTGTTTTCGGGATCTAGTTCCCGTTGCTGAAGTTGGATCGTTGATGGTGAAAGGAATGACTGACATGACATCGGAAGTGGGTTCAACAGTGGTAAGAGTGGGTGAAATGGTGTTGTTGGTGACAGTGGAGATGGTGTTAGTGGTGGTGGTGGTAGTAGTAGGGAGAACGCTCTTGGTGATCGGGAGAGGCGGGGCATTGGAGTGTGATCATCGGTTGTGAGGAAGGTCGTCGCCGTGGAAGCCGTTGAGTTTAAAAGAGTTTTCACGTTTTGTATGGGTGGCTCCTCGGCCACATCAACTGCTCACTCTCATTTGTGTGAGATCCTGAGGCTTTTGTTTTGGAAGACCAGGGCATGTGCGTGGCACGCGAAGACGAGGTCACAAGACAGATCAGCCACACCCATTTTCCGCAACAGTTAACTGACCGGTTAGGACAATGACTGGGACCTCGTTATGGGAATAGAGAGTGAGGTCAACGTCTCAGCGCACTTTTTACTATAATCTGACACATTCGATGCTAACATGGTGCGTTCGGAAGTTGACCAATTGATGGGATAACGCTGGCCCTGCAGTCAGTTCTATGTGCCTCCGCTGAGTGGCTGACTGGTGGTCTGAGAGTCAGACTGCAATAGCGAAAAATTCACGCATGCGAGATCCTATCTTAATACCCCATTGTGTAAAATCCTAGTGTGTTGTTTTGAAGACCAGGTCCTATAGGTTACGCAAAAACACATTCCCTCCGTTTTTCAGTCACTTGCCTCAAATACTCGCACCAGATGGATTACCGTGTAGAGCAGTAGCCTGATGCATGGAAGGAGATGCGGAGAGTTAGGGCTTCTGCCAATACAAGCGAACATCCATGTCCCAGGAATCAATTGAGAAGAAGAAGACTCGATCGCTGGGACAATATGTTTATTCGCCTAACGTTTCGATATCCGTCGCGGATTCGTCATCAGAGACATGAGTTGCAGAATCCGTGACGGATATCGAAACATCAGGCGAATAAACATATTGTCTCAGCAATCGAGTCTCCTTCTTCTCAGTAAGGTTTTCTCTTAAGATTGCGTATTTACGACATTTTAATCAATCAAATTGGTAAACAATTGTTTTTAGTCATTCAACCTCGGACCGTTACAGCGACATGGACAATAAAAATGGTCAGTTAATTGCGGAGTTTATGCAATCGTCAGGTTGGGGGGGAGGTTAGTGGGTGAAATTAAGCATCTGGGTTATTCCTCGTCTCCTGAATACGGACGCCAGCGCGTATAGGACGTTGGTTAGGATGCGCAGAGGAGACATGATCAGCGAGTTGAGGTCCGTATGTCAGCCGCGCAGCGTGTGATCGATTATTCTATGTGGCTTCTTTTGTTGTGTTTTCGGACGGCCTGGCTTCAAAAGGCGTGAGATTTACGCGTGCAGTCGGCCAAGGGAGGCAGATTCTTGTACCAGCGCCTTTTGACAGCATGGAGTGGGTTTTGCTAACCGGATTGCCACTGCCTTGGCTGTGGCTAGCACCCGTTTGCGCGGGCCGTCGGACAAGTGTGTCGGCGAGTGGCGTATGACCAGAAAGGTCTCCCTCGCGTCCACTCGGTGGTTCGTAGCAAAAAGGTGAGCAAGGATTGAGCTTGAAATCGATCGATTCCCTCCTTTGCTGAGCCAGGCTGGTATGTACTCGCGTATTCTCTTCTCCAGATGTCACGTTGTTTTGGCCAACATATCCCGCTCCACAGGAGTAGGTGAAACAATAGATGCAAATGAATGTGGCCTGTAACGGTAGTCTGTGTTTGCCTGTTATTCGTAGAAGAGAGGAGTTAGTGAAGAATACGCGTAAGTTTACTGCCAGGAAAGCACTCGTGATGGCTATCTTCTGACATCTTCTTACCAGTTCACTTGCTGCGTCTCCCAGAAAAGGCAGTCTTATGAATAAATCTTTCTTTTCCGCCATTGCCACTGCGGTCTTTGCAACACGTTCCTTGATGTTCCGAAGGATGAACCTTTCTGGATTACCATTTTCATAGAGTGCATTTTGTAGCTGCTGCAATTCTTCTTCCACTATTCCAGGAGAGCAGATGCGGCGTATTCTGACTGCCATTCCCTGAACCAAGTTCAGTGTGAGGTTAAGGGGAACGAAACTGTAGAAATTAATGTATCACCCCGTCCAGGTTTTCTTTCTGAATATTCGGCGTTGTACTGAACCATTTTCTTTTCTGTGTACGAGGACATCTAAAAAAGCGAGTTCGTTTTTCGCCTTCATTTCCGCTGTAAATTTTAGCGCTGTGTGAGCCGTATCAAAATTTTTGACTAGACAATCGGTAGCAGTGGTCTTATTTGTCGGACAAACTATATCATCCACTTATCGACCATAGAACTCCGGATCATTGATAGTGTATGTGAGCTTTGTTTCCTCGTTCTTGCCCATGAAGACAGTAACGAGAAATGGTCCAAGTGGGGAGTCCTTTGCCACTATGTATATTTGCCTGTATATTTTGCCATTGCAGAGACAGTACATTTTGTGTAAAACACGTCAGTAGTTCTTTTAGCATCTCCACTGTCATCCCTATCTGATAGTTTGTTTCCTGTATAAAGTCGCACCAATGCGCGGCCGACGTACAGACCTCAACCCGCTGACCGTGTCTCCTCTACGCGTTGCAACCAACGTCTTCAACGCGCTGGCGCCAGCATTCAGGGGAGGAGGGAAAACCCGAATGATTAATCACACCCACCAACCCTCCCCCCAACCTGACAATCATATAAACACTGCAGTTAACTGGCCGTTTTTCTTCCATGTCACTGTAACGGCCTGATGATGAATGACCGGAAACAATTGTTTGCCAATACGACTTTTCAATCGTAAAATGGAATTTTTGCAGAATTGTACTAAATATTCCACATTATACATAGTCTCACAAGTTTTAATCTGTCGTAGTACGTTGAGTAAAGTGGTTTGGAAGACTGCCAACTGAAGGTGAAACTCAGTCGCCTTCCCAGAATGGAACATTTGGTTTGAATGGATCCTTATTAATGTGACTCAGTCGGGACTCGAACCGAGAACCGAAAAAAGTGAGGTCATTCCAACAGTTTATCGGAAGTCGTGTTAGTTTTTTACTTAAAAACTGTGCGCGTCTATCCGGTAAATAAGGTTTCCAAGAGATGAATCTTCCACTTTTGCCTTTTTTTAAACCCACACCTTTGGGAGATGATGAACGCGATCACCCATATATATATATCAGTAAGGGGGGTATGACAGCGTCTGGGGGTAACCTGATACAGAACTGTTTCGGGCTTATTAGCCTTCATCAGCCAAGCATAACCCTGAACACCAGCTGGTCGGACAACACAAACAAACGCACTTACAGACGGCGCAGTTGGTCCACCACTGGTGTCTATCAGATGGGTCATAAGCACTTCATCGCACATTCCTGAGTGAATATATATATATATATATATATTCCTAGTTCCTACTGACAAGGCACTAAAGCCTTATGATACAAAAAGGTGTTTTAATTTTATAGCTTCATTTTTATATCCTTTACCATTATATTGAACTGTGGCTACCCTGTGTAACTCGTGACTGCAACCACGCTGCAGATTTGGTAAGGATGACTTATATGGTCCCTTAAACAGGAAATGAGAACAGTAACCACCGAAAGATACCTGCCTCTGAGTCAAATTCCGGAGAACATTGGGGGAGGTTTATGGTTAGGGTGAATGTGAAAGTGAAGGTTGGCCTTCAGATAAGTTGGTGTTACGGTTAGGGTGTGTGCTAGCCGTAGGGTTAGTGTTTAGGGTTAAGAATAGGCCTGAGATCTAGGTTTCTGCTAGGGTTAGGGCACTGAAATTATGTGCATGACCATACTTATCACTTGGGTGGTGCGGTCCTATTCGCGTGTCCAGTTTAGAGGCGGCCATATAAGAAATAGTTACCACCGAATTCAGAAACTCCCACATTCAAAGTAACTTCTCGGCATGAGGAGCCTGTGGGCCTCCAAATCAGCAAAACTGGCTGTCAATTAGCATCGCATGTCCATGTCCATTTGCATCCCCTTTAGAAACCTAATATCATTTGCATGACTTCTTTGTCTTCCTTCGGTTAATTTGCCGCTTCTAGTGGCCCTCTATCTGCCTTCCAAGCGGCACTATTTAATTGACAGAATATGCTAAGTATCGCAACGCATTTGGTGTGTAATTTTGGTTTTTTCTTCTTCTTCTGCCTGCGTGCTGGGACTGGTTTTAAACAGGGTTATCACTTGCAACTGCCACTCTGACCTGAATTTTTTATTACCCACAGAGTCTTCGATTCCTACTTTTTTGGCTGACTTTCTGAAAACGGATGCATGGGATACTTTCGCATCCTTCACTGGTCGTTTGCTCCTTGACCCTGCAAAACTCCCATGTACTGAAGTCGCGCCAGGCCACTTAAAAAGGTCACTTGACGAAAGGCATCCACTCTGGAGGCATGAGCAGGGTCTTTTAAACACATCTGAGTGGCTGCATAACAGTTCGTGAATCTAGCCAACTGCTAGCTGCTTCCGAGGCGACCATTTTCCTTTTGCGTCGAACATTTTAGAGTAATTATTACGTCCGAAAGGATGGTAATGCTTGAAAGATATTGATACTTTTCCTCCAATGAAATTCATTCCCCTGGCGGGATGTCGAGGTTGAGATACATCTAAAGGAGAAGATCACCTTTTCATGTCTCATGATATAACGTCGAAAGGGGTTGTTAATCACCACAACACACAAACGCATAGGCAGAAAGAACTATGAGGAGGTGGTAACAAATAAGATATGTTAAGATAAAAGGGTTAGTAAAAAATGCGGAAGTCGAGGATATGATAAGAAACGTTACGAAGAGTCCGTACAATTGATCCACTTGGAGTGAGCGGTGGTCACAGAATCTCAGTTAGATATCACTGGAGAGTGCAGCACTGTGGGAAACTGTGAGTGAGGGTCATGGGGGTGCCGACACCACGGGATATACGGTATGGTTCGGTAGCGCTAATGAGGGGAGCGACGTCAGCAAGGGGGAGGGAAGATACACCACACATCTTCACCAGCAGAAGTCTGAGCAAATGCTAACAATATTTGGGGGCCTTCCTGAGGCGTCAAGCCTGGCCAAATGTCTCTGTGTGTTCTCTCTGACCACCTTCAAGGTCATATGCCTTTGCGATGGTCATGCCCGCGCGATGAGTGCCCACACCTAATGACATTAAACCGGACAAAGGCATGCACTTCAAAGCACGTGCCCAAGTTGTCGGAGTTCCCCAAGGGCCAACTGGTCGCGCGATGTTATCCCAATGTGGCCAATCAGGCCACAAGAGAAAGCGTAAACTTATCCCCTTATAAGCCACTATCACACCTCAGACAAGGGGAGTTACACACCGGGCTGCGAGGACACTGCCAATCTGGTTCCGATGGCCGGGGTCAGACCCAAGGCGGGACAAAGAGCGCGCTGGAGATCAACCAGCGGCAACAACCACCCGAGACAGCTCCTCCGGGTTTTGTATACAATAAACCCTTCTCCGGGTGGATTCCAGAATCATACCCTTCTTATTGTGTTCTTTCTTGGGGATTCCAGAGGGCGTAATTCGATTGTGACACACGTCAGATGCCACCGTTACTACACTGGCGAAACAAAACTCATCATTATAACACACATAATCCTCATCCGGATATGCCCCACAGGTGACCTTGGTACATTCAAACACTCATGGTCTGTGATCATTCGTGGCAGAGTTGACCTGCTCGCCGTGACGGCTCTGCGCGAAGCCCTGCTTTAGCCAGTAATACCACCTAAGAGACCCATGGTTAAAAGTGTCATTCAAAATTGAGCAAAAAATCGCGTTATAATTAAAACCTATAAGAGGTAGGCAACCTAAAGGGATGAAAGACAGCAGGAATTGTTTTTAGAACACTTCGACTGTTTTGTCACCTAAATTCGATTTATCCTCCCGCTTCTGGTAACTGTATGCTCCATCGTAAGCTGCAGAAGCAGGCTCTACTACTTCGTATCCTTCAAGTCATTTTATTGTCTGTAAATAAATCTTCTTTATGTTTTGGTAGGCATGCTTAATTTTCTGTGTTCTCCACTAACCAGACCTTGCGTTATTCTCAGATATCTGCAGTTCACACCACCGATCTGTATATTTTTACTTTCTGACCTGACTTTCACAGCTGTGAACGTCTTTTTTCTCCGCCGTTTTCTATTTATGCCCGTGGCCGATAACCTGATGTTTATTTCAAACGCAAAACACATTGATTGTCATGTCGTCTAGTGGGATTAGGTACTCCAGTGCAACCAGCTTGTTTTCTCATTCTTTATCATATTTTAAAAAGGCGTTTTGTTAATATGTCGCTATTTTAACATGTATGATCTTTAAGGTGATATCTTTAACCTTTTCAGTGTTCGACAGCATTCCGCCTGAAAGTAAAGGGCATGCTTCTGCTTGAGGGACGATCTACCAACACTTGATGGATTTCCTATAGACTAAAAGGAGCGAAAAGTGTCCATTTGCTTGCCATCTGGAGTTGGGCTAATGGGATTTTTGCCAAATCCGATTACCCTAATTAAGCAGCAAACCACTCGATAACCCTAAACAATGCAGAGGTTGTCAGACTGAGATGTAAACTAAATTTGTCGAATGAACGAGAATTTAAAGAACTATCTAACAAACAACCAGGATTGGACAAAACGCGATTCGATTCACTTTCGAGTCGTTTTTTGGACAGACCAACCTCAGTGTCACGAGTGAGGACCGCTCACCCACCCGATTTTTAAGCTTAAGCCTCGATTTCCAAGGTAAACTGGAGGGCACGCTTTCGTCAGCTTAGGTAATGTCGCATTCTACTGCAAGGAATACAGTCCTGCGAGTCCTGCAAACAACCTTCATGATGAAATTTCACTTGGTAGTTTAGCGTACATATGGACAGGTTATTTTGATCAACTGAGTGGATTTAATAATAGGAAGGGCTTTGGTTTGGAAAACTGCCCTCTGATTTAAAGTTATTTGGGGGAAAAGGCACTCATTTTGGCTAAATCTTGGGTAAGTTTATAGTAAAGAAATACCCTATTCTATAAGAAAATACAGAAACAAACTTTCTTCTAATATACATTTTGCTGTGGAAGAATTCCATAATTATTAAAAAAAAGGAATAATAATCCCTTCCAGAACTGGAAACTTTTGTGCGACTTAAATCAAATGGAAGTGAAGCAAAGTTTAAGGAATCGCGTTTATTTTCAGAAAAAAAAACAGTGTTAGAAGTTTTAAAGATTATATTTAGCTGTTCTGTGATGTTTTTGCAAAAAGTGTAGTAAAAAAGTTGTTGGTAGAACATTTTTCTTTACCATACAGCTGGCTTTGTGCGTAAGCAAAGTTTCCATAAGTTACCACGAACACAACCTATAAAAGGTCTTATGGAATGTACGTCGTGCAGAAATATAGTTTTTTTGCAAGCAATACGTTCCGATTAAGCGTTATTTAGAAACGGAACAAACAGAAGAATATGAGTATTTCAAAAAATGGTCATATATTTGGCCTGTTTTTTGCATTCGAACGCTTAGTACAGATCGTGGAATTAATCCTCTTAAGCTCAAATTAATCAGCTATAAAGAAAAAAGTGTTCTTTCATCTCCAGTCAAATTTAATCGTTTTTCGGGTTATTTATAGAAATTGTCAAAAATCTCTAATTTCTCTGTGATATTACCTTGGAAAAAGTTAATATACACAGAAGTTCGTCACCTAAATTTCCAATAAAAGCACCTTTTAAAGAGGTTATCTACTATTGAAGGTTTTTAAATAATCTTAGGGATAAAAATATGCGTGGTATCTAGCAGATATTTTGTAGGCTCGACAATGGGGTTTGCTGTTTTGAAGCATTTCCAAATTTGACCTACCTGGCCATCTGCCTAAGAACTTCTATCCAAAAGCTCGATTTTTCGGTAAATGTTGTTCAGCTATATCTTATTTTAAAGGGTTTGATGTAAACATCGAACAAACGGACAATTGGTAAATTTATGAATAAATACACGGCAATTTAGAAAAATAAAGAGAGACTTTCTTCCGCGATATTCAATAAATAGGTAAGGACTAATTACCATATGCACAAAATATTTTGACTGAAGACAAGTTCTTTTATGTATAAAGAAATTGGTTGATTGAAGTTTTATACTTAGCAAACTATTTAAAGTTATTGTTTTAATTTATAGCTATTTTTTGCGTCTCCAAAACCTGGTGATTATCGAGAAAATTAATTTTTCTTAACAAGCACTAAGTACTTTTTATAGTTCTTTTAAGTACTCATTATTATTTCAAAGTTTTCGGAAATGCGTTCTCGCTGGTATGGGAGAAATAATCAAACATTTACAAACTTAAACAAGTTCCTTGCAGGAATCGCAATATTGTACTTTGTTGCACAATGTCACCTTTTCCATCAATTCAGTTTCACAGTGGAGTGTTAACCAATGAACATCAGTGAACATCAAAACCATGGTATCAAATCTTAAACATGAGAATATTTAAGTACTTCCGGAGTACTATTGCTGACATAAATAAACTGGGAGCGTGTTCGCTACTCTCGCAGCTCGGGTAAGTAGCTAGTGACCAGAGTTCGGAAAAACCCAAAATACAGCATTAGTCTGTTAAAATGTCCTCCAGGCAAAGCCAGCGAATAGCATTCAAAATAATGTACGATCACAACCGCATCGGTGTGATGAGATAGCCCAAGAGGAAATGGTGTTCGACACGCAAATGAAAGATGGCCCGAGTTCTAGAGAGTCACCCCTTGTGTGCAAGCGATTTTAGAGAACAACTCTGAACTGTTGCAGCACACGAATGAACAGGGCATCATTACTCCTGTTACAAGGGATATGCGGCTTCCTGGAGAGTACACTCAGTTGAAGTTGAAAAGTCGGTTCGGCAAACGTATATTTCCAGCAACTCTTCATCAGGCCAGTACATTTGCAGGGATAATTAAAAGTTCAAAGGCCTGTGCAAACGGGTGTTAGCCACAGTAGAGACATTGGCAATCCGGTCAGAAAAACCCACTCCATGCTGTCAAAAGGCGCTGGTACAAGTAAATCCCACGCGTCTTGAAGCCACTTCGTTTGAAAACACACAGAACGAAGCCACAGATAATGTTCCAGCGCAAACTACGTGGCTGATATACAGACCTCAACCCGCTGACCGTTAGAACATCCCCTTTCTTCTCTACGTATGGCCACCAAATTCCTACTGGCGCTGGCACCCGCATTCAGGAGACGAGCGAAAACCCAGATGCTTAATTACATTCACCCACCCACCAACCCCCTCCCCCCCCCCAACCTGACGATCATATAAACGCTGTAACTAACTGACCATTTTTATTCTCCATGTCATGTACAAGCCTGATGATGAATGGCCAAAAACAATTGCTTGCCAATCTGACACTTCAATCGCTAAATGGGAATATTTGCAGAAATATTTAAAAATATACAGTTAGCAGGGTGAATAAGTGTACTTCGATTACAACTCATAGTTTCCACGCCTCCCGCATGGCTAGATCGGCATGTAGAGGTCCTTGTGCTGGGGGAGGGGAGGAAATAAGGTTAGGTTGTTGGCATTGGTCAGGGGTCAGGTACGTGGAGTGATAATTACTGTCATTTGCACGTAGCGAACGCCTGTCACTAGGGCGTGGGGGTGGTGTACGGTCGCCACCTGGGGTCGCGGTCGGCCACGAAAGTGAAAGTTATTGTGTAAGCGTCTTCTGACAACACAGCAGTAGATTCGCTAGCCGTATAGACACTGCTTCGGTTGTTGCAAGCACCCGTTGACGTAGGCC
>JAYGXS010000002.1:28941811-28981631 GCA_036362985.1 Ligula intestinalis | reverse complement strand
AATTCCCTGTTTTCCCCTTCCAATTTCGTTCAAGCCTTGCTTCTCTATCTGACTAGGACACATTCAATTTCCTGTTTTGATCATTCGTGGACGTTAATGCAACGAGTGGTTGTAACTGAGGAGCTCTCCCGAAATTTACGGTGCCATTAAATCTTTCAAAAAAATTTTGAATGCAAATCTAGTCACGCAATGCGTCCAGTATCTTTCGACCCATCAGGTCTTGCGTGATAATTCTGAGTAGATGGGCAAATTCGGAGGAAAGGCAGATGTCATTGCCCCCTCCAAGAAGTATATTAACGCAATAACCATGACTGATGATGAGAAAAACCATTACGTGATTGTCCAGGTTCAGTCGGCACACGCTGACGGAATTCTCAATGTGATTACTCAAGCTGTTACAGACAGCGCTGCATGGGTTAGCTGGATGTTAACATCCCGTCATTGGCAATCCGAAAGCTATCTCAACTGCGGAATAGAACCATTATAAGTGGCGCTCTCCTTGAACTTGTACTTGTTACGGCTTTGATCATGCCTGATTTAGCCGGCCTCAATGATTTCACCAACGCTACCTCTCCATGCGTGGCGATTGGCGGCAGCTGATCTGAAAAGCTCCACCCAGTCTCTTCTCCAGCGACGGAGACTGAAGATAGAAGATCCAAGAACTGCTTCCATGTCTTGACAGACGGTGCCGAGCCAAGACTTCAATTGCCCTCCTCTTCGACGCTTCCAAGTGGGCTGCGGTGCCGGGTTGAGGGCAGCATAGGTAAGCTCGTGGGGCGGACGACGTAGAACGTGTCCAAACCCCTCAGTCGCCTTTCTCGAATGGCCTGATATATTCTCGTGATACGATCGCAGCGGGTGCGGACTGTATTATTTGAGGTGAAGTTGCTATGCTTAACTCGCAGGATCGTCCTCAGGTACTGGTGGTCAAAGACCTCCAGTCTTCGCTCATCTTCAGTGTGCACAGTTCAGCATTGACATCCATAGAGGAGGACTGAACGAATGGATACACGGTATGCACGAATCTTCGTGGTGATGGAAATGTCCCGTCCGATCTATAGGCACTTTCGAAGGATTGAGAAAACCCAACGGGCAGCATCGATACGGGATGCGGAGTATCTAGGAAGACGGGTTACCCTAGGAGGGCAGGTTACCCGTTAGCCTAGCTGCTGGCTACCTGGTGCGGCCAAAGGTGGCGGATAGTGGCGCGGCCTTCAGTGAAGGTTAGCTGCGAAATAAGCAGGCTCTTGGGTCTGGCGAATGAGCAGTTGCGGACGCAGCAGCGACAGTGTCAACAGGGCGTGGTGGGCTGAGGTCTGGCGCATCGACTGCCTTATAAAATGCCGCAAGTTCCAATGACGGCACTGTGACATGGCGAGCGTGAACCACCATTAAATAGGTTTGCTTGCCAGCATCACCAGGGCCTTGTGGTTAGGTTCTTGAGCCAACGTGCTAGAGGAGACAACTTCGAACAAAGAGTCCGAGCGGATGTTGAGGACCCGCCTGTATTCAGCATCATCAAGAAAGAAACGGATCTGCTACTGTTTTCTAATCGTGTCTCTGATGATGAATCTGCGATGGATGTCAAAACGTCAGGCGAATAAACGTATTGTCCCAGCGATCGAGTCTTCTGTTTAATTGCTTCCTGGGACTCGCATGTTCGCTTGTATCGGCAATCCTCAAGAAACCTCATGACAGTGGTGCTCTCCGATCTATCTTGGTTCAACGGTGGAGTTCCCATGGGTTTCTTATGTCCTTTATCTAGTTTATTTAGAGCAATTCCATAGTTAAAGGTGCTTAGGCGTCGTACGCTTATTTTGCACAGACAATGGAGACTGGTAAGCCACCCTTGACGTATCCGCAATCTAAATAATGAAATGAGATCAATAGGTTTAAAGGAGACAACATCCGATTTTCAGAAAATGAAGGCTTTATTCAGCATTCCCAAACTTGAAAACGATTACCTTGGTGATACCAGTGATCGCATCTTGTTGCGTCAGCATTTTAAGCATGCCAGAAATCACGCACTTTTAAACCCATGCCTGCCTGCTTGCCACTCACTTTCGTTGAGTCGATGTTTCCACTTGGTAACCGATCTCGGATAGGACACTTTTGACAACTGGTATACCAATATCCCTTCCTTGGATACAGGGGTTCAGGCGGGATTTGATAAGCTTCCCACGAAAATGATACATTTGACACTATGCTTACTTTACATTTTCGCTTCATGGACGCGGTGAAAAAACAACTTTGGTGGATTCTATGTGAGTAGCAAAGTTGGGCGGGTAATATCGATCCAAGTTTAACCAAACTCACGGTGTGAAGCGAGACATTCGTTGCTCACGCAGGTAGAGCGTTGGCTTGCGTAAAAGGCCTCCTTCCTATGCGGGTTTGAATCCCGCCGAATGCCGCGAGTTTTTTTACAATCGCGTCAACTAAATTAACCAAGTCTGCGAAACCAACGTAATAAGTATGAAAATAACTCAATTCTGCAAAAGTTGGAATTCCGCGATCTGAATCATAGATCACGTGGTGCTCACTGGAATGAGTTTGTTAGTTCGCTGAGGTTTCGGATAACTGGGCCGGCTGTTTTTCATCGAACCGTAAACGTACTTTATCGATCAGCACTTTACATTTGTGGCTGTACGTGTTGGTAATAGGCTGATCGATTTTTCTCCGTTTGCTGCTTGGCCCTCCATCAACAGGCATCTAGACCTTCCCGCGGCCTACAAAGTCCTACGCTATTACGTGAGTAAAGGACAAAATAAGGTCAACCAGAACTTATGATTTGCAAGCGAAAATGGCTCTCTGATAAAACCAATGGAAGAGGGAGGAGGAGGAGTATCAGCATTCTTGACGGTGGAAACGAAACACAACAGTAACTGCCGTCGAGCTATGCCAAAATCCAAACTGACGGCCTAGCAGCAAACGTAGAAAAAATCGATCAGCCCATGGCCAACACGCACAGCCACAATTTTACATTTCTGGACAGCCAGCCCAGCTGTCCGAAACGTCAGCAGACAAACAAACTCATTCTGGTGAGCACAACATGATCTAGGGACATCACTGTCTTGGATAGAGTCCAGTGATGACCTGCATCTGAAGTTGATGATAGTTGAACAAACTTGTGCTGCAGCTACTTCGTTCACTCTCACCACCAACGCCAAGGAGGGACAACTTTCGAGGTGGCCATAGAACGCGTGCCACGCGCACGTCCAGAAGGCGACACACGGTCGCAAGTGCCTACTCCCATGGTGCCTGAACTCACATCTACGCGTGCTACGAACGCCTCCCCCCCCCCCAAGTTTGGCATTTGTCGTGGGAGCACAGGTTGAAGTTCACTTATCACAACTTGATGTGTTTTGCATGTTGGCCCAGTCCGTCCATCCTGCGGTCCGGTTGGTGGAGGGGAATCAGACCCAGCCTCCTCCGTTCTTTCCTCCGTTTTTCGTCTTGCCCCAGTTCCTTTCTTTTGCTCTCGTCGCCCGGCATATAAAACTGTTTCAGTTTTGTTGCAGTCTCATAGTCTCTGAAGATAAACTTCTTGGCAAGTACGAAAAATCCAAACACTACAATTACCCTTTCAATTTTTTTACAACGCGATCATATGTTCTTGTTCAAGAGCAAGTGGCTGAGTGCTTACATATATTTTTTACCATGTTTTTATTTTGGTAAGTAATGACGATACCATTATCTGAGCTACTACTGTTGAAAACAAATTACTTCAGTAAATAATCATTTTCCCTGAAGGACAGAGCTTAAGGATTATACGTCCATGTCTATCTGAATACGTCAGTCCTTGTTTTGTTGCTTTATCTATCATATCAAGCATAGTATGCCCCATAAAGCAACCAATGTGGGATTAAATTTTCCGAGAGTTTCTTCATGAACGACTTTCAAAAATTCATATCTGAAGGAGATACTCCTCGATAGTTTAATTTAAATAAACATGCGGTATTTAAATATTTTGCTTGCGTTAGGGTTTGTGTGATAAATTTTTTTGCGATGAACACATTAGAGTCACTCAGTCACTATCACTCACATTTTTATCATGCTATTTGTTGTTTTCATCCCGTAGTCGATTCCACTCGATATTTACTCATAATCTCCCTAGGGATAGTCTGCTACATTCGTGCCCGTTAAATGAATGCACAATCTGTGTTGTCTCTAAAAAGAATTCCATAGGAAAGCAAAGAACTTTCTTTTTAGTCCGTCCGACAACTCTAACATTTAGTTGTAACTACTCCCTGCCAATCAAATAATCGGCAATATCTACTGACATTACTTAAAAGTGTTTTTGCAACACCAACGTGGGCATTTTGTTGAGCAGCTTGGCCTCCCGGGTGCTTTTCATCTAAATAGTACTGACAGCTGCATAAGCCGCCCAGCGTGTCCGAGGCCTGTTGGTAGATAGGCCGCGTGAGCATACGCAGAATTGATTTTCACGTCATGAAGAATAGCGCACAAGTGGATTACGTTAACTGCATTTACACTCTGGGACACTTGGGGTTAATTTTCTGTCCAATTTGTTCTACTGCCTCCAATAAGTGCGAATAGCAAAGCCCTTTCTCACTTCTTTACTCCTTTTTGACTTAAATTTGTCTTAGTTTGTGAATTTTATTTTGTTTTTCCCTTCAGTTGCACTTTCTCTTTACCGTATTCTCCGCACAATAGGGCACACTGAATTATAAAGTGCACTGTTTAGTGGTGGCTTGTTTTCGAACTTTTCTTCTATAAAGCGTACCGAATTTTAAGGCGCATTAAGAAAACAAAACGGTCCGATAAGTCGGTCAGTCAGTCAAACTTCGTTTGAACACATTCACAATAACTATCAACATTGTTAAAACGTTAATGTGCGTATTCGCAATAACTGCCCAGGTTGCTCAGTTGTAACAGGCAACGCAACACTGTTTGATACCGTTAAATTAAACTGCTCGGTTATACCAGGCAAAATACCATGCAATACCTGCACTTTTTGCAGTCCATTCAGCTCGTCCAAAAATCCCTCAAATTCTTCATCTTTTGTATGTGAGTTGAAAGAGAAATAACGCCTTTTCATGAAACGGAAGCACCGAGGTCAGCTCCAAAAATCAGTAATATTCATGTCTTGCCTTCCTTTGAACAGAAAGGATAGATGAGTTTCTACCTATTGTTCTCGATTCAATAACCCGCTTTCCAATTTTTTCCTGTAACTGTGGCCATCTCACTTTGTTCCCTCGGAAACTCGGCTTGGTCTTCTTTTCTTGGCGCAGGTCAGTTCTTTCATTCTTCCATTTCCGTAAAATTAACTTAATCATGTTAAATAATCCCGCAGCTGTTCTATTCCAATGCTCTACTGCGTGACAGATAGCCTTGAGTTTGAAGTTGTTGAGTTGAGTTTTTTGTCGTAAGCGTGTCCCTTGATAGGAGCCATTTTGGCGTCCATACATGCACAGTGTAATATTATGGTGAAGACCGTATATATAACTCTCTAACGCTTCTGACTACGGATTACCGCAGTGCCTTGTTTCACAAAAAATCGCGTCGAGGTTACTTTCCAGAATTAATCGATGCATAAGGCGCACTGTCGAGTTTTGGGAAAATTAAAGCCTTTTAAGTACGCCTTGTAGTCCGAAGAATACGGTAATTTTCTCTCGGACTCGCAAATTGGACTCAGTTTTTTTGACTTCCTCAGAAATTTATTGCTAACTTGGAATAGGTCAATATATTTAAGGGATAAGAGATGCAAACCAAAATGTAATAGGAATATTTGGGCCAAAGCCCGGCAGTTGCTGTGCAATAACCACGTACTATTGGCAAGCTGTCAACAGGCGGTCAGTAGTATAACTTGCGAAATTATTTACAAAGCAAAAGCCAGCGCATATCAACTAAAACTTCCATTTATCAATCAACATCCTGTTTCATTTAAAATACAAATGAAATATCTAAAGTAATACCAACTTGCCAGGGAAGGGTATTTTTAAGAAACGCGCAAAGCCGAGGTCGAGAGGAAAACTGAATAGCTGAGTAAATATAAACAGCATAGGCAAATACATTTTTAGATTTGCTCTTTTTATCCTGATTGCAATTAAATATCTTCCAGCTAAAACAATTTGTCAACTCTCTTATGTTTAATATAATGTTTCAAAATACGTACTTTATCATTTTCTAAAATCCTTCTGTTTTTGCATTTTTCGAGATGGGGTCATCTAAGGCAAGATGAATTAGGCTCGACTTTACGAATGAACATGTTGTAAGCAAAAGTATTTCCACGAGTTCACACAATGAGAAGCCTCCCTGCCAGCACGGAGATGGAGTGCCGGAGTGGACAGGGATGGCGCATGGGACAGTGCGGGCATGATGGTAAAGGCACGTGTATTAATCGGGAACCCCAAGTTTTGTCAGTGGTGTTGATCAACATGCCAGGGGCCTAGAATGCAATCTGACTTTTTTAAATATTTTCCACTTTAAGTAGGTGTCGAAATAAAAAATTAGAAGTAATTTAAAGTGAAATCCTATATATATATATATGAAACTATGGGTTTGTTTAAATTTGCCAACAAGGCAGCCATTCTTTGTCTTTACCTTTCGTGTCGTGTGCTGTGTGGTTACTATTTCATCCTTCCTGACTTTATATCGTGTGTTTGTCAGCTGTGGTACGTTTTTTTACATTTATCACAATTTTTTGCTGTAATTCTTGAGCATGACGTCACTGATTTGGTCATTGTGGTAAACGTCCCACGAAATTTACAGAAGTACCTGAATTATGTTTTTGTTTAGCAAAGATTTAAAATAAATATGAAGCGAGCATATCATGGATTTCACCGGAGCACTATATATGAGCGCAGACAGCGCAGAAAGTGGGCCTATCTGGATGCCTTTCGAAAAAGTGATGGCGCGGCCGCCAATGTCGTCTGTTGCTGCTGATTAAGTGACAGAACCAGAAATTCCTGCGCTCAATCCCGAACTTCCTTCCGGTACGAATTTTGGGTGTCTAAAAGAGAAATTTATGTAGAGTTAGGGGAACTGGATGAGAACACTGTCGCACCCAAAGCTCATTCCTTGAAGCCTTGCGAGGTTTTTGCGTACGTTGGTCGTTGCCCATTACTACTGTGAAGGACCTTTTTGATACGATCCGTGCTTCCAAGGGGACGACTATCCCATAAGCACCGAAAGATCCACGGAATAATGCCTCGAATATGCCTAACGAAGCCGCTAAGTAAGGGTGACTATGTCTCTTTGAGTCTTCGTGATGGCCTTATGAACGAACTCCGTAATCGACAGGCGACCGTCATTCGTCAGTTGCGGCTGCAGCTTCACATCGACGGAATGCAGCTTTTCAAGGTGTCTTGGCACTGTCTGGCCAATATTTTGCCATATTAACACTCCCTTCGTTTGTTAATCCTTCGTACTTGACGTCTTCTTGGGTTGCAGTAAACCTGACCCTATTGATATGTTCCTTGACGACTGTGTTTCGGAGCTGAGAGAATTCCTCGTGCATGGCTTCGCTAGTGGACTTAAGCATGGCGCTGTGAAAGTTGTACTGGATCATATAGTCGGTGAAGCGCCTGCTCGTTTATACATGAAACAAGTTACAGCATACAATGGCTCATTTGGATGCGATAGGTTTGTTTTTGCCTGTATCTTAATAGCCAGCTTTACAGGTGTTTTCACCAAGGGCAGAGCTTGAGCAGCCGAATGGTATTTCCTACCTCCAGTAGCCGATTGTGGGATGATTGATCGTTTTGCGCACGTCGACAGAACCTCAATCACAAGGGGTGGTCCTCTTTTGAGGACTTACCCATTGACAACTGTCCCTAACACGAAGCAGGAAATTAATTTTTATATGCGCGGTGGTTATTCCAGTAAATCGTGCACACTCATATTAGTATTGATGTACAGACCAGGTTGAGATCAGTAATTAACACAGAAAATTGGCTGAATATAAGCGAACGTTGGTTTTACTCCCAATCTGTTAATGTCATCTAAATAGAATTATTAGGGAATGTAGTATGCACAAGCAAAATACATTTCTGGAAACATAGTAGGCAACTATTTCTAAAAAGCAACCATTCGGAGTAAGTATATATAACTGCATCATCCAGCTTCCTGTGTGCTCTGGACAGTCAGCTTATTCTATCAGAATTTGTGGATTCCATACGTTGCAGTAGGCTGAGCGGGTAACTTAACCTAAGAATCAATAAACTGACGACACCCAATGGGAACTCGCAACTCAGCTGGTTAGAGCGTTGATTGAACTGAAGCCTTCCCCATCCTGCCATGGGTTCGTGATCTACCAAAGCCGGCGAGTTTTAAACAACAAGACAACTATGAATTATTCAAGTCTGCCAAAATTCTACAGATACTTATTCAAGCTTTAACCAGTCTCTGGTAGCGGAGAAAATCTCAAATACTGAAATCCTCATTTGTTGTTTATCTTCCGTCTTCAGTCGGCATACGACAGCCAAAGGCCGGGAGGACGTTGGTACTGACCCCAGATCAATGGGTGTTCAGTCATGGGACTCAGACACCTTGCTACCTGATCCCCTCAGCTGCAATCACTAATGCTCAAACTCACATAGAATTGCCATTGGCCGACATACCTTGGCTGCATAGCTGAAATTTTCATTTATTTTTGTCTTGAAGCACAGGGTCTATAGGCTGTGCAGGCATTCATTTGACAATGAGATTTCGGTAACTATGAAGTGTTGCCGAGTTTATGTGCCGCCAGAGTTTATCCAAGCCTCAGCACTGTGCTCACGACTGGACAGTCAGTCGCTGAATACATGAGTCAACTGCTCTAGCTGGCCCAATCGCCGTTGATGGTAATGTAACATGACATGACTCCAACGGTGCTGACACAATTATTGATGAAAAAGACCGTTGAACCCGTACGCAGTAGGGTGCTATATTTTTTCGCGTGTTTACTCTTTTGACCGATATCCTTACTCTCTTACAGACAAATGGGCACTTTGCGGGGCATATAGAAGTTATCAGTCAGTAGTCCATCATAGCCGCATCCTCCCCCTAAATGCGACCGATTACTGTCATAGTCACCAGAATTGAACCCTTGGCATAAAGCACTGGCAGGTTGTGCCTCAATTAGAGTGGAAGAATTTTAGCAAATCTTGGTGACAATCGAATATCTTGTCACACCTAGTCTGTAGATGTCGCTGACTTTTGAAATCAAGCCATTTTTTTCTGCTCTCCATTTCCATATGAATTTTCCCATGCATATACTGGCAGATGGGCGCCCACCGACCGGTTCTAGGACATACTCGTCCCTTTTTGCGTCTTTCAGGCTCACGCTCGAGCCGCGTGGCACCGCAAGGCGGTTGATGATACAGGCAGAAGGACATTACTGATAGAGATAAGGGAGATCAGGATAGCTATGTCAGGGTTATTTAACATTGTCAGGCAGTCATACCCAACCCGAAGTGGTACCCCACCCGAGGTTCGAACCCTCAACCTTATTAATTATAAGTCCAACGCTCTAACCACCGCACCACGGGCTCGCTGTCTTGCCGGTACCGATCAGGAACATACATTGTGGCAGATATGTGCCTAGTGGTCGGTTACGGGACACCTTGGTTAGCTTATTTTGCTCATTACCTATGATTTTTACTTCTCCTTATTTGAATTAAAATAATTATGCACATTGCGTACGGCCAATTTTTCCTACATTTTGCGACTAATCCAAAGCAGAATCTTCATTATGTTGATAGTTGCCGTTTTAAGCCATTATGCACCATTAGTGATCTTCTGGTGTTATGTGGTTTGTGAGTCCAAGTATATTCACAGTGAACAAATGACTTTCTGCTGAAAATATTGGAATCCTTATTTCAAAATAAAGCGTATCTATACATACATATCTCAAGCTCATGCTATTTTGGTAGGCAAAATTTAGCCTTCCATTTCCTTTCATTCATTTTCCGTCAGGCTTGGAGTTAAGCCTAACGCACACAGTAAGGAGTAGATATCTGCGTTAGAGCTAGCAGGTGTCGTAAGAACAAGGGTTGAATTTTATGGTCAGTGGTTAAGAGTAAGGGTCAGTATCAGTGGTTAGATTCAGTGTTACTGGTAAGAGATTTGGCTGTCGCTGTTGTCAAATTCAATTATATCTTTCGCCCTAGCTAGCGTGAAGGTCGAATTTAATTATGTAGTCTTCCCACGTTGTCCTACAATATGCTTAACCACCGCGGGCTGCATCAGTTTATCTGCGATGTCTAACTAATTTCCTCGGTTTTTTTATTCCGTCCCTGGTCAGATCTGAGTTTTTGGTGGTTCGAATTATGCGTTGACATTTTTACGCGTTTTTAGTATATTTAAACAAACTAATGACATAAAGGTAAGTATTAAGTTTTTACTCCCGTAACGGTGAACTGTCAGTTCCATTTACCCCGATAATTACTATTCCCGTATCACAAGAGTCCTTGCCTCCTGTTTTCCGAGTGCGGCGCCCCAATGTCCCAGTGAACAGCGCAGACTACCTTCGAAAATTCAAAAGCCTGATGGTGCATCGTCATTTCTATGTTTCACGCAAAACCAACTCTGCAAAAATTCTGACACTTGAAGTGAGTGCGACTTTGTTGGAACTGGAAAACTCAAGAGCAATATCTCCGACCGACCAACGCATGGGCGGAGCACAACACATGGTTCTGGCCCGATTCGATTATCCTCCAAAAGAACACAAAGAGGGCGCTTCTTTCCGGTTCATCGTCTCAATCAAATGTTAATTGAATTAATCACGCGCTAGTCTGCTCACGGAGTCCGATAAATGCTTTGCACCCAGTGTCTATCTGTAACTGTCTCTGTGGATGGATTAGAATGGGGATGCGAAAGATTCATTCAGTAAACTTCATGTTCCAGCGATGGGATGCTGAACATTTTCCTGAGTAGACCATCGTCAGGTCAGGTCAGGTTTTTATTGAGGGAAATATAGGTAAATACCTTTGAACTCCCTATTGGTACAGTTTTTTCAATGCATTTGATCTGCAGAACATTTCAGAACAGTGGCGTTGTCAGACATTTGAGGGCCGACAGTGAAAAAACTCCTTAGGCATTGTTCAGAAGTCTAGGGGTTTGAATACCATTTGAGAGATTTAAGGAGAAAAACTGTCGCCCGGGGGAGAGGGGGGGTGCAGAGTATATTCGAAGCTGATGGCCTGTGCTAAGAGTGTTTGAAGCATGTCAGGGAGAGTCCATCGCGGTTTTCGCCATAATACCAAGGGTCCCACGAAGAGGTTGCGGAGGTCACGCGAACTTCATCGAGTGTCGGTGATGCGCCCATCGTGCACCCCTGTTGATTTAACGAGTCTGCCTGCTTTGAACGAGACTTAGACATCAGGTTTTCTTTAATAGCTCCATCCTCACAACCAAGAAACTCCGAAAGCTCCGGCATTCTCGCAGACGCAAATCGTCAAGTCTTGGGCGCGTTAGTGTGAACACTGGTTGGCCAGATAGCCAGATAAGTGATACCGATGCTGTGAATAAGACAGACAATAACTACGGGTTGTACTAATTTTGACGGGTATATGATTGTGTGGCTACTGCATTTATTAAAAACTTGAGCAAGCACAAGCCTTATGTCGCTTATGAGGCATTCCAACGACGGCGTCTTCGGATCCCCGACTGCTTTCAGGAACTGCGTTCCACAAAAGGTGCATGCCACCAGAAGCTGCACATCGGCTAATGATATAGGCAAAGTAACATCAGTGATAAAGACAAGAGAAACTGTACTGGCCGCAGGGCTGCTGGTGGGGATGGAGAGAGAATTCTAAGGTGCACCAGAACACAAAATATGTCTAGTAGTGCGATTGGTGAGTGCCCCTCCATCACTATCGATCTATCCACACGTAAGCGACACGATGGCGAGCCCGTGGTTGCGCTTCTAACAAACAGCTGGAGTTCGAGCCTCGAGAAGTGCAAAAACTGAGGTATGCTTGGCTGCTGACGGCTAATAAGTTACAAATGGTCATTCCAGTCACTCTTGTTTTTGTCGGTAATGTCATTTTGCCTTTAAACGTTGCCCTGTTAAGCAGAATGAATTCACTATGCATTTTCAAATGTTGCACTTTTTGCCAAGACCCTGTCGGAGTTGTTTGGAGAATTTCGGTCAGTTTTCGCCGCCACCTTCCTTGAAAATTTCCTAATTTCGGGCAAGGCATGACGTATTTTGGAGATTGAGGCTCAAGGGACGGGTTGCATCATCGCCTTGCTCATTTGAACTCGTAGTTTTGCGTGATTTTAGCCTCCGGGATTGAGAGCCTAGATGGATAATTTCTAGGGGTCGACAGCGTCTAATTTGTTTTTGAGTATGCGAGAATATAAGCCCTTTTGCTCTCCACACCCCCTGCTCTCTCTCTCTCCCAAGGGTAAGCGAGGCAGTAGAGTAGCAACACCTAACTTCCCCTCTAGTACTGATTCTGTAATTAATATGAAGTAAATTAACTTAGGCAGTACAGCGACTTCAGAACACACATCGAGATTTTGTGCAGTCTTTTTGTTTGAGGGTTGAATTTTTTGTAACAGGTAGGAGACAGGTAATCCGCCCTAAGGAGCTAATTTCCAGCAAAATGACACAAATTAAGCCATTTTGTTGCTTTCGGACGATTATGTGCTTTGATTAGCACACGGCAACAGAGGTCCGCATAATGTAGGTGACCTTGCACTCAAGCCCGGGGAAATTCAGCTTAAGGTTAAGTTCAGAAAAAGAAGATGCAACTATTGGAACACGGATTTTATTTCCCTGACGTTTCGAATTCTCTGGAGAATCCTTAATCATAGGTAAACGTAGAATGATGTGAAACATGCGCAGGTTGGTATGATAATGAAAGGACCCCTTGGGCCTTTAATATACAATTTATTTATTTATACATGCACAGATTGCGCGGTATTAATAGATCGTAGCGTCCAACCGCATGCGTACTATAATTATCAGCTTCTGCAACTACGGCCTGGGGTCGTAATTGGTGCGATGATGGCTTGACAGTTTACTTTCGAGCCATTAATTGACGCGATTTCGTTGTGTGTCGGATGCGGGCTTGATAATTGTGCGACGATTATCTTCCTTGTCGTCGGGATTTTGCTGGGCCCGGCCCTTCCCATGTGACTGATTCTCTTGTTCAGGCAATGTCTCAGTACGCAGTACACCAGATCGTTGCGCTTGTTGGGGGCCTGAGAACCATGACTGCAGCAGCTCGCGGCTTACCCTTGTATTATTATTGGGATCGTATTCTCGTGTCTTATCGGGAGTTGTTCCCCAGAGGATTGCAAATTCCCGCCCGGGTTTCACATTTATGAAATAATCCGTTTACCCTTTGCTCTATTTTCCTTTTTTCTGCCTTGAGCATGTCAGTAGCATGTGCATGCGCACTGACATTCATTTCGGCATATCTGTGCTAGCTATTTGCACGATAGATGACTTCAGCAAACTCTAAAAAGTGACAAGACACCTTCTTCAAGGCATCAGACCTCGTCATGTCCTAGCATTTTCTTGCGACAAATGTCGTAGACGAGAGGAAGGGAGGTTACGTGCGTTAAGCCCGAGTGACATGCTGACAAAAGACGCAAGCCAGTCACACATTCTTGACAGCAGAGCATCCTGGTCCTTATAAATTATGTAGCAGGTGTGCTCGTGATTGAAGTATTGAATCCGCAAATAATCCGCATTTGGCAAGATAATTGTAAGATATTTTTAAAACACCTAAAAGGGAGACAGGCAAATAATTCTTTCCTGTTCTGACACGCAATGGAAAATGGCTTATAACCTGAAAAGTACATTTAGCTCTGATTATAGCGTGAAGCCAGCCCAGTTGAGCGACGGAGCGGAACTTGTTCGGGCGTGCTGGCACATGATTTACACGAAAGTTTCCGGTGAGTTAACACAGCATAAATCGGCGTTCTGGTAACTAGAGCATTCTACTCCTGTTCACCTAACACCCGGTGTTCCTTGAGGTTGTTGTTGACCCGACATTCTAGCATGATTCACTCAGAGTGAGTGCAATGCAATCCAGAACTTGACATCCTACCTTCGCCATATCCGTGGGTAAACATGCAACCAAAAACCACTGAACTGAATTAACCAACGTTGCCCCCTGCCTTGATCCGACTATTCTCTAAACGAACATTCTATGCAGTAGACAGTGAGCAATTCCACTGTCAAGGTGGAGACGGGGGCAAATTAATTCTTGTGTTGATTTATCGTATAGCCTTTGCTGCACAAAAATCTAACGGAGTTCCTCGGCGTATTCTGAACTTACCAGCTTCGTCCTTATGAATATCTTTCACCAACCTTTACTAGATGTGCCGTCTCATGAAACGTTAACCAGAACACTTAAATGGTTCTTCGGTTAGAAAATATCACATCAGTGTGATTGGAAAATTAATTCATCTGACCCAATCGTGAAGAATTTGCAGTCTCGCTGGAAGTCGAACCCACACAACAGGGAAGATTTTTTCACAGCCAACGCTCTGTCATTGAGCTGCGAGTCTCACCGTGCGCTGTGAATTTAATCACGCTTGGGTCGATTTACCCGCCCAACCTACTGCTCGTATTGAATCAGCTATTACGGATGCAGCAAGCTGACTGCCCAGGCAGGCTCGTCGTGAGCCTCGTAGCTCAATGGTAGAGCGCTGGCTGTGCAAAAGCCTTCCCTGCTGTGTGGGTTCGACTCTTGCCGATGCCCCGAATTTTTCACAATTGCATCTACTTAATTATTCAAATTTGCCAAACCTTAATAATAAATATTAATTATCCTTAAGTATGATCGCAGAAATTCTTCAGTCATGTCAGGTTGCTGGCTTTTGAACTATATCCTTTTCCGCCGCCTGCAAAAACTAACTTCTGCAAAAGAAACGATTACCTACTTAGTATATGCTTTTCTCATTTATTTTGGATGCCCGTACTAATTCCGATATACCTTATGGTGAACATGCATAAAAAAAGTTTCTTGTTCAAAGGAGCCCCGGGTGGATAGTAGCTTCATCCACGAGCATTTAAGGTAACGGGCGAACCATTAACAGAAAATGTTATTAAATTGACGAGCTTCCGCTCAGTTAACGAGTTGTCCGTGCGAGCGTGTCCATCTTGCTCTACGGACCTGAGTCCTAGGTTGCCTGATCCAGTATGATTGGCTACGTTCCGCACGATGGGCGTTCAGAATGACGAGTTCGGTGCTGGAACGGATTAAACTCGTCAACCGAGGCTCTAGTCTACTCATTTGCTGGCAAATTCCATGTCCTTTAAAATGTATACCAGAAGGACACGTAGTTTGCGGTTCTAGTAAACGAATTTAACTGCCGTAAAATTCTGGACTCGTCCTGCTGTTACGCTTCCATTTGCTGTTTCCAAACTACAAGCCACATTTTTTCTCGAGTAAGGAAAATCATAAGTTTCTATACGCTATTCAGAGATCATAAAGAGCTCATAACATTTTTAAACGGGTGTTGACCTTATTGCCTAATTTACAAGCAGTAGTAATAAATGTACAGACGTGATGCTTCATGAATGGACATTTCAGGATCATAAAAAAATCGTAGAATTAGAAAATGCCAAAGATGATTCCTGTGGCCACCTAGACAGGAGTCGGAAGTTGGAACGTCCTGTCTGCTTAAAGTACAATTCTGTGAGTGCTGCAAGCAAATTTCCTGAATTTGAAAATGTTCGATTATTTCTTCCATACCAGCGGGAACGCATTTACGAAAACTTATGAATAATAATGAACAACATTAGGCATATTAAGTATTTGAAAGAACTATGAGAAGTACTAAGTGTTTGCTAAGAAAAATAAAATTTTCTCGATAATTTCCAGCTTGTGGAGACATCAAAAATAGCTATAAATAAGAACAATAATTTAAATAGTTTGTTAAGTAGAAAACTTTAAGCAACCAATTTCTTTATACATAAAGAACTTGTCTTAAGTCAAAATATTTTGTGCATATGGTAATTAGTCCTTACCTATTTATTTAATATCGCGTAATAAAGTCTCTCTCCATTTTTCTAAATTTACGTGTATTTATTCATACGTCTACAATTCGTCCGTTTGTTCGACGTTTACATCAAACCCTTTAAAATAAGATATAACTAAACAGCATTTACCGAAAAAACGAGTTTTCGTATATAATTTCCTATGCAGGTGGCCATTTTGTTCAAATTTAAAAATTCTTCAAAACAGCAACCCACATTTTCGAGCATACAAAATGTCTGCTAGATACCACGCATATTTTTATTCCTAAGATTCACAAAAAAAGTTTCCATACTAGGTTACCTCTTTAAAAAAATGCTTTTATTGGATATTTAGCTGGTGAACTTTTGCGTATATTAACTTTTTCAAGATAATATTACAGTAAAATTGCAGACTTTTGACAATTTCTTTAATTTATCTGAAGAAAAACGATCAAATTTGACTGGAGATGAAAGAACATACCTTTCTCTTTATAACGGATAATTTTTCGCTTAAGGAGATTTATTCTAAGATTCATAATAAACGTACAAATGCAAAAAAACAGCCACGTTTATGACCATTTTTTCAAATACTTATTATTCTTCTGTCTGTTCCGTTTCTTAATAACGCTTAAGCGAAACCTGTTATTTACAAAAAACTATATTTCTACATGACTTGCATTCAATAGGGCATTCTAAAGGCTGTCTGCGCAGTTACATGTAGAAACTTTATTTACGCGTACGACCGCCGGTGTGGTAAAAGAAAATTTTCTACCAAGAACTTTTGTTACTGCATTTTTTGCAAACAAATTTACGGAATAGCTAAATATAATTTTTTAAACTCCGACCGCTGCTTGTTTCTGAAATCCCTCCTGCGACTTTCAAGAAAAATTTAAGGAGATAAGAGATTACAAAAAATGTATGATGTACAAGAGAAGGAACGGACACAGGGTATAAAAGTGTTTAAGAGGGCCTGACAACAGTTACGTCAGACTTTTCAACGGGCGCATTAGAGGTTTCCGAGATCTGAGTAGATCCTTCCTCCTTCTCAGCGGAAGACGTCGTTTTGGACTCTAAAAGGCAAGCAAAATACTAAGTACTCAGGAGAAAATTCGCACTCACCCTGAACACCGTAGTTGCGAGCTATAGGCAGCTACAGAGCTATTTTTTCGACCGAGGGGCAATTACTATTGACTACAATATGTGATTGGTGAGCCAATTTTCGGTAAGCACACTGTGGTGGGAGGGAAACAGCACTTTGTTCACAATGTTAAGGAGTATGTAGGTTACCCAACTCAGCCCATATGTAATAAAACATGTCTACTTGTTTGTTTAAAGTAGTTATATTATTTGTATTTAAAAGGCTAGCAGGCATCGCAAGATATTTCGTAGAAAAGCGGAGCCAGGAGGGGGTTGATGCGGCGACTTACCGGCTACTTCATTTCCAGAAGGCGCTTCCTCCGGATGCTCCTGGACTTCACCAGCTACGCCGGTCTCGGTGATGGCTGGTGGTGCATCACTCGGCTTGTTCACCTCCACCGAGGGAGCTAAGTGGAAAACAACGCAGCAGGAAAGTAAGCATTCAAAACTTTAGTCTCTGGTAAGCCACCTAAAGATGGACAAAAACACAAAATAACTAAGCTATGGAGACAAAATTATTTAAGTGATCGTGACGGCAATATTGCTAAGGGTAATAACATTCAGACACGCAACGATTTTTTTACATACTACATCTTAGAGGGCATTGCACCAAAGCTTATATGTTCGAGCAGCCGGATGCAACGCAAGTTTCAGTATCAATAATGAACCAAAAGTCCTGGCCTTTGGAAGTCCTTCGTTAGTAGAATTCGTAATTTGAACTTCTAAAGAAGGATAAAACTAAGGTTTTTAAAGTATACTGTGGAATTTTCGGGTAACTCATCAGTATGATTGAGAGAAATGCTGGGCAGGACAGTATGTGTGTGACATACTTCAACGGTGACGCTTGCCAGTTTTACTGTGCGGGTCCACTCGATGGCCACAAATAGTACCTCAATACCCCAGACAGTTTCCGGTCAACTTTTACTTTAAAAATCTACATTCCGTATTTACTTGCCCAAAGCCAATTGGATATTAGGCAAGCACACGAGGCGGTTGTGGTAGTGTTTTATCATGCTTTTTTACGGAGTCAACAGTGTCTGCGGTCTATAAGATCGAATCTACCTATCACTGACACACAAAATCTGACGGTATTACACTCACAATTGGAAGAGACTTACTAAACCTGGGGCAAGGCAACCTGTAGCTGCCATGCAACCAAAAGTGTCGTCCCAAATATTCGACCCCTCTTGAGCTAACGATCCGACTGATTGATGGAACCAAAATCAACCATCCTCTGAAAGACCTTAACTAGGAGCCCTTCAGTCGTAACATCATGGGATCTCTAGGGCAAAAAAACTAACGCTGTAGTAAAACTGTCCAAAACCCAGTGCAGGACTCGGCTAGAGGGCACACCAAGAGGCCACCTTTTATTTGTTAAATTGACCAGCTAAGCCACCCGCTTGTCTCTATTAACAGATAGCAAAAGTGTGATGATTGTGATAACAGCAGAGGAAAGGCATTATTAGAAGGCTTTTCTCCAAAAAATGAAATGGGTGGGCTCAGTCCAAGCACAGCCGGGATGACACCGGCTAGCGAATGTAATTGTGATTATGGTTCAGGCTATGGAAAACACCCTTTGTATGTTAGGGGAAACGAACAGAGCATTCTGATCACAATTAACCAACATTACCCTACAAATGCGTTTAGATTAAACTAACTGATCGACTAATTAAGACTCCGATCGGGAAAACAGGTACCGTACTCAGAGATTATGGCGTTACCCTTGTGGAACATCTCCTGGGAAAGCGACGGAGCATTATCTACTGACTATTTAGATGTCTATTCTCTTCTGTTGAAGTCATAACGGAGAACTTCCTGGGTTTTTTTGTCTGCGTCACAACATGAAGGCGTGAAAAATTAATCCAAACTTCTGAATGATAAGGCAGTTGGCGGGACAAGTGTCTCTCGTTTTGGTTCTACCAAAATAGCCACAAGCCGAGATCCGTGACTATTCCTTATTGCCCATGGATTTTATTCTTTCGATCTAGGTTTTCTGAACAAGTGCAAGTCGACGAAACTGATACGCTTGATTCATCTATCACACACGGCGGATCAAAGTTCAGACGAATGGTGAAAAGCGACCGCTCTGATGTCCCTTCGTCTATGTTGATCTATTGAGCTAAAGAATGTGCTCCTGGACGGGAATTGGTAGCTTATTTAGACAATGATCAGGGATACGGTTAGCTAATTTCTATCTTCGGAAACTAAGAAAAGTTCACTCTTTACACTACTAATACTGAAGATTTCCCTACGGTGGATCTATCACCCCTCCTCTACATCTCTGTTTTTGATGACGGAGCAGCCCCACGCTGCTCCGACTCCCCCTCTTCCACGCCGCCGGGATTGAGGCCCACCCGGCGGGGCTCCTGATCCAACAAGGGCTACTAGCCAGCCAGCCAGCGAATATTCTACAAGGTGAAATTCCCTCAAATTTTTTATCAATATATCCCGGCTGCATGATGCAAATGTTTGAAGCTTCAGATAGCTACTTCTCCAGAATTGCTGTTTCGTTCTAGGCAGAACTTCAACTACCCAGGATTTCGGCTATTATTTTTAAGGCATAAGTATTCTCGCACAGTCTAGTACAGAAAATGCTTCTCGATTGAGTGCAGCGGGTAATCGACGGTTACCAGCACAAGTAGCGGGTAGTAGTGTCCACGGAGTGCACAAACATGCTTCCGGGGTTAACTATAAAGACAGAAGCCGATCACCCAAGTATCCCCCAATCTCTCGTAAAATTTGTCAAAAGTCAAGTGTTTGGCAAAATTGAGTCAGAAAGGACCAATCTTCAAGTACGCAGTACGGCTCTCTTTGGGCACGAGAGAAGGACTAAAAATGAATGACTGAGGTTAGAAGGCAAGGAGACGTACAATAAACATTGCTGCATGCAGGATGGCACTCGCTTAAAAACTAGACCATGTGACATTGATCTTGGTGAGGACCGCGAATGAATTAAGGGCGGCACAATGATGGCTTGCGCGTGAGTCACATTATATTAATATAGCCTCTCGCATTAACTACCTCGTTCTTTTCGGCAAAAGCACAGTATGGCCCCCAACGCAGCAAAAAAATGACGGGCCTGATTGTAGTATGGAATCAGTGATAATGGGAGTTTTATGAGTGGGTCTACATGATGGAAGCGAGAAAGCAATAAAAGTTTGGTTATAAAAAGGCTTTACTTGGGATGAAGCATTTTTAGCAAATGTTTCGACCTTATAAGCCACCCGAAAAAAATTAAAAATATGACTCAACGACGCCAAAATACCAATGACTGCAAAAACCTACGAACCGAATAAGGAAACGTGTGTTCTAAGGATATATCCGACACGTTATGCCACCTAAAGCAGTCCCATAGAGGAAACGAATGCGGTAGTGCCGAGTCCGAGTCCGAATTTGCGGAAATGCAGGAGAAAGAGGGTAATGGCTCAGCCAGCAACAACCTAAACCAAAGGAGCGAGATGAGCCGAACCGAAGTTAAAACCCCTACTTTTACTATATGAGTAGATAGTTAAAAGTAGTATTTTGGGTTCGGTGTCACATTGCGTCTCTACCTCCCTTCCCAGATCCGCGCATTCGAGGGGTAACGTAGAGCCGTGGGTACAGTGCTCAACGCGAATGGGCAGAGGGGAAGGTGCACAACATGCGAAGCAGCAGCTAATATAGGTAAGAGTCACCAGGCAATTGTATGCTGATATTCACTTCAGACGACCGAGGTTTCATTTTGAGTGGCGATCATCCAGGCCACAACTTTCAGCGTATACTTTGTAATGACGGTAAATTGTGTACGATGATTATGGTATGCTCTGGATTAGCGTTCAATAAAAGTCACTATGATTCACCATGTATCAGTACCCTACACGCCACGTCGAGCCGTATGGCACATACCTGTATTTCGTCCTTCTCTTGGATTTTAAACAATGGCCTCGGCCCGTTGTGACGGCAGAAGCCTCACAAACCCAATTTTATGTACACAGAAATCATTTGTAGCGGCCTTAAGGCTCCCGTAGCCAAAGGCCATTTCAACATCCGCCCTCCGTCTCTTACTACGCCGCGAAGCAGTGATGACACTGCGGCATCAAGCATCCAAAGGCCACCGACACCGTCACAAGACGTCGACACCTTGCGTCCTCACACATCCCAACAAGACTCGAGATGAGGACCACAAGACGACATTAACTAATTGTCAGACTCCTTTCCCCCCCTCCCCCATTTCTTTGGTCCCAAATTAAGACTAGAATCTGACCCCTTTGATCCCCCTTTTTCCCCTTGTTACTACTGATTGATTTGCCTAAAACTTTTGTTAACTCTACCCTCCCTTATATTACTGTATTGCCTGGTGATTAATTAATCGAAAACGTTCATTTGCCTAACTTGACTTCGAGAATGAAGATAGTTGGTAACTTTTCCATTGCCTACCTCACGGAATATGTTTAGTGCTGGATAAGCAATTTAAAATGGGATACAATACAGGCCAACCACTGAGCCCGAACATATGTTATGTAGGTCAAATATCTGAGAAACACTTATTCCGAACAGAAAACTGGCTTCATTCAAAGCTGTAACACAAAATGAGAAGGCTGTACCTTCAGTATCTATGTCACTTACTAAGAACTTGATCTGTTTTAAGGCAGGAGGAGCAGCCTGACAAAATTTACGTTAAAGCAGAAGACCTCGGGGAAAACCATCATGTACGGTTAATACGGAGGGGAGAAACGCGATTGAGTGGATTCTGGGAAGAGTTATATGTAGTCTTAACGACGGTGTTATCCCCTAATTTCGACCCTACGACTTCAAATCCTCTCAAGATATCGCCCTGCTAAGCCACATTAAGCCATAATTAGCTTTCAGATGAAAACTTGGTTTATCTAGTGACAGTGTGAACACCAAAATAGGCTCAAGCTACAGTTCTCATCGACTGTTATTTCAAAGGAATAGGTAGCTGCCAATTGCTGTGAGTCCAGCTGCTGTTAAAAAAGGAAAGCACAAAATTGTCATCCAAACTGATACTGGTTACCGAGGCTGTGCGCATTTTAAGTGTCCACAGTCAGGCAGTAGCAGCCCAATTGCCACGAAGATATGTGTGTAAGAGGCATGTGTGATAAGTGTGGGGTTGTTTATCATTATTACGAACCGGGAACAGCAGCCCAAGTGTAGTGGGGGTATACAATTCACACTCGCCATAGCAACACCAACAGGATACCTCAGACAATCAAAGGAAAACAGCTGAAGCCGCTTTAGTTCCTTCGTTATTCGCCCAGAAGTTGAGTGCTGCTTAACTGGGGAAAGGGGTGGGGGTTCAGATAAAAACCTGGTTTGTCCGAGGGGGAAAAACGGGTTGAACCCGTTAGAGCTATCGCCGCAGATGGTTGTGAATAAGACATCATCCTCACCCTACCCTCGCAGCTGGCAAGATTAGCCACGAAAAAAGCCGTACTGATTATGAGTAGCATATGGTTCCATGAGAAGTGCGCATTGCTAGTGTGACGAGACAGTTCATATAAACAGTAAGTACTAGACGTCGTGATTAAAAATGCCCAAATTATATTATACCTCAGCACGAAAAACTTCACTTTTAAATCAGTGTAGGAATTGATCAAAGCTAACAGGTGGATGATCTTAAACTTCATCAACAATTAGGGTTCAGAGGGCAGAGCTGTTTAAGTCACCATTGTAGCACCTGTGAAGAAGTTTTCCTAGTCTACAGTAAAGAGCCACTGTAGTCGCAGAATCATCAGTAACACTATCAGAGGAACTTGGCCGACGGAGTGAAGTCAAGGCTGACTACCCTTCTTAACTCTGGTGTGGTGATGGTGAAAATTTACTGGGCAAAAGATCACACATGCAAGCTTCGAGGTATAACTACCAAAGATTAATTAAAGAGTCCCAAACCTTTGTCCTCGGAGGTATCCATTGGCTCTTTGCTTTCAGAGACTGCGGCGTCTTTGCGCACCACATCGGAGGTGACGGTGGAGGTTGCGATGGGTGGTAGCGGAGCCTCTGTCCGCAGTTCAGGCGGCTTCGTCGAGTTGGGCAAAATACTACCACTGTTTGATGAAAGGGGGTTTGGTTGGGGACGACAGAAGGCGCTTTTCTTAGCATGATCCTCGGGGAGCGGCACCCACTTGAAAACCATCATTGAGGTGTCCTTTACAGGCACCCATTTTTTCTCCCTGAATAAACCGAAAAGTCGTCCAAATATAGAACACAGCACAAGGACTAAGGCATAAGGTTCGAAGGAATAAAACGCCCTTGGTGGATGAGGTTAAAGAATAAATGAAATTAAGACAAGCGTGGTGGTTTGAGCTATGTAAAACATTCGAGGGTGAAACAGGATAACTGCTTGCAGATCATAAAAATAATAATAATAACAATAATAATAGGTTAACTACAAAGAAAGGTAGTTGCAAAATTCAAGAACATACCATATGACCTGTTTCTGCAACAGGCAATATTTTAACCAATATAGTTATTCTTAAACACAGCCCCTTACAGCAGCGAAAGTTCTACAGGGCTGAGGTCTGACGCACCGACTGCCTTATACAATGCCACGAATCCCAATGACAGCACTATGAAATGGCAATTGTGAACCGCAATTCAATAAATCTGCTTGCCTCCGCTGCTTTTTAGTTAGGGTCTTGAGACAACGCATGGCCTATTCGCCGACGATGGTATGCTGAATACCACAAAAAAGCGGACATGCAGAGAAGTTTGGATCCCCTTTCCTCTAGCTGCGTACACCGAACTGACTACTGGAACGGAAAGGACAGTGGTCACGTAAAAATCGGCGCCAACTGGAGAACGCAAAGAACACGTGGTAAGTGCCAATGGAACTCATCTTATAACAGTGAACGAACGCGAGTACCCAGTAAGTGTAATTTGAGGAGGATTTAATATCAAGGACGAAATGGTAACCTGTAGCACTGAATTCATTTGGAATTTTGGCAAGTTGCACTACAGAACCTCAATTCACCGAGGCAGTCTCCCGAATCCGCAACTGAAGACTACAGGGCTGTTAATCAAACTAATGTCCTTCCTCGGGGCGAGACGTGGAAAGCGCACTAAGGTTGGGCGAAGAAAGCAACCCACTTTCACTAGAGTTACCTTCAGGAAAGACAAAGGTGATGTGGGGGAGGATTTCAACCCCCGAGTGCTTGGATATTGTCGTGTAAATATAAATCTGACACTCTTTCACCCCTATCCTCTCACCTTTGTTGATTAACATTCATCCCTACCTTATCACACTCGTTGATTACCGTTCACCCCTATCTTCTTACACTCATTGATTAACATTAACCCCTGCCTCCTTACGAACGCTTGATTTTTGCCTATATAATCCTAACCGCTCTTCATCCCTTTTCAGTTCATGTACGACAATTATAAGACGAGTAAAGCCCAATTCTAGGGTATTCGACTTTTCATTCTCCTCGGCTGTTCGACTATTGCGTACTGAATAACTCGACTATATCCCAATCACGACAGATATAAAAGACGTGTCCAGCATTCAGGGTACGCTGGAGCAAATTTAACTTTGATAGAAGCCCAATTTTTGGTAATAGCTGGTGAATGCCGGCCCAGGCTGCGGACGATTGTAGGCAAAGTGTGCAAAAGCAGAGACAATAACATCTCGAAGATCTTTCACATGCGCATGTAAATCGACCAAGATATCTGAGGGAAGGGGGGGCACAGAATCCACAGGTTAGGCCAAGTGGGCTGAAGCGTAAAGCACACAAGAAAATAACGCCACGAACTAACAACGGTGTCGTCGAACCTATGTTGATATTTTCGCACCCCTAATTGACATTCAGAGAAACGATTACTTTCCCCTGTACATTCTCGGGTGCACCGCAAAATCAGCGAATTAAATCAGCTCTCACGACAAGATCACCTGCATCACTGTCACTATCAAATACATTTCCTCGCCCTTTCTGTACTGCAACACTACGGTTTAATTAAGAGCTTGGCTTTGTAGGCACCTTTTAATGCACGCAAATGCCATTCATCCATAGATATGTACAGTTACAGACAACAATCGTATGCTTATTTCACGTATCGGCCTGGTCGGCAAGCGACAAAGTCATCGCAATGTGATTCGAGACTCAGTCCCAGAGGTCCCTACCAACTACCATCATGTCCGCCTTACTTACCGGCACTGGCCGAAGATATTCAGACGTCAGCACATGTGCATGCACGATAATGATCATAAAACCGGCACTGTCCCGGTCTCCCCTACATCGCCTCAACCTACGCACACGTATACAATCCGACAATGTATGGATCATTCAACCAGACGCCTATATGCATCAAAATCAGAAAAACATACAGCGCTCGCGCAAAAATCATACGATGCAAGCGGCCAGTGTCGCATGGCGGGTGAAACATCACATGAACTCTGGTATCTAAAGAGAGGGACTAAAGAGTGCGTTTTGGATGCCAATAACTTGGTTCTCCTCCGGACTGAAGGCCAGACTGAAACAGGTCATTCTTAAGATGAAACTTACGACCTAAGAACTTGCCTGAACAAAGCTTGGTGCATGCAGTTAGTCAGGTCGTGCGTGTAACAAGTATACGGTCTGTCCAGCTTTGGCAATCACCGAGCCCATCCGAGCAGAATGAGCGTTGGGATGGTAAATTAAGAGGTGCAAGTCAACCCGCCTACCAATAAATTCATGTGTAAGTCATGACTTTACTATGCTCATGAAGTAGTCGCTGCTTGAGAGTGTCGAATTATCGCGTAGCAAGGGGTGTCATGTCTTTTTTACCAGACCCTTATTAATACCTGGCGTAGAGGTGATTAAAATAATAAGTCTTTCGGCATATTAAAAACAGTATATGTGAGCCTTTAGTTGAGTACTTGTTAAAAATGCCTCATGGAATGAGAAAAGAAGACCGCACAAATGTGTATGATAAAGGGGCAGCCTTTACAGTTATGCTTTCGAGCTCGATGCACGTAACGACGACTGTAATTGTTCGGGTGTTCAGTTTTCTGAAAGATGCAGTACGATAAAACAAAAGAACTTTCTTGTAATTTTTTACTAGATGTGATATATTCAGAAGGCATAGTTCTAACGGTTCTTTAGGACCCTATTTATAAAATTTACCATTACGGCCATTAGGCAAACGAACAGGAAGAATTTTGAATGAGCAGTTTAAAACGATTTGTGTACGCAAAAGATATATCAACAAATTGGAGGGTAGAAAGTGAGGTTAATACATTTGCTGAGTATTGACACAAGTAAATACGCAGTGATCTAAGAAATGTACTACTCTATGATCCAAAACAGAGGTAAATAAAGGACTTATAAGTTTGCATTGCGAAAGGAAAAGGTAACTTGAATCAAGAATAGGGTTAGTGGAACCACTGACTGGCAACTAGCAACTGTCATGACGAGAAAGCACTTATGGAGCAGAAGTGAGGTAAAAGACTAACGTATCTGCATAGACACAGGTCGTGAAAATGGGCATTAAATATTGTTCGTTATTCTTGCATGAACTATCCAAAATATTACATGAAAGAAGCTTAACTCTAGTCGTTCGAGTACTCGTTATTGAGCAGATAGGTTCACAATAACCAGTCGCGGCATAACAAACAGTAAAATGCGTGGAGGGGAATGGAAAAGGCAGTAGGACCTGGACGTACCATTTCGTCACCTTTTCTGTCGAATTTTGAACACGCCTGATGTCATCTTTAGCTCGACTTCTCGTTTCAGCACGAAGGGCGCGCCCAAACATCCTTCAACTGAAATGACCAAGTTCGTTTGTGTATGTCGAAAACACGAAGCAACGTACTCCGTTAGGTACTCTGATTTCGATGTCAGAAAGTCCTGTTGTGTTCGACTCTAAATGCGACAGAGTTATATTAATACTTCCCATAACGTCATAAATTATCAGTGGAACACAGATAATCTAATAGTGAAGACTGCAGTTAAATTTGTTTACTATAACGGTTATGAGAGGAAATTAAAAAGCTGAATCATTCAGTTTCTTGGCTCGTTACACTAGTCTAGGCAGACAAAAACTGGACATACTGTGACAAGTGCAAGTGGGGGGAGGCTTATCACGTGCACGCAGATTAGCGCAACGGCGCTAGCGTTTTTCTATTAGGGTAACCGTAAGAGAATAAAAAAATTGCATAAAACTTATAAAACTCACGTAGAAGTTAAAACAAAGGCATAATTAAAAGCCTGGTGTCTATAGAGTGTAATAAAACACAGAGAAATAAAAAGAAGCATAAAATTAACTTATAAATGCCAATTTTAGATTGTTTTTGCATTAATATTGTTAAAGTTTTAGTCATTAAATAGCATAATGTGAATCAATTAGAATAAGTCGATTCTATAATAACCTTAACACGAAGCTTAATGGATTCACACACATTCGTGCAGTTATTCAGCAAAATTTAGTATATATATGGGGAAATAGGCAGAACCTTTCAAAAAACCTTTTTGGCAGATATATGCTGTCAGATCATGCATGTCTTTCAAAGCCACACCTGCATTATGTAAATCGTTGTTGTCAACCTGATGTATGTCCAGCAAGTAAAGTAAGTTCAAGCCTTCTTTTAAATGCGTCGACGCTTTCAGCAAGAACAACTGAGAAAGGAAGTTTATTCCATTCTTAAATGATCCGGTCGGAGAAAAAGTTGGCTCGCACTTCTAGTTTGGCATGGTGTTCCTTCAATTTGAACGGATGACCGCGGAGATATATCGTCTGTGTGAATTCAAAGAAGTCAGCCGTCTGAAGAGCACAGTCTACGCCCCTGACGAGTTTAAACACCATGATCATATCTCCTCTGTATTGTTTTTAATAGAGAGGAAAAATATTGAGCCTGTCTACATAATCTTCATATGGGACACCTCTTAAGCTGTTGACTAGCTTGGTCACCCTTCTATGGGCTTTCTCAAGCATTGCATAATCTTTCTTCATCCAGGGGCACCACGCCTGGACGCAATACTCTACCATCGGCTGAACAGATGCCCCGAGGACTCGCCCAAAAAGCTCGTCATCAAAGGAAGGACCTTTGGATCGCTCCTAGGATGCCCATAGCCTTCTTTGCGGTTTCAGCACAGTGAGTTGACGGTTTGAGTTTGGGCGTCATGCTTACACCTAGATCCCGTATATTTGTGCTATTTTTGTCCTTTTTGAACTTTGTCAACTTTTCATCCATGATTTCACAAGACAAGCTTCTTCATCATGGCTTAATGGATAAGTTTTTGGTTTCTACAAATTTCGTATTTTATTTCTGAACTGTCGTACTAGCGGATGGTTCCTTATTGTAGCTTCGTTAAAATTTTCGCAGGTTTTCGCACAACTCTGAGGTTTTACCGAATGGTTAAGATAAAAATTCCCCAAGCTATTGAAAATCCACTAACACCAGCTGCTTCCGTTATATCGCTATAATTAAACCGTATTTATCTAAAATGGTGAATATAAATACAGCAGGTTACCTATCTCATTAAATCCAAGGATTTTAAAATGTAATTCCTTGTTTCTCAAACGCAGCCCAAGCTGTGGCCCTAAATTTGGCAACAATTAATTAATGGGCCTTCCCCAAAATGGGGCATATTGCGATTTATAAAGGAATAAAATGTTTTATAGAAATACCAAATATTTTAGAAAACCAGAAAATTCCGGAAAAGTGGAACTGGTGCGTATTAGGTAACCTTTACTTTTATATGTAGAGGAAGCCTCTTCCTGCATAACCACCAGGTGAATAAAGCAGCACAATTAAAAATAAGTTGGAAAATAATTTTTTGAAATTTTTGGATGCATATGCTTCCATTGTCCGTGCAATTTAATGTATTGTTGTTTCCGAACGGCCAAAATTTCGAGTACTGATTCCAACACGTTTTCAAAAGAATTGCTAGTTTTTTTCTTTCTTTTATGCATTGCTTAGTTTACGCTGGACTGAGTCAACTACATTTTTGCTTGATTTGGCCAATTGGAAGATCATAGGAGTAATATACCCTAATAGCAATGTTCTAGTACCGAAAGTTCTACTGGTCCTAGGTTGGACCAAAGGATCTAGGTGAATAGCTCCCCAGGGCATTTGTACTAGGGCAGCGTGATTGCGTATATTGGCGGTATTCCGTGCGTTGACTGGTGAAGTTACGAGCCTGCTCAGAGAGCACTTGATGCACGCAGTCACCCCTAACCCTCCTACTACGCAATGTCCATCCTCTATTGGAACACATTTAGTCTGATCTGAACACGAGTTTTCACCGTAGGCATACGCCGGCAAAAGTTGCCAAAGCAAGACATCGATCCAGGCGCCGTATTTGGAGGATAGAGCAAACGTAAGAGGCGTGCGTGCGCGTGGGGTTTTTTTTGGGGGGGGGGGCTTGTGTGTGTGTTCAACCATCGATTTCGATGACAGCTTGTAACCTCCCCAGTTAACGCAAGGAATACCAACAATGTACGCAATCACGCCGCACTAGTGCAAAGGCTCTGGGGGCCTATTCGCCTTGATCCTTTGATCCAACCTAGGACTAGTAGAACCTTTGGTACAAGAACATTGCTATCAGGGATTCTGTAAGCTCACATGCGAGCAGGCCGGTCAGTGACTATTAAATTTAAAGGGAACCGTCTGGTCCAATTGTAAATTTATTATTCTTCTACATTAAGAGTAATGTCCTACCGCCACATTCCTTTGTAATTATTTTGGGATTTCGATTACGAAGAGGTTTAGATGTTCCTTGAAATTCTGATGAAGGCTTTACTATTTTCATTGGCTTCAGTTTATTGACCATCAATAAAGACTTTTTCTACGTGCTTAACAAAACTTCAAAAAAAGATATATCTTAAGAGCATCTACCTAAATTACGAGCTTTTAAACATTTTTTTCGGAACCACCCAAACATGTCAACTCATTGCCGAAATAAATGAACATAAACAACAAAAGTCGCGACCGAATATGCCTAAGATTGATGAGAAAGTTTCTATAACAAGTTACCTAGTGAAAAAAGAGCTTTAGTTATATATTCATGCGTCGGCGGTTAGTAGCGCAGGCAAGCCCTTGGATATAAGTAAACGTTCGATTTGGCCCCACTTGGCCCAGTTTTGCCCCCAGTATACGGATGCGAACAGAACTCTTAGCTTCTAAACAGCACTTTGCGCCACAAGTCAACTCAATGAACAAAGTAAACCACCTCAACTACGGGTTAAATTACCCGCCCAAATTTTGATCTTTACATTTGATCAAATATGCAATCTAGTATAAGAAATAAAGGGGGCCCAGCAGTGAATCAATATTTTATGTATGAAGTGGATCCGACAAAGCAAAGGGAGACCAGAATGGCCATTTCTGGCTTATTAGCCGTCATCAGCCAGTCATACCCAATCTTGGGGGTTGGCACCCCCGAGATTTGAACCCGGGACCTTCGGTCATCGTGTTCAGGACACTACCTCTAGTCCACGGGTCCCTGTTTTGTCGGTTGTGATCGGAAATATGATGAATTAATGCAGGTGTTTCACCGATCTAGTCAAGGAACAATTAAGTTCCGCTTGGGTATGACTGGCTGATGACGGCTAATAAGCCAGAAATGGTCATTCTGGTCTCCCTTTGCTTTGTCGGATCCACTTCATCATATCAAATTAGTCACTATGTGATGGTCATTGAAGGTTTGTGTTGCGAGCTTCTCGGCAAAGTGGAATTTAATTGTTCCTTGACTAGATTGGCATTCATTCATGTATATATATATATATTCAGCACTGTTATCCCGAAAACAGAGCAGGAAGCATTGAGGATGCTTAAGGCCGACAAGACAATCATCATACTACCGGCAGACAAAGGGCGGTTTACGGTTGTACTCGACAAAGCCGAATGCCTACAGAAGGCCAACGCATTGCTTGAGGACCACCAAGCATACCATAAGTGTGAAGGGGACCCGATGAAAAAGTTGGTAAATCAAATCAACTCCTCACTAACCGCGCTACAGAACACTGGTGCGATGACCAGAGCAGAATGATTAGCCATCAAGCCAAACGAAGCAGCCATGGCAAGGCTCTACGGCCTACCTAAATTTCACAAAGAAGGTGTTCCACTTCGTCCGATCGTGTCGCTCCGTGGCACACCCACATTTAGCCTTGCCAAATGGATGTTCCGACGCTTGAATCCCCTTTCGTCGGCCTCAAGTACAACAGTCCGATCAGCCACGGATTTTCTGGAGAGAATCACTGGCTTGCACCTCGAGGCAGATGAGATCATGATATCATTCGACGTCACCTCATTATTCACCTCGATCCCACAGAGTCTTGTCATTGAAACTGTAAGCGACCTACTGGACAGCCAATATATCGAGGCAGCCAAAGCACCTAAACGCGGACATCTCATGCAGTTGCTGAAATACTGCCTCAGAACTTACTTTACCTTTGAAGGGACAGTCTACGAGCAAACCAAAGGTACACCGATGGGATCACCTCTATCTGGTTTTGTCGCTGAGGCCGTTCTCCAGAGGTAAGAAACGTTAGTGTTCGCCGCCCACAAGCCCAAATTTTGGGCACGTTATGTGGACGACACTTTCGTCATTATCAAGCGGGAAGGAGTCGACAACTGCCATGCCCTCCTGAACTTTATTTTTCCAGATATTCAGTTCACAATGGAGGCAGAAAACGATGGACAACTAGCATTCCTAGACGTGTTAGTTCATCGGAAAACTTTCGGGAACCTCAACACGACGGTTTACAGGAAGGCTACCAACATTCAGCAGATCCTGAATTACCAAAGCAACCATCTATTGTGTCACAAACACAGCTGTGTATGAAGTCTCTACAAGAGGGATGAGACCCACTGCAGCGAAACAGCCGACAAAGTGGCCTAACTCCGCTATCTACGGCAGATGTTCACCATCAATGGGAGTTGGCGGGCGCTACCGTACATCGCAAATGTGTCTGAAGCAGTTGCTCGACTCCTGCAACCATTGGGTATCGGCATCGCCCACATACCCGAGGCAACGATCAGATGATTGGTAATGAAACCAAAGGCCCGCCTGTCTCGAGGTGAAACTGCCAACGTCGTGTACCGGATCAAATGCAGTTCCTGCAAAGTGAACTATGTAGGGGAAACGGGCGAGCAATCGCAGACGCGCATGACCGAGCACGAGGGAGCGGTGCGCAGACAGGAAGAATGCTCTCTAGTCGCAGAACATTGTGCAGCCACTGTGCACAAGTTCACTTTCAAAGACGCTGAGATCCTTGGGCGTGGAAGCGACAAGACGCCCAGGGAGACGCTCGAACCCTGGCATACTACAGCTAACTCCATTAATCGGTGTGTGACGCTACCAATAGCCTAACAAGCTCTGTGGGAGAAGCACAAGAAGCAGAACCACAGACAGGAACACTGACCAGACGCACCAACCGACAGCACAAACGAGGCCGTAGGACCACCCGACGCAAACACGAATGGGGGACGAGCTGTTTCGACCACAAGCCTGCGAGATGGCCAATTGAATGGAAACACGGGTGAACACGAGCCCACGCCGATTAGAGACGACGGCGATGTTAACTGCTAGGCCAGTAGCAACCGAAACGTCAATGCGAACATGGCAACCGCAATTTGCACCTCAAGGGGAAGGTGTGAACGTGGCATGACGTCGGCCGGGCCCAACCTACGAACAATGCAAACTCGATCAATGGCAATTATCCCACCAACGCCACCACCACCCCCTGACGATATCAGCCTGCAACCGCATGATAACTGTCATCCCCATGCCTAGCTAAATTTAACCTATAAATACTGTGAGCGTTCGTGCATTTACCACGCTTGACAATGGAAGCTTGTCTGATTCCGAAACGTCAGGAAATTAAATCCTTGGTTACCGTGATGGCCTTGCCTTCTTATATATGCCTATATTAATAGATATGCGTACAATAATCAGATACAGGGCACACTCACCCTGGTTTTTGATGTCCAGTGGGTTCAGGCACTCCCGAACCTTTTTGCCACATGACTTATTGTAATGTTACTTGCTAAGTTTCAGTCACGTATTTGTTATTTTTAGGACACTTTACCGTAAGACAAGAGAATCCAGGATGGCTATTTCTGCCTCATTAGGTGTCGTGGGTTGAATGTACTCCACTTAAGTGTAGCGGCGAAAATTGCCGCCACCCTCGAGTTTCGAACCCGCGTCTCTCATGTCAGGGGCAGATGCCCTATCCATCGAAATATCAGGCTCGATATCTCGACGGTTGTTGATGGGGACCATACCTTAGTAGATAGGTGTACACTGATCAGATACAGATCTATATATATATATATATATATATATATATATATGAGAAGGTAAGGCGATCACGGGAACCAAAGGTTTATCGTCCTGACGTTTCGGAATCATACAAGCTTCCATTGTAAAAGGTAATAGTCACACGAATTGTCACAGTATTTATATATATATATATATCAGTAAGGGGGTATGACAGCATTGGGGAAACTTGATACAGAACTGTTTCGGGCTTATTAGCCTTCATCAGCCAAGCATAACCCTGAAAACCAGCCGATCAGACAACACAAACAAACGCAATTACAAACGGCGCAGTTGGTCCACCACTGGAGTCTATCAGATGGGTCATAAGCACTTCATCGAACCGCAGTTCATCAGCGCCTCACCACCTGCCATTTGCTGTCACTGCTGATCGGGTATATATTCACTCAGAAATGTGCGAACACCGATCGAATAGGCTTCCAAACTAAACAAAGTTCATGTGGTGGTCAGAGGTCCCCAACGGGTGACCGCCTGCCAGGCCGTTTGTAAGTGCGTTTGTGTTGTCTGATCAGCTGGTTTTCAGGGTTATGCTTGGCTGATGAAGGCTACTAAGCCCGAGACAGTTCTGTATCAAGTTTCCCCTAAATGCTGTCATACCCCCTTACTGCTATTATGACTTGGCCGGAATCGGCCTGACAGGCGGTCACCCGTTGGGGACCTGTGAGCCCAAACGAGCGAATGGGCTTATCACGGCGGGCCACAACGAACTATCCACCAGACTATGAGGGGAGATCTCGCAGCAGCCACCCTGACGCACATGAGTGACATGCAGACCCAGCGGTGATTGCTTCAGTCGTGCAGAGGGTGAAGGACGCACGTAACCGTCAGCATACCGATGGCAGACGCCCGCTGAGCGCGTGCGATGGGCAGACAGATCCACCGATGACTACAACAGCCGTGCAGTCGATGGGAGACACGCGAGACCGCCAACACTCCGGTTGCAGTCGCCCCTCGAGTGCGCGCGATGTGCTGACAGATCCATCGGGGACTACAACAGCCGAGCGTGTGACGGGGGTCACGCGAGGTCGTCTGCAGTCGCCCACGGAGAGACAGAGGCCAATTCAGGACCAACAGAATGACCAGGGTCGGTGCATTGGGCTAAACCCAATCAACAACCAGCAGGACGACCAGGGTGCGCACGTAACACACCCCTATCATACGAGACAGTAAGCAAGACAAACCAAATCAAGGCAAGCAGGACCAATCACCTTACCACTCTGATGATGGGAACAAGCGTGTTTTTGAAACGTCAGCACCAATACAGTGTGGTCCATGAAGGCGCATTTTCTTCTTCATCATATATATATATATATATATATATAGCAGAGAGGGGGGATGGCAACGTTTGAAGGTAACTATATACAGAATTGTTTCGGGCTTATTTGCCTTTATCAGCCAAGCATAGCCCTGAACACCAACCGGGTCGGACAACACAAACGGTCACCCGTTGGGGACGTCTGACCACTACATGAACTTTGTTTAGTTCGGAAGCCTATATGATCGGTGTTCGCACATTTCTGAGTAAATATACACCCTTTCTGCAGTGACAGCAAATGGCAGGTGGCGAGGCGCTGATGAACTGTGGTTCGATGAAGTGCTTATGACCCATCTGGTAGAGCCCAGTGGTAGACCAACTGCACCGTCTGTGAGTGCGTTTGTTTGTGTTGTCCAACCCAATTGGTGTTCAGGATTATCCTTGGCTGGTGAAGGCAAATAAGCCCCAAAAAGTTCTGTATCAACCAACCCCCAAACGCTTTCATCTCTTCTCTCTGCTATTATGACTTGGCCGGCATCGGCCTGGCAGGCGGTCACCCGTTGGGGACCTCTGACCACCACATGAACTTTGTTTAGTTCGGAAGCCTATATGATCGGTGTTTGCACATTTCCGAGTGAATACATATTCTCAATACATCAAGTACCATCAACCTGCTCGATATATAGAGACGGAGAATTCTCCAGAATTCAAATAATGCGGTGCACTTGATGCAACTTGTTTCTTATTACCACTGCTTGCATTTGTTGCATAGATCTTTGGTCCTTGTTTACAATCACAACTGAAATCCGGAAGGCCGCAGTTGCGATTAGTCTTGATTTTCGTTAAAGGCCGCATTAAATAACGAAGAAAGCTTTGTGATCTTTGTCTAATGCGGGCTATGTGAAGAGATTTATTTTACCTAGTCCAGGCCACCTTCACCTTTGCTTACAAATAATCCACAAATAATAACGCTGTAGCAAATAAAAACAGCCCCATGAGAACCTTATGAATGCAGCTCGCCGACTCTACCAACAGACGGCTACATTAGCATAACAGCAAGAGTAAACGTCTATGCTCAAATACCAATGTTTTTTCTTCAGCTCGAAGGCGATTTTAATGCTGGAAGTTTTACCTAATGAGCAAGTAACAACAGATTAGAATTCTGCTTTTTCATAGAGAAGTGGACGCGTGATTTTCGAAAAACCAACTTCTTACGGCATTATTATGCTAGAACGTCCTCTAAAATACTATGCTAATGCCAATAATTCAGAAGACGAATTGGCGAACATACGTTTGTTTTCGATAATTCTCATCAGGCCTTTACATTTATAGGGTCCGCTTCTAGCAAATATATTCATGGGCAAACTAGAGGCTACGCAACTTAGCCACCAGATTAATAATCTGATGTACTATAAACGTTACGTAGATGACATATTTGCTGTTGCATCAGACCAAACCGATTTTTCAGCTCTAATGAACAAAGTGAATCAGGTGCATCCATCTATCAAATTTACAGTAGAAGTAGAAGAATCTGGATCACTCCCATTCCTTGATGTATTACTGAGTAGAAGGGCTGATGGGAGCATTCAACGGAAGGTATATCGTAAGAAGACGTGGTCCGGGCAATACATCCATTTTGCTAGCTTCGTACCGTTAAAATTCAACCGTAATTTAGTACGATGTTTGACGCAAAGGGCGAAAAGGATCTGCTTGAATGATAGCATAGAAGAGGAGCTAAGGATTGTTGAATGTGTATTTCGACAAAATGGGTACCCCAGTCGTTTTATCGCTAAGCACATAGCTGAAAGGCCACCAAAACCTGCAATGCTAACAGCAGAGAAGAAGCGAATATTTATCAGGGTCCCATTTCAAGGGGACGGACCAAGTGAACTTCTAAGGATGCACCTGAGTCAAGCTGTAGCAACCACCTTCCCAGCAGCCAACGCCCACGTACTCTTCTCCACCGCTCCCATCCTATACGGAGAGATCAAGGACAAATTGCCAGCCCAGACCACATCCATGTGCATATATTCATTTACCTGTTCCTGTGGGGCGGGATACATTGGTCGCACGAGTCGGCGTTTGTCCAAAAGAGTCCGAGAACACATCCCAGCATGGTTAGGAAAGGGTCAACTAAAGGGTGTTAACAGTTCCATTCTAGCGCATCTGGTAGACTCTGACCATCGCGTGGATGCCAAAGAGGCCTTCCGAGTTATCTACAAGGTACCCTCAAGCTACTCAAAATTTCTTGGACAGCGTCTCTTGGCTACGGCAGAAGCGGCCGCAATCAGGCTACGCCGACCCATCCTTTGCGCCCAAAAGAATTTCGTCGCGGCACCACAGTTACCATGGTCAAAAGCTGCTAATCCAACAGCCAGCGGCTTAACACCTCAACCGACTACCAGCTCCCCCTAACGCGGATCAAATGTTGGCCACGTTTTGACCCCCCATTCCCTCTGCCCTGACAACCGTCCTTCCTTTTTTCTACTAACCCGCATAGTCAATTTACTTAATTACCCTATAAATGTAAAGGCCTGATGAGAATTATCGAAAGTAAACGTATGTTCGCCAATTCATCTTCTGAATTTTTCAATGGAAATTTTCGCAAATTTAATGCCAATAAGGCGGATTTCGTCTCATCGAGCACTAGAACAATTTGTTCCGAGTTTGGAGGCTTACCAATGTAAACAAATGGTTTGTGTGCCCGACCGGTCTTCTCCTTTCTTACTAAACTTTAAATATTCATTCATTACTTACTTATATAATTTATAGTAGTCATATATTCATTTCACATTCACCGAACCACCAGACACTGCACTTTCTAGGTGCGCGGGTATACGTGCATAAGAACATCTATGATCGACCCTTTAACTTTTCAACAGAGCAAATTAAGTGACATCAACTAAATCTTCAAGTCTGGTGTGACGTGAAGGCGGCATTACCAAGTACAAAGTGGGGGGAGGAGATATCATGTGTGTATCTGTCTGCGGAAGTCAGAAGCCCAGGTTGACGCAGCCAATTAAGTTAACGCTAACTTGGGTTTACGTGCATCTGACTGACCTCAAAACGCATTTTTGACACATCTTGCATATATAGCGTGTAAAAATCCCAACGACCAACATGCATGCTAACTCTACCGCGTATGTCACCGTCTGAAGCTATATATGAATAAATGCAGGTGTTTCACCAATCTAGTCAATGAACGATTAAGTTCCGCTTTGCCAAGGAGCTCGCAACGCAAACCCTCAATGACCGTCACATAGTGACAAAGGTGATATGATGAAGAAGTGGATCCGACAAAGCAAAGGGAGACCGGAATGGCCATTTCTGGCTTATTAGCCGTCATCAGCCAGTCATACCCAATCTTGAGGGTTGGCACCCCCGAGATTTGAACCCTGGACCTTCGGTCAATGCGTTAGAGGCGCTGCCTGTAGTCCACGGGTCCCATTCCGGTCTCCCTTTGCTTTGTCGGATCCATTTCTTCATCATATCACCTTTGTCACTATGTGACGGTCATTCAGGGTTTGCGTTGCGAGCTCCTTGGCAAAGCGGAAGTTAATTGTTACTTGACTAGATCGGTGAAACACCTGCATTCATTCATCAGATTTCCGATCACAACAGACAAAGCAGGGGACCCGTGGACTAGAGGCAGCGCCTCTGACGCAATGACCAAAGGTCCCAAGTTCAAATCTTGGGAGTGCAAAACCTCGAGATTGGGTATGATTGGCTGATGACGGCTAATAAGCCATAAATGGCCATTCCGGTCTCCCTTTGCTTTGTCGGATCCAATTCTTCAAGCTATATATGTTTCTGGGGTAAAATCTATTCACTGTTCGCAGGCAGTGAGTATGATTCAGTCCAGCACATGGAGCGTGCAGTACACGCTAGATTGCTTCACTGCTGCCCGGCGCCTATTTGCCAGTTTTAAGGTAAAATGAAATCTTGTGATTTGGTCGTTGAGACGCGGATTGACCTTGGGTACTTATCGCAGGGACCACTTCGCGGTCACCATAATCGCAGGGCGAGCAGGCCACATCAGAAGTTGTGATTTCCGATCCCGTCGCAGTCACCACTGTCGAAAGGAGTGATCGTCGAATACAGAAGGTTCTGCAAGGCAGAAGTCAGGTAAGACCGGAGTAGGCAGTAGAAAATTGACTACCAGACGACCGCATAACTGCAAGCCAGCGGACGGCGACTAAATTAAGGTCTGCTTGGCAGTCGTCACATGAGGGTCTGCGTGAGTCGGTCTGCGATTGGTTGTTATAGCGACCGGAAACCGCGAGCACTTCGGAAAGTGCACTTCGACTTGAGCTAGTCAAGACAGGCATTCATAAGCGCGCTTCGTGTTGAGCCAGTCACTTCAGGTATTCCAATTACTCCAAGTATTCTGGACGTAACACGCCACCGTGGCGTTGAGTTTACTCTGGTGGTTAAATTTGTATAATATAACAATAATAATACCACTGGTGATGTCGGATTATCAAAGTTGCAATCTCTCGTTCTGATGGACTCCCTAAGTAGCTGATCAGAACAGAGCCAAAAATCACTGCAGCCAATGAAGGGCATTAGCTTACAAGAAACCCGAAAATAGACCTTGGAGTTCAGTATAGAGCCTCGTCAGCAGCCGACAAAATATTCCGTTTTTCTTTGTAGGTAATGTTCACTCCCAGTTTTTGTGTGGTTGTTAACGGGGCTCAAGAGTGATATCAAGGGCACAACAGGACGTGCGCGTCGCTAAACGAGATCGATGAGCGCGCTTTACCATTGTTGAAATACCCGACTGCAACCGACAAAACAACGAGTCTGTGGCGTAGCGGTTAGAGCGTTGAACGTCTACTTAACAGGCAGTAGGCTCCAGTCGCAACATCTAGGGCTGGGGGGAACCACAGCAGACGCGTCTTCGTCGCGTTCCCACCCACCCACACGGCGGCCAAGTTCTGCTACACCAAACCTCCCTACGATGGATCTATCTCTTATGGTATACATCTCTGTTTTTGATGACGGAGCAGCCCCTCCCGACCACGCTGCCCCGACTTCCCCTCCTCCACGCCGCCGGGATTGAGGCCCACTCGGCGGGGCTCCTGATCCAACAAAGGCTACTAGCCAGCCAGCATAGGGCTAGGTATGACTACTGATAAACCAGAAATGATCATCCCAGTCTCTCTTATCTTGGCCGAAAAGGTCATTACACCCAGTTCTTTTAAAACGACTTTACCGATGAAATGTGTTGGGTTCACAATCAAAATT
>JAYGXS010000002.1:28928141-28941411 GCA_036362985.1 Ligula intestinalis | reverse complement strand
TTAAAACGACTTTACCGATGAAATGTGTTGGGTTCACAATCAAAATTATTAACCATTCCAAAAATGTCTGTGACACTTTAGTCGCAGTTCCACGGTTTTACAGGCCCTGCCGCCCGTTCAAAATAATGTTTTTTTTTCAATTGCTACAGCCAACGCCATCACCTGATTCGTTTCTTTACTGTGTGCTCCACCGCGGTTGCACTGGTGATTAATCCGATAGAGGCAGTTGCTGCGTTAATAGATTCCAAATCATAAAGCTATGACACCAGGAGTTTGTCTCTGGCGCGGTTCGGAGTATTTGCGAGGATGTGCGAGTCTAGAGTGAGCAATGGGGAGTTTTGAGATTTGGCGTTAAGCTTCCTTTCTGTTGAGGTCCATTAAATCACGCCTGTGTAATCCTTTCGACAAAATATGTTTCATCAGCCACTGAAGTCAGATACTTTTAGCAGCCTTTGAGGTGTCATGTGTTTCAGAGGGGTCATGTGTTAAGCAAATACGGTGGACAATTTGTGGTAGGTGTTTTATGTGTGACATGCGGAACCAGCGTGATGCACATTACAGTCCCTTTTTGCGCGTACCAACTGCCAAAAGTGACCGTGTAGTAGGCCGCTGCTCTTCTACCTATCCCCGGATTTGAAACCACCGTTTACAGTAGGTGGCTGTGTCCATATTTATTCTAAGAAATTCCACAAAGAAGTGGTTTTCAGGTATTAAATACAACACATTGTTTGCTTATAGGCATAAGTATATTCATTTCTTCATACTCCGAGGTCAAAATAGAAAGAAACCCAGCAGAACTTTTTCCAGAGCACATATTAACTTTCTGAGAAGTAAATTTGCGCAATTGGAGTAAATCCACTGGAACAAAACCGTTAGGATAGCTCCGAAAGTTAATGTGGTCACTCCATTACCACCACCCCTCCCTTATCCATATCAGCAATATTTTCATTAATTGATTTCTAGTCACTGTCTGCGCAGGGTCTGGGGCGGATCTAAAAGGCAGCAGATTCCCATTTCTGTCCTGTGCTCAGAATGAGTCCCGGAATACTACTCTCAGAGAACAAACTAACTTCATATGCGCTTTTCTGATCTTTGGCTCAAGCTGTAACCTCACTGTTGGTGGAAAATTCCTATCGGTCGGAAAATTTGAGTCAGGTACTCTCCTGTTTCTGTCAAAGGAACTGCAGGTAGTATTACAGTTACGTAACGACGGCGTGTAGGTGAAGACCCGGTGTTTAAATCTGTAAGTAATCTCTACTGCAGTCGTCTTTCTCGTGCTTTTCCAGTCTCAATGAAAATTGATGTTTACTTCTCAGTTTGCAAGTTCGTTTTGGGCAACTCTAACCAAAGGATGTGCGAACTTAACCCAAAAGTGATTAAACCCATGGTTGCGGTAGGGACCTCGTAGCTCAATTGGCTAGAGGGAAAAATTGATTTGTAGTGCCCCTCTAGAGATCTATCCCCCGCCTAACTGCTTAAAGTATTTTGTGGTCGAACATTTAATTACTGACGAGTAAGCGTAAATTGATATGTAATTGTGGAATGATTGATCAAAAATATTAAATTAAATAAAATTATGTTTGTTTTAAATCGATATAAACCTTTGTTGCGCATGATACGAATGCTAATCGAGGGAAATTCGACCTTATGTGGACGGAATTCAACGAAAATGGAAATTCATCCTCCTATTGGTGGAATTTAAAGAAAAAATTTAAAGTCAGAATACCGAACATTTGAAAGTAGTTTTTTTTTAAAATTATAAGTCGACGGGGTTTTTGGGGCCTCCATAATCAGTCTTGCCAGCTAGAGCATAATTTCAGGAAAGGCTAATATTTCCGCATCCTTAACCAAACACAAACTAAACCGCAGCACTAATCGTAATCCTAAATCTACTCTAAACCCCCTCCTACAGCTAGCACTAACCCTCAGATAATCCTAAACTTAACCCGCATTTACTGTAACGTTAAAATTAAACCTAACCTTACATTTAATCCTTACTTTAACCGTTACCCTCACCGCGAAACCAACCCTATTCTTCTTGAAATTCGGTGCAAAGACACCTGTATTGTGGGCGGTTCCTATTCTCATGGTCTGGTTAGGTGACCAAATAAATCTTCCCTACCTTGATTTTTGTCCTCTAATTTCGAGATTTGCCCAAAAGCGAACAAGGCCGGCCATGTTTTCCGATCAAAAGTAGACAAATCCGTGTCAGCCAACGCGACCTCTCCTGTCTTCTCCAATTACCTCCCTGGCAGTTTGAGTTAATCGCAGTCGCCTCAGGGGAGATCTTTTCGTCGATCTGATTTTATCTGGCTTAGGTGCTTCATTCTCTTCCGCGTTTCTTCCCTACTTGAGCGCTAGTCGGTAAAAGTAACCACTTACCGCCCCCTATGGTCTTGGCTAAACCTTGCTAATTTTCTCTGCCCTACTATCTTTTGTCTTACGCTTGAATCATATCGGGTGAGGAAATGTAGGATTAACCAATCAGCGGTGACGTTTTCTCAATTCACTCCCCTAATTCGCGCGCAATCGCTCGACTTAGCCGTGCCACATGACACACTATGTTGGTGCGTGCGTGCGTGCGTGCATGTGCTCACGGCAAAGAAGAACATTGCTGCTGAGTGTCACGCATTTGTACCCCGCTCAAGACAATTATTTAAAACCCTCAATGGGGGTTTCCAACTGTTGTAGCCAAGAAGAGGGCAAATCCTTAGCTTGCCCAAATCGCGCACGTCCCATCAGCTTTGAACTAGGGAACTCATTTGCGTAATGAGGTGGTTGCGTAATGCTACACAAAAAGCGTTAACTTGGAGATTTCCCCTTGCGATAATAGTGGAAGCGGTTATAGTACGATTCTCAAAAGCTGAAGAAATCAGCGTCTCTCTGGGCGGGCAAACGAAAGATCAAACGCCGAGGAATGGACCAGAGATAAAGGACACAAACCGTCCGCAATACAAGTATCGGTAGGAATAAATCATACGGCTGCCCAATGGTAATAGGAGTTGTCCTTTTAGTGTTCTTGGGCTATAGACTTCATTTGCTAACCAATAGGAATTTCTCCTGTCTTTTTTGTTCTTTTGCAAACTTTTCACGTACATTTTTAGTTCAGTAAACCAAGTAAAAGCGAGTTTATCGTATTTTCTACTGCGCAATTATCACGCATTAACAGCTCAGTAATGAAGCATCAAATCCTTAACCACGAATTCCGTCTGGCACTTGGACTAGAAGACCTTTGCCACTGGACGACCCTTCAATGTATTCTTACTCATATGTCTGTGGGGAAAATAAGGTTAAGATTGGGATTAAGATTAGGGTTAGTGTAAACTGTAGGGTTAGGATTAAGATTAGGCCCGTAGTTTCGACTTATGCTAGGGTGACGACACAGGTACGAGCGCTCGCCTTATTATTATGCATAGAGTCACCTTTATTACTTCGGCGGGGCGTTTGTATACCCATGTCCTGTTTTGGGGGCCATATAATTATTTCCTATCGAGGTGGTGGACGTTGGGGGCCCTGCTTCGTTATAGACAGAGGCAATTAGGTAAATGGGCTTATTATTCGAGCATCTGCTAATTAACGCAGCAGGCCACCTTCAATGCGAAGAGCGAAAGACCGGACAAATAATGTGGTTTCACCTGTCCCAGGTATTAATTGCACTTTTAATTATGCAGTCATAAAAGCGAAAGGGCACGTACGTACATACAAGGGAGCCCTGTCCCCTTAAAGCGTAGTTCATGCTCTTGCGACTTATCATAACTGCAAGTTCGTAAATGCGGAACAGGGATACTCAGTAAAGATAACTTGTGTGGCGGCATTAACAAGACCCTGGACAAGGAACTGCTCACAATGCATGTACATGTGCCTGTGCGCCGAATTCCAGGTAAAGTATGTTTACGATTAACTGGCAGAATGGGGATGACTTGAAGATAAGGCTTTGACGTTGGGTTTACACTAGAGTTTAGGTTAGAGTCAGGATTATGCTACGCGGTAAGATTTGGGTTAGGACACAATTAATTGACTGACAATATTAGATCGACTGTTTATCGAATATTCGCGATTAAAGAAAAACTATGAAAGATAAACATTTGCCGTTTTTTGACAACTTTAAATAGCTCCTATTGCCTATGGACGGATATTGTTCTGCGATAAGCTGAAAATCAACCACATTTCACTGAAAATTTCCGTATGTGGAGTGCAATGAGGTAAATAGAAGTTGGAAGCCGAAACGGCTAAACGGCTGGCTATGTATAGTAAACTACGGTGTGGTGCTGTTTATAATGAACCCTTACAAAAATATTTTCTTACCACAAGAGAAGGCTGAAGGGTTTCATATGTTCCTGATCTATTATGGTCTAGTCTGCAATAATACCTATACGGATAAGTACACTTTAGCGAACCATCAGCTAACTATGTCCTGATTTGGAACCTTAAAACAATAATACTCCTAGCAATCGAATGGCAGTACTGTTCCTTTGGGACTTCTATACAGGGTTTTGTAAATAAGAAAGCCAATATATCATGCATGAATGATCTTGAGTATACGCTATAGGTCGCCATTTGGTGCAACTCTATTCAAATAATCTTTTGTTTCAACTTATAGGCAGTCACTTCGACCGTTTTTTTCACTCAGTAAAGCCATTTCCCCAACGAAACAACTCCACTTCGGAAGTGAAAGTGGTAGGGTAGGCGTGCTTTTTTTCATTAATAATAACCATCAGCACAAGCGACGATGTCCACTGCGTGCCCTATCGAGGGAGCGCAGTAGGGGCAGCGTGCAAGTGGAGCAGACTTAAACTGTATCGACCGCACTACCACTTTCCGTACCCACCTTGCGTCGATTGCATGACAAAGGGAAAACGACCGCAGGGGCGCGCGGACTGCGAGACTTAAAGGGAGCATCCAACTCTTCTAATTTATGGAATTATTTACCAGGTACTAGCTAAAAGCCCAGATATGCGGGTGTAATGGACATTCTGCCGCTGCTTGACGCATCTGCGAAGGGTCCGCTTCATCAGTGGGTCCCTCAGCTTTCCTTGTTTGCTTTCTGGTTGATACACCAGTTTTGAAATTCCAGCTTTCATTTTCTTAGAAATTTATTTCTGAACTTGATGCAGGCCAGTTTATTCAAGGTCCATAGGCATCGACCGACATTTGGTGTAAATATGTGGGCCGAAGTCTATCAGCCACCGTGGTGTAATATTTACAACTTGTCAACAGACAGACCGTAGCATAGTATGTAGTCCTATCTACCATACTGGCGGTACAGGTACCAGGTAAATGTCCAGACATGTGTTTCGTACATCTGTGTTGAGTTCAAAAATTGAGTTCCAAGGAAATTAAAAAGCTGAAACATATCTCTTTGTGTATTATTGGATACTTTGGCATTCCCGATAAAAGTAAGCGCAACCCCTCAACGGGCTATGCACCTTTACCCAAAAACCCAATGACAGAACACGGTAAGATAATTTACTTCAATCTTCTCGAGGATGTCGAGAAGAGTGGTAAAACTTAGACACATCTTCTGTGCTAATCGAAAGTTTAGAAGGTATCGTTTGTATGTAACCACCCTCCCTCGGAAGGACGCTGCGCTGACTTCAAGGAAAATGAAGGTTGGGGTTTAAGAACTGAGACGAATGTTCGCTTTCCAGGTGTGTGTATATAAGTAAAAAAAGGGAGGCTTGTCGCGCATCGGAATTATAGTTTTATTCGTTTGAGCTTTCAAACTCTTGCTGTAGTCCATAACCAGCGATAAAAATGATGAGAAAATTAAGATCCTCAAGATTAAGTTTTTAAGGTTGCAGGTGGGGCTAAAGTCAAGGTTAGGGTGAAGGGTAGGGGTAGGGTAACGAGTAATAGTTAGATAACAGTGACTTGTATTGCCGACAAAGACAAGGGAGACTGGAATGGCCATTTCTAGCTTATTATGCGTCGTCAGCTGGTCCCGCCTGGACCAAAGTGGTGCCCCACTCGAGGCTCAAACTCACAACCTTTTTGGTCAGAGTCTAACACTCTAACCATTGAGCTACGAGCTTGTTGTCTTGTTGGAAATGGTCACTACAGTCTCCCTTGACCTTGTCGGCAATATTATCTGCTTATAATACTATCTGCTATTACTGCTGTCAGCGCCCGAGAAATGGGGCCCAAGACGGAGCAGGAGAAGTGAGTTCCGTTAGTGGTCGGCGAACGTTCATCAACAACTGACTTGCATAGCCGCCTAGACGGGTCACGGGAAGTGGAACGCCCTGCCCACTGAAGATATCTGGCCTTGCTAAACATTTCAGAAAAGGTAGATATTTTGATGTCATAACCCTACCATAAAACTAAACCGTAATCTTAATCTTAACCCTAGCGCTACCCTAGACCTAAACCCCACAGATAACACAAAGCCAAGCCAGACCTTAACCCTAACCCCAACTCTGATCATAACTTCAAACTTACACCCAACCGTCGGCTTAATCCTAAACCAAATTTTCCCGGAAAATAGCGCAAAGCCACAGGCATTCCGAAGAAGACGATGCGATCACTGGAACAAGGACTTTATTTTCCTGACGTTTCGGATTCCGTCGGGCCACAGGCATTGTTAGCGGTTCTTCTTCTTGTGTTCTGTTTAGGCGGACATGCAATTCATCCTTACTAATAGTTGAAGCAGGTTTAGTGATAGAGTTCGGACACGGGACTAGTTACCCATTCGGGAATTTGACGAAATGCTTCCTGACTACGAGGGTGGGGACGTTCCTAGACTCACCTTCGGCAACGGGAGATTATGTTAGCCCCCTCAGCCACTGCTAAATCCAGAATCGTATAAAACTGGAATGGTGGTAACTGGGGTTTTAAGAATGAGACCCCCACCGAAAACAGCCAGCCCATTATGTGCGAAAAAACATGAGTAAATTTCCGTCAAGTATATTCTTCTTGGTCTATGTATAGAGCAACGAAATTGGGTGATATTTAAAAATGAACAACAGGTAACTCAGCAAAGAAAAGGAACTTGAATAATAAAAACCACAATGAAACAACTTTGTGCATGTCTTTTTGTGAATGTAGGGGGTTAATATACCGAGGTTTAACTCTCATAAGTATGAAGTAATAAACCGAATCAGGTCAGGCTATTTATTTGAAATCCGCCTGAGCTAGCCCGGCCGACATTTTTCACCCAGACCGTCAACAGCCCGCACGTAAGTAGTCTTTGTGGGCAGAACTTATGGCTCAGTCCGCCTCTACTCGGATTTAATCGGGCTAATTGAGGCACATGAACTTGTGCATCGTCCCCCTTTAGCCTCCCCGTCCCACCGCCCCTTCCGCTCGTCAATACGCTTGTCAACTAATTGATCCGGCAGAAGTCTGAACTTGATCGCGGTTGACTGCTCCACGCTGTTTGCCGCACACGACACATCACCCCCTTCTCGTTCTTCCCTAGGGATGTCAGCACGCAATTCAAAGCAGTTATAGTTTATAATCAACACATATTTTGTCCTCTTAGCAGCCGCCGGCCTTTGTCTTACTCCCTCCCCCCCCCCAAGGCACTCTGCGTGAACTGCTGTGAGCGCTCGTCACATTGAATTGACTCGCCATTCCCATATACTAATGGATGAACTGAGTTCGGTCTGGCGGCCATGGCGTCAGCCGGCCGGCCCCGACTCCCCACCGGCGTAGTGATGCTAATGCCGTCTGGCAGCCACTCTGCGTCTAATTCCTTAACCCCTCTCCCGGCCCCCTCCCGGCCCCCTCCCGGCCCCCTCCCGGCCCCCTTTCGGCCCCCTCCCGGCACATGCCCCTCCCAACACATGAGCAAGGACTGACCGCCAAATGCTGGTCAGGATTTTGCCAACGCAGCAGCTAAATTGTGCGCAGGACAAACGAGGGCAGTCCAGGAAATAGCTGCTGCGGCAGACCAATAATGGTTTGGAACAAATTAACCAGTATTGCGAGTGACTTTACTGTCCGAAATCAGTTCGACCGTCGATGTTCGACTAGGTCCACCGCGTGCTTCACGGCAGGCTAGAAGAAAACGAGGTGACTTGCGCGTGGATTCGATTACAGTGGTAGTAGACTTTCGACGCATCCCTCCTCCTCTTCCACCTGCACCCCGGTGTCATGACATGTGCCGGAAAGGACATTCCAAGAGACAACAGTCGTTTCAAACTAATGCACACGTTCAACATGAATGAGCTTGAAGCTAAAACTATGGTGAAATATGTGGTAGGTAAATTAAGCGGAGCAGAGCGAAAAATCAAAACGAATGTTGTAATTTCAGAACCGTCTGAGATAGATGTCTACTAAACGCGTTCTAAACGCGGTCTTCTTTCCCTTCTTCCAAAGGGCAATGAAGAGCAATGAGTGGAGAACAGTGATAAAATTGAGGTAACAGAGATGCACTTGATTAAATTTTACCTTGACCACCGTCGAAACAGAGGCCCGTTTCGATTGCTTCTGATTGCTACGGTCTTTTTACTTTTCGCTAGTTACTTCTTAGTGGACGGTACTTCGACCTTTGACTTCAGAATCCCTGTAGAATGAGATGCATACCTCTATTATACCTTAAATATGAGACAGGAAAAAATAATATAGATTACAGGCGTTCGCTAACTTGAAGTCAAACAAGAGTTGTCCTTCAGTGGCGTAGATTGTAAAAAGTGCAGATTTTGAATCGCAAGAACAGTGCTTTGGCGTCAAATCAGGACTAGCAAGACGGGCGTGTAGTCAGAGGAGGTAGAGGAAGATGATCCGACCACTGCTATTATTTTCACAGTTGCGGTTTCTCTGCCCGAACCTGAATTTGCAGTAGTGATAGTGGGCTTGCAGTCTCTTAATACTGCCAGAAGCCCTTTGAGGCGGTGGGAACTGAGATCGTAGACAGACCCGACACAGTCTCCGCTTATGCACTCCGTCCTAGGACTCCAGCGTCGGAGGACTCATGTGGCGTGGATGATGGATACATCGTTGGGAAGGCAGGTCCTCTGGGCGGGAACTCTAAACGCGAAAGTTGAAGGCCCAAGGGGGACAGAAACCAGGGCATTGTGAGAGCCGACGGTCTGCTCGCCTGAAGTGTATACAGAAAAGTTTGCAAGTTTGGTTCCTCTAATTTGGGAACATGGAACATATCCCCGGGAATTTCTGTTGGTTCGTTTATATCTAAGCCACGTGAGGTCAGGCTCTCCGAATGCGTATTGCGGTACTGGAAGGCGGCAAAATTGTCATCCGCATGAGGAAAGGAGCCAGATGCGGTGCCTGCCAGCCCACTTGCATCGTCTAATTCGGTAGATAGCTGGCGTTTCCACTTGTTACGCCGGTTCTGGAACCAAATTTTGACCTGTGTTTCGGTCAGCCGCAGAGCCTGTGCCAAGGAGACGCGTTCGGAGCTCGAGAGATACCGTTTTACCTCGAACATGGACTCCAGCTGAAAGACTTGTTTCCGTGAGAAGACGGTACGCGTTTTTTTCTTCCGAAGTCGATATTCGTCGACTCGTGGTTGTAGCCCACCATCTGGAAGGCGGAGATGCAAAAAGAGGTTAACTGCAGGCATTTAGCGATCAATGTCAAGCTAAGCAAATAAAGAGGCCTTAAATGGTTAACTGAAACTTCACTGAGCTTCAGAAACTAAACGGAGTCACGGGAAACGCGGTTCGAATGTGGAAATTATTTTATCATTTCATCCTTCTAAAAACGTAAGGAAATGTGTGCTTTTCTGTAGATGGAATGTGTACAGCATAAAGTTCAGACTCAAGATTTTACACGAATTTAGTCACTTTTTTAAAACCGACAAATACCCTTTCTGGAAGAAAAAAATGAAAAACGTAGTTTTCTACCGAGTAAACAAGAGATTAAATGTTTTGGTGCATACTTACTGGGACATATACTTGAATGTATGAGGGCATGTTAAATTAATGACAGACATTCAGTTCTACAATTTCACCTGCGTGGCAGTTATTCACAGCTTATCTTATCTATTGTCCAAATTTCAGTTTGTCTCAGCAACGCATCTCTTATCTCAAATCACTGTGCACCATTTAGAGTATTCATACCAATAAATACAGAAGAACGTTAAAGTGATGCAACTGTTGTCCCTCATATTGGCATGCACACGAAAATGCCAAGGTACTATGCTACTCCAACGTGGTCTTCGAATTGGGCAGCGATAGAAGGCGGCCGTTACTGTCACGAAGTACATGAAAACTATCATAATCTGCCTTCATTAAAAAACAAAGATCATCGTAGTTCCATTATCTTTAGTAAAAAGGATACGGCAAAACTATTAAAAGTTTAGTTAATGTCTTCTGAACATTTAAATAAGATTCTAACGAATCAGTATGATGCAAAATTACAAATGCTTTGGGCAAGAAGGATTTTTACATAAAATGTTTGACCAAGACTCAGAAAAAGTAGGTGTCCAGAAATATCTGGGAAAGCGAAGGCAATAGAAGCTGTGCTTATCCTATATTAAAAGATAATATGGCTATCTTAATCGGTCATTGGTCTTTAGCGAGGTATTGTTTACCCGTTCACATTTTTATGGTCCTCAAATGGGCCAATGAAAAAAATATAGAGCATTGGTCCAGAATTGCTATTTTTTGCAATAATTATTTAAATACACAAACACCTGCCTAAATAATCGGGTCTCAAGATGATCAGTAATAATGCTCAGCGCAGGTAACTGCATATTCATAGAAGGAAGAACTACTGAAGAGTACGCCTGCAATCTGTATGCGTATCAGAATGTAAACCCCACTTCGGCTTCCTGGTACCTCTTCAGGGGCGAGAATTATTAACACTAGTGCACCGATAAAATGTAGTCTATCTATTTGCTCTGCTCAGGCGGTGTGTAATATGCGGCCATAGTTGTGTTCAGGTGCCTGCCTGGTGTGATTTAATTTTCAGATAATGTACGGAATCTTGAGGAAAAGTATTCATATAAAAAGGGATCTTCCCTCAGAGACCTTTTGTGTAAAACTAAGTTCAGGAAGCTCGGTTGATACTAGAATCGAAGATTCTCATTATTTATAGTGGGTTTGACTTATGCATAACGCGTTCTACTCTCAACAGTATTTTACTCTGCGGCACTCGGTCAGTTCAAGTAATGGAATCACTCCAGTTAATGTCAGGTAGAAAGGCAAAATTATTGTATATGTAAACCAATATCACAAACTGGCTTAAGTAACCTTTTCTACGGGCGACAGAGTCTTAAGTTAGTTGTCAACGCTCCCTGAGGCTTGCTACCTACTCTGATCGATAACGAACTCCGTCAGACTCCCGGCATATTTTTTCTGAATTTGTGAAAATTCACATTGTAAATATCAAAAGATTACAATATAAACGTACAGGCCTGAAGAGAATTTATCAAAAGCAAACGTATGCTCGCCAATCTATCTTTTGACATTTTTCCGCATAAAATGGGTTCAAAATGTTTCAAATAGCCGAAAGTTAAACTCTCACCTTCTCTCGTTGCTGAATTGTCATCATGCGCACTGACGCTACTACTGCCACTGCTTCTATTATTTCTAGTATTATCATCGTTCTCCACTTCACCAACGTTCGACTGAACGCTTTTAGGCACATCGTCGTCCTCCAAGACGTTTTCGGTCACCCCGAGGCGGTACTCATCAGTGACTTCGAGTTCGAGGGCTCTACACCCTCCGTTGGCCGTCCCTTCACCGTCTAAGGGGCTAGAAATTCGGAGTTCTGCTGCATCCTCGGCATGGAGTCGTTTCCAGAGTGTCTGTAACATAGACACAACCGCGGGATCGGATTGGCTGCCCCCGCCTCCAACCTGTGTGCTGAGAGGCAAGAAGGACACAGCAGACAACCTCCCGAAAATTGCGGCAGCCTGAGCAGACCATGCTTCCTGCGATCGTTCCTGCAACAGTCGGGCCGGTGACTCCGACCTACAGGGTTCTACAGAAAGACAAATGGTCTATTTAAATTTGGAAGGATTCGACTGCCTCGGACAAAAGGGTTGGCTTGATAAAAGCGTATTATTCATCACTATGTGATTCGGGAACGAATGTCAAATTCGCTATGCTGGTGTACCATATAAGAAGCGTACAATACAAGAAACGCACAGTCCGTTTGTAGCCATTTCCTCTCGTATACTCAAAAATATATCAAAAAGGAAGTCATGTAGGCGCCAGGGAGCTGAACTTTTTATTTCACCTTGGTCACTTTACTAAAAAGAAGAAGGGACGTCGCTCACTGGAATCATGGTTTTCTGCGTCTGAACTTTCTAATTCCTACTGGAGTCCATCCTCAGAGATAAAAGTGTCACCGGCGATCAAGGTGCCTTCTCTTCGATCTTCTTTTTTGCCTATATAAACACCTGGGATGCAAACTTTCAGCTCAATTCGTGACTTTATTAAATATATATATGGGTTACACACACATCTTTGAGGTTGACGTACATTTCATCTAGCAGGAGTATAATTCAGAATTCTAGAAATTATTGAACCCGAGTTTCGTCTAATACATTTGTAATGAATGTCACCTTTCATTTTACTCAAGTCGGTCAGTAACATGAGGAAGTAGGAATGACCACTCCTTGCGCTTAATGCCAAAAAGAGTACGCATTCCTGAGACCTAAAACTAACCTCAATACTAACCCCAACTCTAAATCTGTCCTGCCATTCATTTACCCTAAATTTAGCACCAGATCACCTGTATTAAAAGGCTTTCTTATTTCCATATTCTTTTAAACGGTCTTGTTTGGATTTTGTTTACGCTAGATACGATTGAATTATGTGAGATTCCTAAAAATATGGTTTTCAATTTTGTGAAGCTTCCTTTTTTTCAATTAGAGTTTAAATATTACTAGGTGTTGAGAAGTGTGATAACTATGGTCTGACTCTCCTGAACAACTTTCATGCTCATGTTCGAGGGCGTCCTTAGCAAGACTATCCAAAGAGAGAACGTGTACATGAAGTTGACTACATTTTATTTAAGTTCATTTGAAGGAAATTTTGTTTTTGGCCATTGACCTCCCTGTTTGGTAGACGCAGCGAAAGTATGTCCAAAATATTCAAAATAAAACCTCAAACGACCACAAAGGAAACATCAGATAGACGAAATATTAAGTATATTAGCAGCATTGAAAGGCATATGCCAGCACATAGGTGTGTAATAGAAATTTAAAACCTACCAAATCTATAAACTTATAAAAAGTAATATTTTGCTGGGTCGCAATATATAAAGTAATTAAAAATAGTTTACCGCTAGTATTGCCTAGAAAAGCGAAAGAACGCCCGAAGAAACTGATAATAATCATATGTTATTAGGAGGTTTG
>JAYGXS010000002.1:28916510-28928041 GCA_036362985.1 Ligula intestinalis | reverse complement strand
GTGGGTTGAAATCCCGCCAAACGCCTCGAGTTTTTCACATGTGGGCCAACTGAAAATAATTATATGAAAACAAGAAACTTCAAACATCGTTTCATTTTCTCTGGTCCCGTTTTTATTACCAAAATGTGGAATTTTCGGCTTAGCTCGCTGGAGATCCTGCGTACCTATGTCCAGTTATTTGTGAAGTGTGTCATTTTGCTTTCTGTATTATAACGATTTTACTTTTCCCAATTAGAACACACTACACTTTTGTGTTTAATTTAAAATATCGAAAATAGAAACAGCATTTACCTTCGAAACCAGAGGACAAACAGGTCTTTAGTCTTAGACAAGATACCTCTCTAATGGACCTATTTTTGCAGTTTGTGTAAATTATCTGAAGTTAAAGCCTATTATGGAAGAAGAACTAGTTCTATCTGCAGATGAAATTTATGCACTACAGTTTATTAATGACCATCGCAACATTATGTAGCTGTTAGTCGAAGGTGCTTAGAAGTGACTTAGCCAAAAGTATTAGGGACTGCCAACCACTATGTGAGTATCCTTACCTTCCAAATTTCCCAAGCGCCCAGAAATATGAAACCATTTCCTAAGACATACCATGAGAAGTGGGGAATTCACGCGGCTCAAGAGGGGTGATGTGCGTTTCAGGGTTCTTTCCACAGTCTGCCGTAAAGAGGAGGGAAGCGAAGAAATATAAATAGGTTGCGGTAATCGTAATAATAATTATATATATTTATATATATCCAGTTTATGGACAATGCAAGAATAAATATACAGTATGGATCGAGCCAGCAGTAAAAAAGAATTCTTACTACTACGTACAGTTCGAAGTGTTTTTGGGTATTTGCAGTTACTCGGGGATAAAAGACTGCAGCTCGTGGAATAACGACAATTCATAGCGGGAAGTATTTCGTGCTAATGCGACGAATGTTTTCAGCTGCCACTCCCTTTCAGTGAACAATAATTTTGTGCGTTAACGTGTGATTGGTATTGGCTGAAGAATTTACCCGCTGGGTTTCGGGTTGCAGAATCAGCATCATGAACTGGCCTGGTCGAGTAGGCAGAGACCAAATCGGATCGTTACGACCCTTCTACGCCAGTTTGGTCAGCTTTTTACTAGCGTGGAGCATTTCTATTCCCCTGTATAGTTTAAGGGATCATATAAGTACTCCATACCCAAAGTATTTACGCTCCTAGTAGTAGAGGTCCCAAAGTACACTTTGGCAATGTAAGTGTTCAGATATTTGGTCTAGTCCTTAAGGCGCTTGTGCCTACAGACGAATTCTAACCTATTCGGCCAGTAGACCACATTTCCTCGCCTTTCCTCTGTCCGGGAATGCCAGTTTAAATTTTCGCAAAATTGCGAATTCTACAAGCTACAGGCTTCAGCTACCGTCGTAAAGGGCCTATCGAAAGGAGTACGGTTGATGCAGTCTATTCTGGTGGTCATCGGTCAATTCCCACAGTTTGCAAATGACGCATGAATTGGACCAGCGCCAAAGTACTTTACAACTTTGAGCTCCGTACCGGGAAAGTCCCCTTTACCTCCCCCCCTCCTCCCACCCCCCAACAGACACCTAGTAGCAATTCTAGCGTCAATTTAGTAGTCGATTTGCAAACCTCGTTATCGCTACTTCCTCCGTAATTAAAGCAGTTGGGGTGCCGGAAGATGGAGGGGTGAGAAGAGTGACGCCAAGCAGAATGAAGCTGCTTCGCTGTCACATCAAAAGTTAGTAAATCAACTTGCACACACACACACACAGGCAACGCTTGTTTACCCCCCGTAGAAGCTGGCTTTCAATTAAGTAAGCACAGTGGTGCTGCCCCGTTTAAATCAATTCACCATCTGAAAGTCATCGAAAAAAAAGCGAATTTGCATAAATTTGCAATTGGTCCTTCTGGGCTTGGCTGAAGTAGAGGTGTCATAAAAAGGAGGTTAAATTGATTGCCTGAGCCCACCACGAGAGAACCAGTCGCGCGAACTGGAAACCGACAACGACCCTACCGTTACGTTGCACCACATTGAGAATTCTTGACAGTGTAACGAATGAGAATGAGGTTGGTTAAAACCAAGTTACCACCAGACGAGCAGTTTAGTAGTGTTTTTAAGGTAATTCGAAGGTTAACGTTAATTTAAATTCTGCGAAGTGTATAATTGGCAACGGTAGTTTAAGAAGTTTCGAATAAACTGAAAGGCAGGCACTCCAAGAAATTTAATTTCATGGAAAGGCATCCTTTGGGAAATGAGTAAGTCTATTGAGTAAATTTTCGACACTGGATCCCCAGTTCGCCGTCAGACCTGAGGGAAATTTGCAAACAACAGTTAGCATTTCAAAGTGCTGATACAGTTATATAGCCATCTGGTGTGGGGGTTAATTGGGGCTGCAATTTGTGTCGCATCGTGATGGACATGATTATCAGTTGCAATAGCTTAATGGCGTAATAGCGCATCGTCGGAGTTTGCCCCTCCAGAAAAGGCCGAGAATTTCTTGAGTCCATGCACTCTGATGATTCATGCATCAACCGGCGTATCGAGTTAGCTGGAGTGTACAAACACCTCAAAGAAAGGTGGAAAAGACTGCAGCCAACAAACTTGGACTAACATGAACCGCAATAAGGGGCCACACCGGATAACCTGGACTCACCCCGGACTGACTCAAATTAAGTTGCCAATTAGTCATTACGCCATTGCAACTGGTAATCATGCTTATCACGATGTGATGCAAATTGCAACCCCCAATTAACCCCCACACCAGATGACTATGTAACTGTATCAGCACTTTGGTATGCGAACTGTTGTTTGCAAATTTCTCTCAGGTCTGATGACAAACTGGGGATCCAGTGTCGAAAGTTTACGCAATAAACTTACTCATTTCCCAAAGGATGTCTTTCCATGAAGTTTAAGAAGTGCACCCCATATACCCCTATTTCCGGCATTTTTGTTCTACGGAAACGGTGGTTATAGGAGGTTTAAGGTGAAGAAATAGGATAGGCAGTGAAAGAAATTTGTAGAAGTTTGTTTAAAGTGAAAAATGTGCTTGAAATTTTTTCCTGCGGCCGCTGTGAGTAAGTTGTTTCACGTGTAGATTGAAGATGTGCGCGGCGCTTCGCGGCACATAAGTCTTAACTTAACCCTAGCACTTACCCTAACCCCCAACCTAACTGTAACACACAAGCATGGGGCTAAGCGTACATAATCTACGCACCCAATGATAACTCCGCCGATTTAAATAATTCGATTGAACCAATTTTGAAAAATTTGCAGCCTCAGTGGGATTAGAAACCATATCAACAGGGAAAGCTTTAATACAGCCAACGCTCTACCAACTGAGCTACGAGAGCACGCTAAGAGCTGTGAATTTGATCACAGCTGGGTCGACTAGTGTGATTAAACTCATGGCTCATAGTGCGCCTCGTAGCTCAGTTAGCAGAGCGTGGGCCGTACGCAAGCCTTCCCTTTTGGATGTGGGTTCGAATTTTTCACAATTGGGTCAATTGAAGGGTAGCTCAGTCTTTTTGATGAGGAAGTGGTTGTCCTAGATTTGGGGACTTTTCAAGTGCGCAAATACTCAGAATGCAAACTGACTACCATCCGCTATCAATAAACAGGAAGATATCTTAAGTTTGTAATATAATTTCCTATCCTTACCATTACCATGTACAGCAGGAAGTGTAAGCAGGCTAGAGAGGTTTGCTCTCATTACAGCAGGTTGATTTCCTTAGTGTTCTAGCCTTAAATGCGTTATCTGTGAATGCTTATTTTTATCGACTTTCCGCATTCTATCGAGGCTTGTAATGGTCTAAGTCGTGGTTGTGCCCAGATCTCTACAGTCATCAGGTCGAATCCCAGGTTGGAAGTTAAAATGCAGAAGTCACCAGAAGGAGTCATTTATTGTGTACAGAACTCGCAATTGCAGTCTCAGGCGGCAGTGGCCACTGGCGAAGCCAGGGCTAGCGTTCACTTCGTACAGCCAGACACGAGAGAGTCGATTGTGTGTGTGTGTGTGTGCGTGTGCGTGGCCTCTGTGCCGAAGGCGGACAAGTTGATAGTCCTTGGTGACTTCAATGCCCGCGTCGGCACAGACCCCGCCGCCTGGAGAGGAGTGCTCGGACCCCACGGCCTCCGAGGACTCAACGACAATGGCCTACTCCTCCTTCGCACCTGCGCAGTGCACCGTCTCATACTGACCAACACCTACTTCAGCCAACCGTTGCAGCACAAGGCGTCCTGGATGCACCCCAGGTCTCGTCAGTGGCATCTTTTGGATTATGTCCTCGTGCCGCGACGCGACCAGCAGGATGTGTTGTTGACAAAGGCAATGCCGGGTGCCGATGGTGATACCGATCATCGTCTCATCATCGCCAAGATGCGGATCCGTCTTCAACCACGCAGGAGACCTCAAGGTAAGCGACCCAGAGTAAGTTGAATACTGATCTGTTAAACTTGCCTGCCAACCGCTTGCGTTTCAGCAACGAGTTGACTCACCAGCTCGATAACCTCCCAATCGCAGAAGAGAACACCTCCGTGGAGACTCGATGGTGTCAACTACGGGATGCTGTTCAATCCACTGCCAAACGAATCCTTGGGCCTGCGCCCCGCGCACACCAAGACTGGTTCGACGAAAACGATGCAGCCATCAGTACTCTCATCTCTGAGAAGAATCGCCTCCGCAACGAATATGCCATTCGCCCTACCGACGCCACGAAAGCAGCCTACTACCAAAGTCGCCGTCTTGTACAGCAGCGGCTGCGGGAAATGCAGGACGCTTGGATGGCTCGTAAGGGTGAGGAAATCCAAGGCTACGTGGATCGCAATGAATGGAAGAACTTCTTCGCTGCGCTCAAAGCAGTCTACGGCCCCGTAGTGAGGGGCACAGCCCCGCTTCTCAGCGCGGACGGTACCACCATCATCACTGAGAAGACCCAACTTCTGAGCCGCTGGGCCGAGCACTTCCAAAAAGTACTCAACTGGCCCTCTACCACCTCTGAGGTTGCTATTGAGCGGTTGCCACAAGTCGAAATTAATGCTAATCCCGACCTCCCACCCACCCCTGAGGAGACCATGAAGGCTGTGCAGCAGCTGTCCAGCGGGAAGGCACCCGGGTCCAACGGGATCCCGGCGGAGATTTACAAATATGGCGGTCACCAACTCATAACTCACCTAACCACCCTGTTCCAAGAGATGTGGCGACAGGGCCAAGTTCCCCAGGATTTCAAGGACGCCACCATCGTCCACCTCTACAAGCGTAAGGGGAATCGCCAGGTGTGTGACAACCACCGCGGCATCTCACTGCTGAATATTGCCGGCAAAATCTTCGCACGCATCCTACTCAATCGTCTGAATAGCCACCTGGAACAAGGGCTTCTGCCTGAAAGTCAGTGTGATTTTCGACGTCACCGCGGCACCACTGACATGATATTTGCCGTGCGTCAGCTGCAGGAGAAATGTCAAGAGATGCGGACCCACTTCTACACTACGTTCGTAGATCTGACAAAAGCCTTCGACACGGTGAACTGGCCCGGACTTTGGAAGGTTATGCAGAAGTTTGGCTGTCCGGAACACTTCACCCACATGGTTCGACAACTTCATGATGGGATGATGGCGCGCGTCGCGGACTACGGAACGCTATCTGAAGCCTTCGCAGTGACCAATGGAGTGAAACAGGGCTGTGTCCTCGCACCCACCCTCTTCAGTCTCATGTTCTCTGCCCTGCTGATGGACGCCTACCATGACGAGCGCCCCGGAATCCCCCTCAAATACAGAACGGACGGAAACCTCCTCAACATTCGTCGGATGCAGGCCCCCACGCTCGTCTCCACAACCACAGTTCATGATCTGCTGTTTGCGGACGACTGCGCTCTCAACACCACCACCGAAGCAGACATGCAAAGGAGCATGGACCTCTTTGCAGCAGGTTGCGCCAACTTTGGCCTCACCATCAACACGGACAAGATGGTGGTTATGCATCAATCGCCGCCAGATGCTGACCTCAACCCCGCACGCATCAACGTCAACGGAGCCGTACTGCAGACCGTGGACAACTTCACTTACCTCGACAGAACGCTTTCCCGCGACACTAAAATAGACGCCGAGATTGCCCTCAGAATCTCCAAAGCCAGTCAAGCCTTCGGTCGGCTCCAAGCCTCCGTATGGAATCGGCATGGTCTTCAACTGTCAACGAAATTGAAGATGTACAAGGCTGTTGTGCTGTCAACACTCTTGTGCGGAGCAGAGACTTGGACTCGGAAACTGAACCACTTTCGCATCAGCTGCCTACGCCACATATTGAAGGTGAAGTGGCAGGAGAGGATTCCGGACACAGAAATCCTGGAGAGAACGGGAGTACTCAGCATCCAGGCCATGCTCAGGCAGATACAACTGCGCTGGAGTGGTCACGTGGTACGTATGAACGACGAACGGCTACCCAAGCAACTGTTCTATGGTGATGTCACCGTAGGTACTCGTCGCAAATGAGGACAGAAGAGACGTTACAAGGATACCCTAAAGAACTCCCTGAAGCGTCTCCAAATCAACACGACGAACTGGGAGGAGCTTGCAAAGGACCGATCTGTGTGGCGAAGAGCGGTAAAAACAGGCGCCGCAATCTACGAAGCTAGTCGGATCGCTGCCGCCAAGGCAAAGCGGACGGCACGCAAGTCTCACAATCCACGGACGCACGCTGCCACCACCCAAGCCCTTCCACCGGGTCCACGTTGTCAACGCACCTTCCGTGCACGCATTGGCTTGGTCGGTCACCTCCGGAAGCCATGCAACCCTCCTCCGACAGCATCCACATCTACTGCACCAAACACTCCCCCAGACCCTACTCCACCCTCCACCTCGACGGCAATCACCGACGGGAGCGATGCCTCGTTGCCCTCATCCACCGACTCCAACCAACCCGAAACTTCCTCCGCTCCGTCCGACATATCACCGCCCACAACAAATCGCACACCTGAACCCCTCACCAGCTCTGAGGACCTGACATGCCCTCACTGCAATCGCACATTCACCTCACGCATCGGTCTAGTCGGTCACTTGCGAATCCATCGAATAGTGACTGGTGAACTAGTGCCTGGAGCACCAACACACAGACGAGACCGCTGCCTTCACTGCCTACACTGCCCCCGATCATTCGCTCATCGCATGGGCCTACTAGGTCACATGCGCATTCACGACAGCAGCACTGACCGTGATGTCGGCACACCCAGCACCTCACACATCCCCACCATCACCAGCCTAAGCCCAACTCACTAGTCGCCTCGCGTCACGATTGCGTCGTCAAGCTTGTCGGGAACACAGGTGAGTGCCTCCTCCCTCAGGTAAGTGGAGGCCGTTCTTGCTGAATTTGTCGAATACTGTCTTACCTTTACTGACCCATAATAGCTCCTGTATTTATATTACTCGCTCCATTACCGCAATCATGCTCATAATAGCGGCACCTATAGTTCTGTCTTTAGCACAAACGTCAGCCTCAGTAGTTACTGAAGATTCTCTGCTGCAAGGTAAGTTGAGATTTTGCTCTCATTGTTCTCTAAACTTGATTTCCTCCCCTCTCTCTCGGCCTGTCCGCGTTCCCCGCCTGGCCTCCTATCCCTACCTCCTTCTTTCAATTTCTTCTTCTTCCTATCCCTTTTTTCTATTTTTCCCCTTCGTCCTTTCCCCTCCTCCTCCTTCTTCCTCTTCTTCTTCCACTTCATCTTCCTCGTCTTCTCCACGTCCACAATTGCAAATTTCACCAGTTATCGCTTGCTCTCCTTTCAGCCTCGCCCACGGACGCCAACCGATGACGGAGCATGGGTAGTGCCTTTCAGTCGTTGACTGACTGTTTACCCCTCTCAGGAGGGTGTTGGCCCAGGCTTCATGCAGGGCTGCTCTCACCCTTCTGAGATCCAATGGTCTATATGCACATGCAATGCCAGTCTTCAGCAAACCACGGTCCCTGCGGCCTGGAAGGCGCTGGCACTTTCTCTCACTTCTGATTCCCTGTTGGTGACTGCGCTCGCGCTCCCACTGGGTTTTAGGCCCCACTGCGGGTGCCCAAAAAGCTAGGCGGTCACTATGCGGTGGGGGAGAGAGTGAGGTCGACCTCAGCGCGATTCTTCCTCACTATAATAAATCTGAATGCGTCTGAATCTATCAGGGTGCACTAAAAGCCGTGGCTTGGAGGGTCTGCCAACTGATGGGAAAACTCGGGCTCCCTACGTAGCTGCTCCTACTGTATGCGTGTGTCTGTGTGTGCGTACGGGAGGAGAGGGAGGACTGAGAGTCAGGCTGCAATGACTCCCTCTTAATGTGGCCTTTATGGCGCTCCCGCGCAGTCGGGAGCATACCTAGCGAGATGGCTGTGTCAAGTGTGCGCGTGCTGAGTGTTTATCGCGCCAGCCATCTACACCCGCCCTCATCCCCGGTCTTATTGACTTTGTCTTTACACCGGAAACGGAGGTGGGAGGGGGTAGATTCTGTGCGAGTCTGCCTAAACTCCTGTTTTCTCTCGCACGAGTTCTCTGCGTTGCTCTTGCTTGCTGTCTCTTTCGTGTTGCTTGTCCAGCTTGTCTCTGTGTATGCTGCGGCCTGCTTCAGCGTTTGCTGCGACTTGTTGGAGCGCGTGGTGCCCATCGTCGAAATCGACGGGGGAACTGTCGTGTGCGTGTGTGTGGGGGGGGGGGCGGGGAGGTGATGACAGTTGCTTTCACATGACTGTGAAGCGAGTTCAAGTGTTCTGTTATTGATGTGTTGCAACTGGCCAAGCGGATGTCGCCTGCAAAGGCCCCCCTGCTGCGTTGGCCAGAGGTGACGCGTAAAGTAGCTCTTAGGAAGGCGTGCTTATTCGGACGCGGGTGGGTGCGTGAGCTAATATCGGTCAAGTGGTCTTCAGGTCAGCGAGTGGAACAGCCGCCTGTGAAGACGCATGACGTTGACGCAGCGAGCATTGGAATGAGGAACAGCATTAATTGCCCTCCGCCACAGACTGTCTCACATTTTGTGTCACTGGAGCCGAACACAATTCCACTTTTGGCTTAGAATCATATAGTTAGATGGTTTCAAAAAAGGATACTGTCAAAATTATTACTGCCCTAAGTGAATAGACGGTTTCCAGGAAACAGTTGGGCAGGATTGATCACGGAAACACGAAGTTTGTTGAGATGAATTTTCAGATTCATATTGGCCTAGCCAATACAATTCTTTTTCTTTCGGAAACTCTTACTACTGGTTAACAGTATCTGAAGCTTAATTATACTAGATAGTGTCGTTTCCCAGACCGCTATATATACAATCCAAAGAACTTAGTATTTCATCGCAAAAACCTCTAAACCTAAAAAGGTCAATGACTGTGACTCCACAATTCATCCTGCCGTCAATTACGCTCATATAGGAAAAGGCTGAGGGCTAAAGGTCGTCTTCTAGATTTGCCACTCACCATCAATAGGATTCGACCGAAATTATGCCCGACACTGGAATAGGTACTCCTCCCCATGGGATGGTGGGCTTTTGAAATTTAGGCGCCATTTTATCTCCTCTCGATTCGCATGTCACTTTCTTATAGACGCATCCGCCGGCCTATTGCGCCCAAAATAAGCCAATTATTAACCCTTTTTGTTTATTCGAACTATAACAATTAGATCAATAGCGTACGACGCTAGCACCGCTTCGAAAGGGGTTCAATTCTGCATAATTTTTGTTTCGAGACATTCATAGAAACTCATTCATGATGTTGGTAACAGCATTGTTCGGCCATTATGCATTTTTTGTGATCGGCCGGAGTTGCATGGTTTGTTTACCTAATTTTATTTACGGCGAATGGAGGACATTTTTACCGAAACTTTTGAAATAATATTTTCAAAATAAATCACATTTCTCTTTCTCTCTGAATTACTGGTGGTGTTACGCTGAACTCCAGGGGTGGCTAAGATTGAGGTTACGAGGCAAAAATAGGCATCTCCCTGGAAGTTAACGCAAGCCCATTTGTAATATGGGGGCTACTTATTGTCATGTCAAATCCAAACCTACCAATGAGAATTCGTATAGCCTGCCAAATCCGAGTGCTAGCAGCCTTTGAAAGCCGGGAATGAGCCATCTCGAATAAGGTAGCAAAACGCAGCCTCGCCCATTCCGTGAAATGACACATTGGAATGAACAGATTTTCAAGTCTACTAATGTTCTTCTACAATGTGTGAGTGTTTTAAGAGCCTGACTGAGCAAGTTAGTCAGAGGTTAGCGGAAAAGGCCCGTTAACAGTACTCACACGTGTATTCCTTCGGGTGGTTTTCTGAAGGAAAGGCATCGACTTCGACGCTTCCATCTAAACCTCTGTGGATTTCAAATGAACCAACTCATCTCATATAAACATGGATGCAAAAGTCCTTGACTGGAATCCTTGATAAAACCACGGGTAAGTTTTTGCGTGCATTTATGATAATTTAGGTCGAATTTACCCGAAGAATGTAAGTTAAGGTTGTTTTTTCACTTAAAATCTTGAACTGCATGAGACTATTTATCCCACGTCAGTTTTTCTCCTAAAAACCACAAATGACATTCCATCTCTGAATTTTGAGCCATGCCTAAGGAGTTTTTTCACTGTCTGCTATTTTTGCTTAGTTACACCTGCTGGCTCTGGTTAACTGACACCACCACATGTGAGTGTATTACTTTAAACAAGCAAGTAGTCGCCTACAATTAGCTAAACGACTTATTTGAAATGTTCGGCTGTGCCGATACATTTCTTAACTACTGTGTACCAATAGGGAGTTCAAAGGCATTCGCCTATATTCCCCTCAATAAACTTGACCTGACTTCTTCTTTTTCATGCCACGAAACTTCTGCAAAACTGTCATTACCTACTATATCATTCTAAAGCCCACAATATGCCACTACTCCAATGAACATTACAACGATCACAACCGCGAGGACAATGACTCCATGGCTCAATGGTTGCGGTGTTGACCCTCTAATTAACAAGTCACATGTTCGACCCTCGGGCGTTTAGATGCAGGGATTAGGTATGACTGGCTGATGACGGTTGATAAACCAGAGGTGGTACTTTCTCTGCCCCTGGCCTTTGTCAGTAATGTTCTTCTACATATATTCTGAGTGGTATCAAACACTCGAAGCCCGTATAAGTAAACAGAAAATAAGCTCGAGAAGATGAATGCGACATGCGACGTTTTGGAGACCTACACAGCCGTCAATTGGGGAATAAACGGAGTGTATGGCTCGCTGTACATATGAATTGCCTCCAACAGGAATAACTGTCATCTGCGTTACTGATATGTTTGTGCGGCGGTTGACTAGTGGCTATCAGTCAATTTCACTGAGTATTTGGTCGAGTTTAACGCTTCCGGTAGCAGTCGCAAAATCCTGTCACTTGACTGACTCAAGATGCTTGAGCTGCTGAACGAGAAATGTCCTATGGAGGACGAGTGAGCAGCCGCAAAAAGGGAATTTTATCCCACATCTTCAAAGTCAATTCGTTGTCGGACAATTTTGCGTGGACCCGTTCACCGGTGTACCCACAGTATACGGCAGG
>JAYGXS010000002.1:28902961-28916410 GCA_036362985.1 Ligula intestinalis | reverse complement strand
AATTTTGATTGTGAACCCAACACATTTCATCGGTAAAGTCGTTTTAACAGAACTGGGTATAATGACCTTGTCGGCCAAGATAAGAGAGACTGTGATGATCATTTCTGGTTTATCAGTAGTCATACCTAGCCCTAGGCTGGCTGGCTATTAGCCCTTGTTGGATCAGGAGCCCCGCCGAGTGGGCCTCAATCCCGGCGGCGTGGAGGAGGGGAAGTCGGGGCAGCGTGGTCGGGAGGGGCTGCTCCGTCGTCAAAAACAGAGATGTATACCAGAAGAGATAGATCCACCGCAGGGAAGTTTGGTGTAGCAGACCTTGGCCACCGTGTGGGTGGGTGGGAACGCGACGAAGACGCGTCTGCTGTGGTTTCCCCCAGCCCTAGATGTTGCGACTGGAGCCCACTGCCTGTTGAGTAAACTTTCAACGCTCTAACCGCTACGCCACAGACTCGTTTTTTTGTCGGTTGCAGTCGGGAATTTAACAATGGTAAAGCGCGCTCATCTATCTCGTTTAGCGACGCGCACGTCCTGTTGTGCCCTTGATCTCACTCTTGAGCCCCGTCAACAGCCACACAAAAACTGGGAGTGAACATTACCCACAAAGAAAAACGGAATATTTTGTCGGCTGCTGACGAGGCTCTATACTGAACTCCAAGGCACAAAGAGTGAGTCCCATAACTGATCGATAAGTACCAATCTACCATCGAGAACTCGGTACTTCCTATTTTTGCAAACTTAAGGTCTATTTTCGCGTTCTTGGTAAGCTCATGCCCTTCATTGGCTGCAGTGATTTTTGGCTCTGTTCTGATCAGCTACTTAGGGAGTCCATCAGAACGAGAGATTGCAACTTTGATAACCCGAACTCACAAGTGGTATTATTATTGTTATATTATTCAAATTTAACCACCATAGTAAACTAAACTCCACGGTGGCCTGTTACGTCCAGAATACTTGCAGTAATTGGAATACCTGTAGTGACTGGCTCAACACGAAGCGCGCTTGTGAATGCGTGTCTTGACTAGCTCAAGTCGAAGTGCACTTTCCGAAGTGCTCGCTGTTTCCGGTCTCTATAACAACCAATCGCAGACCGACTCACGCAGACCATCATGTGACGACTGCCGAGCAGACCTTACTTTAGTCACCGTCCGCTGGCTTGCAGGTCTGCGGTCGTCTGGTAGTCAATTTTCTACTGCCTACTTCGGTCTTAACTGACTTCTTCCTTGGAGAACCTTATGTATTCGACGATCACTCCTTTCGACAGTGGTGACTGCGACGGGATCGGAAATCACAACTTCTGATGTGGCCTGCTCTCCCTGCGATAATCGTGACCCCGAAGTGGTCCCTACGATAAGTACCCAAGGTCAATCCGCGTCTCAACGACCAAATCACAAGATTTCATTTGACCTTAAAACTGGCTAATAGGCGCCAGGCAGCAGTGAAGCAATCTAGCGTGTACTGCACGCTCCATGCGATGGACTGAATCATATTCACTACCTGCGAACAGTGAATAGATTTTACCCCAGAAACATATATAGCTTGAAGAATTGGATCCGACAAAGCAAAGAGAGACCGCAATGGCCATTTCTGGCTTATTAGCCGTCATCAGCCAGTCATACCCAATCTCGAGGGTTTGTACTCCCGAGATTTGAACTTGGGACCTTCGGTCATTGCGTTAGAGGCGCTGCCTCTATTCCACGGGTCCCCTGCTTTGTCGGTTGTGATCGGAAATCTGATGAATGAATGTAGGTGTTTCACCGATCTAGTCAAGGAACAGTTAAGTTCCGCTTTGTCACTATGTGACGGTCAATGAGGGTTTACGTTGCGAGCTCCTTGGCAAAGCGGAACTTAATTGTTCATTGACTAGATTGGTGAAACACCTGCATTCATTCATATATAGCTTGAGACGGTGACGTACGAGGTAGAAATAGCATGCATGTTGGTCGTTGGGATTTTCACACGCTACACATGCAAGATGTGTCAAAAATGCGTTTTGAGGTCAGTCAGATGCACGTAAACCCAAGTTAGCGTTAACTTAATTGGTCGCGTCAACCTGGGCTTCTGACTTTCGCAGACAGATACACACATGATATCTCCTTCCCCCACTTTGTACTTGGTAATGCCGCCTTCACGTCACACCAGACTTGTAGGCTTAGTTGATGTCACTTAATTTGCTCTGTTGAAAAGTAAAAGGGTCGATCATAGATGTTCTTATGCACGTATACCCACGCACCGAGAAAGTGCAGTGTCTGGTGGTTCGGTGAATGTGAAATGAAAATATTACTACTATAAATTATATAAGTAAGTAATGAATGAATATTTGAAGTTTAGTAAGAAAGGAGAAGACTGGTCGGGCACACAAACCATTTGTTTACATTGGTAAGCCTCCAAACTCGGAACAAATTGTTCTAGTGCTCGATGAGACGAAATCCGCCTTTATTGGCATTAGCGTAGTATTTTAGAGGACGTTCTAGCATAATAATGCCGTGGGAAGTTGATTTTTCGAAAATCACGCGTCCAGTTCTCGATGAAAAAGCAGAATTCTAATCTGTTGTTACTTGCTCATTAGGTAAAACTTCCAACACTAAAATTGCCTTCGAGCTGAAGAACAAAAAAACATTGATATTTGGGCATAGACGTTTACTCTTGCTGTTATGCTAATGTAGCCGTAGGTTGGTAGAGTCGGCGAGCTGCATTCATAAGGTTCTCACGGGGCTGTTTTTATTTGCTACAGCGTTATTATTTGTGGATTATTTGTAAGTAAGGGGGTAGGTGGCCTGGACTAGGTAAAATAAATCGCTTCACATAGCCCGCATTTGATAAACATCACATAGCTTTCTTCGTTATTTAATGCGGCTTTTAACGAAAATCAAGACTAATCGCAACTGCAGGATTCCGGATTTCAGTTGTGATTGTAAATAAGGACCAAAGATCTATGCAAAAAATGCAAGCAGTGGTAATAAGAAACAAGTTGCATCAAGTGCACCGCATTATTTGAATTCTGGAGAATTCTCCGTCTCTATATATCGAGCAGGTTGATGGTACTTGATGTATTGAGAATACATATATATTCACTCGGAAATGTGCGAACACCGATCATATAGGCTTCCGAAATAAACAAAGTTCATATGGTGGTCAGAGGTCCCCAACGGGTGACCGCCTGCCAGGCCGATGCCGGCCAAGTCATAATAGCAGAGAGGGGGGATGAGAGCGTTCGGGGGTTACTTGATGCAGAACTGTTTTGGGCTTACTTTCCTTCATCAGCCAAGGATAATCCTGAACACCAACTGGGTCAGACAACACAAACAAACGCACTCACAGACGGTGCAGTTGGTCCACCACTGGGCTCTACCAGATGGGTCATAAGCACTTCATCGAACCACAGTTCATCAGCGCCTCGCCACCTGCCATTTTCTGTCACTGCAGAAAGGGTATATATTCACTCCGAAATGTGCGAACACCGATCATATAGGCTTCCGAACTAAACAAAGTTTATGAAGTGGTCAGAGGTCCCCACCGAGTGACCGTTTGTGTTGTCCGACCCGGTTGGTGTTCAGGGTTATGCTTGGCTGATAAAGGCAAATAAGCCCGAAGCAGTTCTGTATCAAGTTACCTTCAAACGCTGTCATCCCCCCTCTCTGCTATATATATATATATATATATATATATATATATATATATATATATCCCGCTCCCCATCCCCTAAAGAAGATGAAGAAGAAGAAGAAGGCGCCTTCATGGACCACACTGTATTGGTGCTGACGTTTCGAAAACACGCTTGTTTCCATCATCAGAGTGATAAGGTGATTGTTCCTGCTTGCCTTGATTTGGTTTGTCTTGCTGACTGTCTCGTATGATAGGGGTGTGTTACGTGCGCACCGTGGTCGTCCTGCTGGTCGTTGATTGGGTTTGGCCCAATGCGCCGACCCTGGTCATTCTGTTGGTCCTGGATTGGCCTCTGCCTCTCCGTGGGCGACTGCAGGCGACCTCGTGTGACCCCCGTCACTCGCTCGGCTGTTGTAGTCCCCGGTGGATCTGTCTGCACATCGCGCGCGCGCGAGGGGCGACTGCAACCGGAGTGGTGGCGGCCTCGCGTGTCTCCCATCGGCTGCACGGCTGTTGTAGTCATCGGTGGATCTGTCCGCCCATCGCGCGCGCTCAGCGGGCGTCTGCCATCGGTCTGCTGACAGTCACGTGCGTCCCACATCCCTTGCACGACTGATGTGATCACCACTGGGTCTGCATGCCACTCATGTGCGTCAGGGTGGCTGCTGCGAGATCTCCCCTCATAGTCTGGTGGATAGTTTCGCTGTGGCCTGCCGTGATACGCCCGTTCGCTCGTTTGGGCTCGCCGGTGGGTTGATGATTCATGCCGATCGTGCGAACTGCGGTTAACTCTTGCCCCCTGCTGCAGTCGTGGCTGCCATTGATGAAGCTGTAAATCGCTCATTGGCGTGGTGGGCCTCGGCTGGATCGATTGAAGTCTGGTACGCAGGGCCTGATAGGCCGGATTTAAGCCAATATTTCTATTGATTGTGTCTACGGAGGACCAACTTTCGAGCACCAGTCTGGCCATTTTGTCGTTGGATCGGCCGATGACTTCGGCGTTTTCGAAAGCGAATTTGTGCTTCTCCCGTTTCATGTGGCCATATACCAGTGACAGTCTGTCCTCGCGGTTGACTGCCAGCTGGTGCTCGTGTAGTCTTGTACAGAGGCGTTTTCCCGTTTCACCAATATACCTTGCACTGCAATTTTGGCAAGGTATGCTGTAGACCACTGCTGATTGTTCCGTTGTCGGCAGCGGGTCTTTGGGTCCCATTATCTGCTGTCGAATAGTCGAACCCGGTTTGTGGGCAATCCCAATTCCAAAAGGACTCAGGATTCGAGCTGTCGCTTCCGCAACATTCCTTACATAGGGGATCGCGAGCCAAAACTTCGGTTTTTTGTCGTTCGGCCGCTGTCGGGTGGGTTTTCGTCGGCAGTTACGCAGGAAGGACCGTGGATAACCATTGGCTGAGAACAGGGAGTGTAAATATTTTGCCTCCTCCTTTCTCCCGTCCTCATCGCTACAGTGTGTTTGAACCCGTTGAAATAGAGCTCTGACACAACTGCGTTTGTGACCAATGGGGTGGTTACTTCCGAATTGTAGGATGCGTCTGCCAAAAAGTGCATAAGCCGGGTGTGCCCCTTCGCCCCATTGTCTCCTTACGTGGCACCCCGACATTTGGACTATCGAAATGGTTCTACCAGCGGTTTCGCTTCCTCACCGAAGGCTCCGAGTACACAGTGAAGTCGGCTGAAGAATTTCTGAGGAACATTAAACATCTAGAAATAGATGCAGACGAGGTCGTGTCATTATTCACCTCCATTCCAACCGGTCTCGCCGTCAGCACTATCGATGAACTTTTTCAGGAAAAGTACGAGTAAGATGAACAACAACTCAAACGGAAGCACGTCACAGAACTCTTGGAATTATGCCTCAGGACATTTTTCGCCTTCAACGATCGAGTTTACGAGCAAAAGAAGGGGACACCAATGGGCTCCCCTCTGTCTGGGTTAATTGCCGAGGCGGTCCTGCAGAGGCTCGAGCGACTGGTCTTCCGATCGCACTGTCCAAAATTCTGGGCAAGGTACGTCGACGACACATTTGTCGTAATCAAAAAGAAGGACGTTCAGGACTTCAAGACCTTGCTGAACTCGATATTCCCTGATATTCAGTTTACGATGGAAGAAAGAAGCAATAACCAGTTGCCCTTCTTGGATGTACAAGTAACGAGGACTTCCGAGGGAAGGATACGAACTACGGTATACCGCAAGTCAACAAACACCAGACGCATCCTACAATTCGGAAGTAACCACCCCATTGGTCACAAACGCAGTTGTGTCAGAGCTCTATTTCAACGGGTTCAAACACACTGTAGCGATGAGGACGGGAGAAAGGAGGAGGCAAAATATTTACACTCCCTGTTCTCAGCCAATGGTTATCCACGGTCCTTCCTGCGTAACTGCCGACGAAAACCCACCCGACAGCGGCCGAACGACAAAAAACCGAAGTTTTGGCTCGCGATCCCCTATGTAAGGAATGTTGCGGAAGCGACAGCTCGAATCCTGAGTCCTTTTGGAATTGGGATTGCCCACAAACCGGGTTCGACTATTCGACAGCAGATAATGGGACCCAAAGACCCGCTGCCGACAACGGAACAATCAGCAGTGGTCTACAGCATACCTTGCCAAAATTGCAGTGCAAGGTATATTGGTGAAACGGGAAAACGCCTCTGTACAAGACTACACGAGCACCAGCTGGCAGTCAACCGCGAGGACAGACTGTCACTGGTATATGGCCACATGAAACGGGAGAAGCACAAATTCGCTTTCGAAAACGCCGAAGTCATCGGCCGATCCAACGACAAAATGGCCAGACTGGTGCTCGAAAGTTGGTCCTCCGTAGACACAATCAATAGAAATATTGGCTTAAATCCGGCCTATCAGGCCCTGCGTACCAGACTTCAATCGATCCAGCCGAGGCCCACCACGCCAATGAGCGATTTACAGCTTCATCAATGGCAGCCACGACTGCAGCAGGGGGCAAGAGTTAACCGCAGTTCGCACGATCGGCATGAATCATCAACCCACCGGCGAGCCCAAACGAGCGAACGGGCGTATCACGGCAGGCCACAGCGAAACTATCCACCAGACTATGAGGGGAGATCTCGCAGCAGCCACCCTGACGCACATGAGTGGCATGCAGACCCAGTGGTGATCACATCAGTCGTGCAAGGGATGTGGGACGCACGTGACTGTCAGCAGACCGATGGCAGACGCCCGCTGAGCGCGCGCGATGGGCGGACAGATCCACCGATGACTACAACAGCCGTGCAGCCGATGGGAGACACGCGAGGCCGCCACCACTCCGGTTGCAGTCGCCCCTCGCGCGCGCGCGATGTGCAGACAGATCCACCGGGGACTACAACAGCCGAGCGAGTGACGGGGGTCACACGAGGTCGCCTGCAGTCGCCCACGGAGAGGCAGAGGCCAATCCAGGACCAACAGAATGACCAGGGTCGGCGCATTGGGCCAAACCCAATCAACGACCAGCAGGACGACCACGGTGCGCACGTAACACACCCCTATCATACGAGACAGTCAGCAAGACAAACCAAATCAAGGCAAGCAGGAACAATCACCTTATCACTCTGATGATGGAAACAAGCGTGTTTTCGAAACGTCAGCACCAATACAGTGTGGTCCATGAAGGCGCCTTCTTCTTCTTCTTCATCTTCTTTAGGGGATGGGGAGCGGGATATATATATATATATATATATATATATATATATATATATATATAGCAGAGAGGGGGGATGACAGCGTTTGAAGGTAACTTGATACAGAACTGCTTCGGGCTTATTTGCCTTTATCAGCCAAGCATAACCCTGAACACCAACCGGGTCGGACAACACAAACGGTCACTCGGTGGGGACCTCTGACCACTTCATAAACTTTGTTTAGTTCGGAAGCCTATATGATCGGTGTTCGCACATTTCGGAGTGAATATATACCCTTTCTGCAGTGACAGAAAATGGCAGGTGGCGAGGCGCTGATGAACTGTGGTTCGATGAAGTGCTTATGACCCATCTGGTAGAGCCCAGTGGTGGACCAACTGCACCGTCTGTGAGTGCGTTTGTTTGTGTTGTCCGACTAGCTGGTGTTCAGGGTTATGTTTGGTTGATGAAGGCTAATAAGCCCGAAACAGTTCTGTATCAAGTTACCCCCAGACGCTGTCATACCCCCTTACCGCTACTATGACTTGGCCGGAATCGGCCTGGCAGGCGGTCACCCGTTGTGGACCTCTGACAACCACATGAACTTTGTTTAGTTCGGAAGCCTATTCGATCGGTGTTCGCACATTCCTGAGTGAATATACCCGATCAGCAGTGACAGCAAATGGCAGGTGGCTAGGCTCTGATGAACTGCGTTTCGATGAAGTGCTTATGACCCATCTGATAGACACCAGTGGTGGACCAACTGCGCCGTCTGTAAGTGCGTTTGTTTGTGTTGTCCGACCAGCTGGTGTTCAGGGTTATGCTTGGCTGATGAAGGCTAGTAAGCCCGAAACAGTTCTGTATCAAGTTACCCCCAGACGCTGTCATACCCCCTTACTGCTATTATGACTTGGCCGGAATCGGGCTGGCAGGCGGTCACCCGTTGGGGACCTCTGACCACCACATGAACTTTGTTTAGTTCGGAAGCCTATTCGATCGGTGTTCGCACATTCCTGAGTGAAAATATATATATATCTGTATCTGATCAGTGTACGCCTATCTACTAATGTATGGTCCCCATCAACAACCGTCGAGACATCGAGCCTGATATTTCGATGGATAGGGCATCTGCCCCTGACATAGGAGACGCGGGTTCGAAACTCGAGGGTGGCGGCAATTTCCGCTGCTACACTTAAGTAGAGTACGTTCAACCCACGATACCTAATGAGGCAGAAATGGCCATCCTGGACGCTCTTTTCTTACGGTAAAGTGTCCTAAAAATAACAAATACGTGACTAAAACTTAGTAAGTAACATTACAATAAGTCATGTGGCAAAAAGGTTCGGGAGTGCCGGAACCCACTGGACATCAAAAACCAGGGCGGGTGTGCCCTGTATCTGATTATTGTACGCATATCTATTAATATATGCATTTATAACAAGGCAAGGCGATCACGGGAACCAAGGATTTAATGTCCTAACGTTTCGGAATCAGACAAGCTCCCATTGTCAAAGGTGGTAAATGCACGAACGCTCACAGTATTTAAAGGTTAAATTTAGCTAGGCATGGGGATGACTGTTATCATGTGGTTGCAGGCTCGTATCGTCACGGGGTGGTGGTGGCGTTGTTGTGATAATTGCCGTTGATCGAGTTTGCATTGTTCGTCGGTTGGGCCCAGCCGACGTCATGCCGCGTTCATACCTTCCCCTTGAGGTGCAAATTGCGGTTGCCATGTTCGCGTTGACGTTTCGGTTGCTACTGGCCTGGCAGTTAAAATCGCCGTCGTCTCTAACCGGCGTGGGCTCGTGTTCACCTGTGTTCATATTCAATTGGCCATCTCGCAGGCTTGCGGGCGAAACAGCTTGTCCCCCATTTGTGTTTGCGTCGGGTGGTCCTACGCCCTCGTTTGTGCTGTCGGCTGGTGCGACTGGTCGGCGATCCTGTCTGTGGTTCTGCTTCTTGTGCTTCTTCCGCAGAACTTGTTAGGCTATTGGTAGCGTCCCACACCGATTAATGGAGTAAGTTGCAGTATGCCAGGCTTCGAGCGTCTCCCTGGGCGTCTGGTCGCTTCCACGCCCTAGGATCTCAGCGTCTTTGAAAGTGAACTTGTGCACAGTGGCTGCACAATGTTCTGCCATTAGAGAGCGTTCTTCCTGCCTGCGCACCGCTCCCTCGTGCTCGGTCATGCGCGTCTGCAATTTCTCGCCCGTTTCCCCTACATAGTACACTTTGCAGGAACTGCAGTTGATCCGGTACACGACGTTGGCAGTTTCACCTCGAGACAGGCTGGCCTTTAGTTTCATTACCAATCGTCTGATCGTTGCCTCGGGTCTGTGGGCGATGCTGATACCCAATGGTTGCAGGAGTCGAGCAACTGCTTCAGACACATTTGCGATGAACGGTAGCGCCCGCCAGACTTTTGGTTGGTTGACCGGTGGCTTTCTAATCGGGTTAGCCCGCCAACTCCCATTGATGGTGAAAAGCTGCCGTAGATAGCGGAGTTCGGCCACTTTGTCGGCTGTTTCGCTGCAGCGGGTCTCAGCCCTCTTGTATAGACCTCATACACAGCTGTGTTTGTGACAAAATGGACGGTTGCTTTGGTAATTCATGATCTGCTGAATGTTGGTAGCCTTCCTGTAAACCGTCCTGCTGAGGTTCCCGACAGTCTTCCGATGAACCAACACGTCTAGGAATGCTAGTTGTCCATCGTTTTCTGCCGCCATTGTGAACTGAATATCTGGAAAATGGAGTTCAGGAGGGCATGGAATTTGTCGACTCCTTCCCGCTTGATAATGAAGAAAGTGTCGTCCACATAACGCGCCCAAAATATGGGCTTGTGGGCGGCGAACACTAAAGTTTCTTCCCTCTGCAGAACGGCCTCAGCGACAAAGCCAGATAGAGGTGATCCCATTGGTGTACCTTTGGTTTGCTCGTAGATTGTCCCTTCAAAGGTAAAGTAAGTTCTGAGGCGGTAGTTCAGCAACTGCATGAGATGTCTGCGTTAAGGTGCTTTGGCTGCCTCGATATATTGGCTGTCCAGTAGGTCGCTTACAGTTTCAATGGCGAGACTCTGTGGGATCGAGGTGAATAATGAGGTGACGTCAAATGATATCATGATCTCATCTGCCTCGAGGTTCAATCCAGTGATTCTCTCCAGAAAATCCGTGGCTGATCAGACTGTCGTACCTGAGGCCGACGTAAGGGGATTCATGCGTCGGAACATCCATTTGACAAGGTTAAATGTGGGTGTGCCATGGAGCGACACGATCGGACGAAGTGGAACACCCTCTTTGTGAAATTTGGGTAGGCCGTAGAGCCTTGCCATGGCTGCTTCGTTCGGCTTGATGGTTAATCATTCTGTTCTGGTCATCGCACCATTGTTCTGTAGCGCGGTTATTGAGGAGTTGATTTGATTTACCAACGTTTTCATCGGGTATCCTTCACACTTATTGTATGCTTGGTGGTCCTCAAGCAATGCGTTGGCCTTCTGTAGGTATTCGGCTTTGTCTAGTACAACTGTACACCGCCTTTTGTCTGCCGATAGTCGGCCTTCAGCATCCCCAAGGCTTCCTGCTATGCCAACCAGTTTCATTCACAAGTTCAATAAATGACATTTTAAGGCCAACCAGCACAACTGTGTGTTAAAGTTACGTTATTCCAGTAAGCTGTCATTTTATTCAAATTATATTCGGGTTGGTCGACAGTTTGAAGTAGACAAAAAACTTTATATGAATAGCGCGTCCTAAGCGCACTGAATATCTTTAGCACACACGTAGACGGATTGGAAACGTCAGTCAGAGCCCATAGTATGGTCATAAAAATATTTTATACCCTTTTGGAAAGGATTTTCCAATCTTCACAAGACTCATTTTTGATTGTCCTAAAATTAGGAGTGAAGAATTAGGCTGTCTAGCCTGTGTGTATGCGTTCAAAACAGTGTCATTTGCAAATTCCGCGTATGAGAAACTACTACTGTTGAGATTACAGTTTTTTACTTCTCTCCACAACCAACCATCAACAGGCAAAAAACTAAATTATTACTATATTTAACCATTCGTTGACATCCGTCTGTTTACATTTTCTTGTGGAGTTCCATTTTTAACAATGGCTAGCAATAGGACGCAAGTTAAAATACATTTAGGGAATGCCAAACCCACCTGTGTCACTCTTGGGTGAGGAGTTGAAATTTGTTTCTTGCAAAACTGGCGGTTCAGCTTCTTGTTCCACAGGAACCGTAGTCTTCTGTTTTCGTAGCACGAAGGAGCCTTCAGCGACCCAGATCTATTGACATTTAATAATAATATTAATTTCAAGTTTTTTCTGAAAACAACATAGTAGGAGAACATTGCCACCTTCTCCCTGAGACAGCTGTCTAGGGAGTTCAACTTGTTGAATATTTTGTTGTTACTGTGGGGGCTGTTTATAATGAATCCTTGCCTTTTTAGAAATGTTGCAACTTATTATGCAACAAGTCTCACACCCGATTCACCTATTTGACTTGATCTCGTAGATGCCAATGCTCCAGCCGAAAGTCGAACAACGTGAGAAAAACTCACTGAATAAACAAGACTTACCGGCTGACTCTGCTGATAACGAATGACCGAGAGCAGATTATTCAACCAGTCAGTCTCGTCAAGGTCGCCCTCCTGGAAACTGTTCAGCAAGGGCACACAGTCTGTTATGAGGTGGGGGATGGTCTGGCGTAGACTGAGGGCTTCGGCCCAGAGGTGGCGACTCTTCTCCTTTGTGGATTTTCCCCTGCGGCCACTGGCAGTGGAGCTCTCACTGGTGAACTGTTGTTGCTGCTTATCGAGAATCGACTTGATTTGCTCTGCACTTGAGGCAGTAAACAGCAGAACAATGGGTGGGAGACCGTTCTGAATGAGACCCTCTACGGACGAGGGCCGTAAATCTACCACTGGATGGATGCCGCGCTCCATGATCGCCTGAACGGGAAGATCAACAACGAAGGAGAAAGACAATGGGAGTGAAAGCAGGAAATTTATCGAAGCCGGCGACAGGTAAGACGCGGAAATACAAACCTGTCACAATACAGGTGCCCATCGGCTAAATTCAAGGCGCAATAGAGCTTTTGCAAATGTAAGAGTTAATGCTGAATTTAGGGTAAGAACACGGGATAGGTACGTTGCCTGGATTTTAGTGCAAGACTTAATCTATTCAGTTAACCAAATTGTGAAAAAATTTGCGGCCTCGGTGAAAGTTAAACCCACACAGCAGGGAAGACTTTTGCGCAGCCAACGCTCTACTAATTGAGCTATGAGGATCACCGTCAGCCGTGAATTTAATCATATTTTGGTCAGTTTGCTTGCTCAACCTGGTACTCGCATGGGATCTACCATTACGAATGCAGTAAGGTGACTGCCCAAGCAGGATTTCCCAAGCAATCATCTAGAGTCCACCAGAATGACTACTAGGCTCACTTAATTATTACGGGGTTTGGCAGATTTGAATAATTCAGTCGACCTTATTGTGAAACATTCGCGACTTTGGCTGCTGTGTGGGTTAACGAAAAAAAACTAGTACACCATAGACTGTTACTTTTGTGAGACAAATTTGTACCTGTATTGCACTCATCCGTATGACGCCGGCCGACATTTCTGACCAACCTTCCGCCTCGACTGGCTTTCCAGAAATCGGGGGAATCTCGAATGGGAGTCGCTCGCCAAGAGAGCCGTCCACTGTTCCCTCGAAGGTTGTAGTTTCCACCAGTAGCTGACGCGCCCTGTCTGCCAAGGGACCGTACAGTACAATTGGCCTCGGCAGAGGAAAGCTCTCCATTTTCACCACGCGTAGGTAGGGATTGGATGGGATGGTGTCCGCTGCTTCGACAAATGTCTGCCAAAAGAGACGCTGATAAAATAGCGTCAGTCTGCTCGATAGCGAAGCTTATACCCAGAAATGCGAACTTCTATACATATCCTAAGTAAAATGAGATATTTCCTACAATTATCATTTCCTTATTTTCGCGTTTCCAATGGTGTTTCACACAGCTAATTTTCCCACCCATTCGATTTCAGATATCTGGGTAGGCTTGGGAAGATCTCTTTAAATAATATACTAAACAGTATGGACTGTATACATATATATATGGAACAAAGGTGCTCATTCGATCTATCTGGTAAGGGCAGATACTTGTCCCGGAAGTGCCTTGAGGCTCGTACTTGAGCGATATCAG
>JAYGXS010000002.1:28878392-28893425 GCA_036362985.1 Ligula intestinalis | reverse complement strand
GGGGGGGGGGGGGGGGGGGGGGGGGGGTTGTGCGCACAGAGTTGACGTCTTTCCTTCGCGCCTTTCTACCGCCCCCTGTGGGGATTTCGTTGAAAACTGCGGGCACATGTCTCGGTGCTCGGAACAAACGAGATGTTGGGCCCTGGCCGTAATTACCTCCTATTGTGAATTGCTAAACAAAGTTTCAGACAGGACCTGGACCTGGTGGCTCAGTGGATAAGACGTTCGTCTCTAGCTCACTGGTCCCGGGTTCAAAACTCGAGTGTAGCGGCAGTTTCTGAGGCTATACTTGAGTCAGGTAACTCTGACCGGTGAAGGGTAATGACCCAGACATACGCGTATCTCAGAGTCCTAACGTTTGCCAGTAATACATTGGTTACTTACAGGGGTATTCATTTATATAGACCCCTGTGTTTATTTATATAGACCCCTGTATGCATTTATATAGACCCCTGTATGCATTGCAATATTTCCGTCGGGCACCAAGGCAATTACATTCGCATACATGCTCTGGATGCTTATGAGTGTGGGTGTATTTTTATTTCTACAGGCACCACTGACAACCGCTTTCTCGAGTAATTGATTTTTTTTCATCATTCATGAAATGGTGGACTGTGACGTTGGCACCTGTAGCATCCCCAATTCCTAAACGATTTCTCGCTCGGTCATCTCATTTTGAGCATTGACCATCTCAGCAACAAGCTGCTTAGTTGTTTTCAATGCTTGTTTCAACCATCTCTTCTCAAAAGCAGTTTTGAAATCTCGCTCGTAATTTTCATTCTTGTTCAGGTTTTTCGAAATTCTTTTGGCTGTCGAATAAGACAAATTGAGCGTCTCGCCTATCCTCTTCAGAGGGATGTTCTGCTCAATATTGAGAAGAGAAGGCCGAAACAAACATCGAAAACAACTAAGCAGCTTGTTGCTGAGATGGCCAATGCTCAAAACGAGATGACCGAGAGAGAAACCGTTCAGGAATTGGGGATCCTGCAGGTGCCGACGTCACAGTCCACCATTTCATGAATGATGGAAAAAATCTATTACTCGAGAAAGCGGTTGTCATTGGTGCCTGTAGAAAGAAATACACACACACTCATAAACATTCAGAGCATGTTTACGAATGCAATTGCCTTGGTGCCCGACAAAATATTACAATGCATACAGGGGTCTATATAAATGCATCAAGGGGTCTATATAAATGCATACAGGGGTCTCTATAAATGCATACAGGGGTCTATATAAATGAATACCCCTGTAAAGTTAGCGAGTAACATAATTATTTCGGTGAGTAAAGTGGAAGTGTCCTCAGGTCGCAGGATGAAACAAGCCAGTGTTGGTGAATCCTGGGCGAGATCGGAGTACATTCATTTGCTAAAATTTCAGATAGCTCTTCGGGAGGTCGCATCAACTCTGACCTCGAAAGCTAAGACTGCCATGCGCTCACAAGGATAAAGCGTCTTGAAATGGTCCGGGAAGCTAAACTGCATCCTCGTACAAACAACCGAAAACATATATGAGTTCAGCTAGACCTTCGGTTTTCCTGCCACCAACCGGTTACGTACTTGTATATTTTTTAAACACATATGAATCCCGAAACTTCCATTGTGTTCACCTTATCACCAGATTTATAATATCGACGAGTTTATTTTAGGGAACTTGGAAAACATATAAACCGATTCGCAGATTGCAGTCTACATGGTGCCAGTGAATACAAAAATCAATACTTTCTGTACATACCCTTACAATATTTAAACATTACTTTGTGAACTAACTTTATATATATTTGGCCATTCATTTACGTAGTCTGGAGGCCATTTTTGTGCACTGCAAAGGCAACAGGTGAAAAGCTAAAGAAAATCAAATTTTATTCTCCATAACACATTGCCAACTGCAGCAGAGGTTGGTTTTCTGCATTGTTAGGTTTATACATAATAATAGTTTTTCTGGAGAAATCAAACCATAAATCGCTAATACAACCACGCGCACCTCGTCACCTGTCTCGGCCGTCGGTCCGCCAGGACACTGACATTTTGACCGCATTCTTCTTAGATAACAACGTTGCAAATATACAGGTCGAAAGCTAACGTATGCTCGCCAATTTGTTTTTGAATTTTCCATTGCGAATGTTCACAGCTTTTAATTTAGTCCTAGTAAAGTACTAGTGACCTCACTGGAATTGTCGACGTGATGCAAGGCGTTAGAAATGAAAATGATTTCTTGGCTTGAAGAAGCAAGCTCCAATTGATCATGGGGCCGTATAGGTAATGCTTATTCTTGATTCCTCGCAAAGCTAAAACAGACCCATATCTGAACTGTCCAGTACCATTAGCTACGTCCTAGGTACTCGAACGGTCATTGAGACTTCCGTGGAAAGAACCTTCATTTTGAACTCCAGGAAAGCTATACTAGTGTAAGATTTAAACTGCTCACCAACTTTAGACAAAAAAACATACTTAAATAACTACCATGTGCATTGTAGTAGGTGTAGTTATGTTTATTGCTGTACAGAATCTTTTATCCACTTTTACTACGTATTTGAACACTGCGACTCCCCCAACATGGAAATCGTTAGCATCCTGTAGATACTTTTAGTTTTATTAGTGACAGTTTAGTTTTTCGTTTATTTTTATGATTTTATTGAGGTCAGTTTTTAGTTTCATCTATTTTTTAAACGAAATGCGGTTGCTTTTCGTCTTATCATACTACAGTATCTGTCCAAATACATCAGAAACTACTGAGTTTTAAAAAATGGTGAGGAGCCTATCTTTCATGGTTTTATTTTAATCTATAAATTTCGATATGGAGTTGATGTAGAATTGTATCCCTTTTCGCGGGTACTTTTGCACAGTTCTTATTTCCTATTATCGCGCGCCAATCATTAGGTATTTAAAAAATTATTACCATTATTTTCTGCTTTTATGCATTCTACTTTTTAATTTATTTTTTTCTTCACCCCGATATATCCTACCAATATAACTCCTAGTACAGACAGAATAGTCTAACGTTGTTGAAGAAATTTAATTTTGCCCTACACTAGTTTTCAATCAGGTAGGAGTGGATAAGGCCTTACCTAACATTTTGCATCACTGAAAGATCTGTATTATTTACAGAAACTATTTTACGGCCACTATCCGCCGCGTCTTCTGTGAAATGATCTCTTCGTGCTGATTTATATAAGCTTTCACCAATCGGAATTCTCCTGGGTGCGTAACGGCGTCTCCAGCAAGAGAACCCTGACAGATGGCGGCCATCCAAAACGATTGTTGAGGTCTGCCGCAATTACTCTACTGCTTTTCCTTGGACCGTATCTGTTAAGCTGTGTGTTTCTAAAATGTCGCCAGTGCGGTAGGTTAAGACAGCGTCAGTAAATGCAACTCCGTGCCAAAAAGTCAATTTCCACAGCCCTAACGAACAACACTCACTTGCCTGTTGTCGGCATTGTGGTTGCGGTAGGTGCGTTGTAAAACCGATTTGACTTCCAAATGTAGACTGGGGTTTTACAATCGGGCAACTCTTAGCCTTTTCAAACAGAGCAAGTAAAATAACGCATGATTAAATACAGTCAGCACCCTGTCTTCCGTTTTCTCTATCTCTTAAGAATACTGATCACGTAATACCTTCCATAAAAACAATTCACGTCACCTACTCGTTTAAAACTAAGAAAAAGGTTAAGGGTATCCCCCTTTTTTGTCTCCTTTCGACCTAATGGTGGCCGTTATGCTAAATAAGCCTGAGTAACAAGCTAGATAAGTGTTCGCATGGAGTACATTAAGCCCCGAATGTCAACCCGGCTGTAGTCATCGCTAAAAGGAATACTTAGCTAAGAAAGTTTGTCAATAGAGACTAGGGAGAACGGGAAGGCCCCGCTGCTGTCCTCAGCCAGCCAGCCGTAGGTGTACCCCCCCCCCCTCCCCTGGGGCCAGAGTTTTGAACACGGAGCTGTTGCGGTCTAAGTAATCGTTGCCCTTAGAACAGTACAATCATCAGGCCAAATCCCCAGGTTGGAAAGTAAAAGGCAGAAGGCACCTGTGAGAGAGATTTATTGTGTACAGAAATCCCCATTGCCATCCCAGACGGCAGTGGGCACTGGCAAAGCCAGGGCTAGTGTTGACTGCGTCCAGCTAGACCTAACTTTTGCATTACCGTGAAGCGAGTTCAAGTGGTTTGCTATTGGTGTGTTACAGTTGCCCGAAGGGATGTCATCTGCAGAGGTATTTGCTTCAGCGGCCGAGGGGTGGCGTATTTAAGTGGCCATTAGGTAGGCATGCTTATTTGGATGCGCATGCATGCGCGGGTGTGTGCGTGACTGGATAAGCTGATGTCAACTGTGGGGGGCCACCGTAACGCCGAAGCTTGGGAGACAATGGTGCAGCTATTATTAGTTAGCCAGAAACAGTTGCGAGGCCAAGCCTCGGGGATGGAGGCGCCAGTGAAAGAAAGCATTGGAACAGCCGTTTGTGATTACGCATGACCTTGGGGCTGCGAACCTTGGAGAACGTAGGGAGACAGGCATTGTTGTCGTCCGCCACAGATCCAGCTGGTCATGGAACATTTTTAGTGAAAGTTTCTACTATCTGAGTCACCAAGCTCGCGGCCTATCGGTTTTAATCGGGCCGTAGCATTTCAATGATTTGACTGTACGAAACAAAATTCTCTTTCCATGTTTCCCAGGCGTCAAAATCTAGAGCCCTCTTGAGCGGTTGCTTGATAAACAGTGAGCGACAACGCAGAAGAGATGCCGGAAAACATGAGGGAGGTTGGAGCCGTGAGGAATTTTACGCTTCAAAGCATATTTCAGTACCTGTTACCTTTAACCGAACAAAAAAGGAAAAATTTAGGCAATTTCTTGAGAGAAATGTACTTCCAAATAAGGATGGTTCGATTCTGTGAGGTTTGCAATGTAAACCGTGAATAGAGGGATGCTTCTTCGTTGATGAGAACGGACGGGGAGGGGTAGCGGACGGTGACCTACTTTATTGCATTTAGAAATGATAGATGAGTAGGGAGATGACCTTGTCAGCAATTTGACAAGTGACCCCAGCACTGCTATCACTGTCAATGTCAGTATCCCTGAAGGTGGTCAGAGTTCGCTCTCCGGCCAGCCAGGGGTCCGCCGGGCGAGCCTCATGCCACCTGCGTGTAGCCTGTGCTGCCGTTTCATTCTCCGAGGAGGAGTTCGCGTCTGTCAGGGTAGCAGCATGCATCACTGACAGGGCCCAGCAACGTATTTCCTCACCTCGGCGGTCACATCGATGGGTGTGAAAGCGAGGCAGAGTGAGAACTACTGGTTTTAGAAATTGAAGTCCCTTTGGTCCGCACATCACAAGTGGGCTGACGATATGCGGCTTTCCACTCTCCGAGGCCACGTCACTGCCACAAGGTCCCTCCTTCCCGTCATAGACCTGAGTAAAAAAGGTCGATTAGTAGTTGCCATTTGCTTTGTTTTGAAAAATTTAAGATGAAAGTGCCGATTCCCAAAGATTAATTTAACAAAGGCTAACTGGCTACTGTGTAAATAGCAAGTAGTAATTCCATCTAACATAGCCAACTAACCCGTAAGTAGAGCGTCTGCTTTGTCGACGATTCGGGAAGCGCATCAACAGGGATTTCCAGCATCACACCATGCTCAGGGATTATTAGTTTTCCACCTGTATGATCAAATTCACCGGAGGTTTCAGCAACTACTGCTCTCGGCTCGGAAATGATTCCACAGGGCATATTTCTTGCCGATAATGGCTTTCTGCTTATTCCATATGAACGTGGAAAATCATCGAACACAAACCAAGAGTCTCCCTTGTCTTCCTCTCCACGCTCTTCCAATTCCTCCCCTTTTACTGTGCTCTGATCGCTGTCGTCATCTTGTTCGTCCAGGACCTTCAGTTGAGGTACGATGGGGAAAGTCATCAGGGCCTTGTCACTCGTGCCATCCACAAAGCTGGAAATGGGGTCTGTTTGAAGGATCTCATCGACTGTAATGCCTCTCCTGAAGCGGAATTTTGAACTTAGGTCCTTAGCATCTGATGCAGCATGCTCACTAGCGATTCTAAATTCATCAATGTGCAAAGTTTAAATTTATTTTTTAGGGAAGAACGGTAAAAAAGACAGGGGGAATGAGTACATAAAGGTAAGTGTTTTCAAAGAGAGTTCACTGAGAATTGGTTGAATGCAGCTTTAAGAGCTTAGCACTTGGGCAGAATATGAGTGTTACCTGCAGCATACAATTCTTTGAAGTGCGAAAAATATCCTGGAGGCGGTGAGTTTAAGTTGATTTTTGAAAATTCCCCTCAAAGAATTCAGAAGACCAGTTGGCGAACATGCAAGAGTTTTCGATAAATTTTTGTCAGACCAGTGCAGTAATTTTGGAGGGCGTACACGTTTCAAATATTCGATCCCAAATTTTGGACTTTTCATGCAATTAATACCATTCTATGAGTGATGAAGCCTCTTGATTGTCACCGGGGATGACTTTTTTTCATACAAAAATGGTGCAGATTGATGTATTAAGGGTACATAGTCTTTCTGGGTGAGTCAGTGAAAAAGCGCAGACGGGAACCCGGGAAACAGACTATGCCAATATGTTCGGAAATACTATTGCCAAAATATGGATGATATTACGAGTACAAATTTGCTGATGACATTTAATTTTGAAAATTTTTTTATAGCAATGCTGATTACTCGTCGATCACTAGATAAACAGTTCTGCCTAGAAGTGACCCACTAAAAGATGCTGAGTGTTTTCCATGTCTACGAATAACCCTCACATCGTTTGACAGCAACTCGTTAGTTCCGGAAAATTCTGGACAAACCCCTGAAAACTGGAAGAGTTTACAATTAGTTTTATCAAGCTCACCCAAACGCATCTCTAAAAACAATTTTTCATCTACGATAAAGCCTATTGCATGCAATTAAAGGGCCAAGGGTCTATCTCAAACTGACTCCTATATCTTAGCTGTCTTTCAAAGCACTCTCTGCAGTCAAATTTAATGTAATTTCAGGCCGCTAGAAAGTTGTCTAGACTAGGTTGAATATGAGGATTCCGCAATATAGCATACTGCTGAGGATGAGCCAACCGCGTGTCCACCAGCAGACTTGGCCGTACGGATTCGATGTAAGTCAGTTGTACGTCCGGGTTGACAGAAAGGGCTGAGAGTTTGATTTTTTCAAGCGCATTCCAGTCCGCGATGGCCTCATCCAGCCCACTGCTATCCTCCTTGTCTGGCCAACCCAGCGACTGCTTCGCGTCTCGGCGTGAACCTAGGAGAAATGCGAGGCGTGCTTTGATTAAATAGACTATCAGGATGGAACACGGTCCAAAGCGTTGAGACAACTAGTAAGAGTGTGGGGGTGGTGTTTGATTAGAGTAATTAATTGGATCCGATTGTGAAAAACTCAGCAGCCTCGGCAGGATTCGAACTCGCACCAGCAAGGGAAGGTCAACGCTCTGGCCAACTGATCTACGAGGCCCCACCGGTGGCAGTGAGTTTAATCACACTTGGGTCACTTTACCAGCCCAACCTACTACAACGGATGGAATCCACCAATTCTGTTACAGTAAGCTAACTGCCCAAGCAGGGTTTCCAAGACAATCAATTTAGAATCCACCAGATTACTACCAGGCACACTTAATTAGGCAGGGGGGGGGGGGGGGTCGACAGATTTGAATAATTCATTGGGCTCAGTTGAGAGGACTGCTGTATCCCTGGTAAACCTCACATACCATACAGAGCATCTGCGCACATTTTTCGTTCGTAATTGCCATCAGGCAACTGGACCTACAGAAGGACAACCAGTGGAAGTTAAAGGTTTGTTTGTAAACAGGCAAGGGAATTGTCTCTGATGAAGAATCCGCGACGGACTTCGAGATGGCAGGCGAATAGAAGTCTTGTCCCAGCGATCGAATCTTCTTCTTCTCTTCCCTAGACAAGTCAATGTCTTAAGTGCAAAAACCCTCGTGTATGAACCAATTTTACTGTAATTCGCAGTGCCCAAGAGCAGCCGACAGAGCAACCCTTGAGCACGGTATTCGCGATACCGCATGATTACATTCTGCCAATGTAAGCCTCTGTAGTATTTCTGATCTACGTTGAGGATTTCCTGATAGAGGGCTTAGAATTCCTCTTTAAATATGCACAAAAAGTACTGTTTTAGATATGTTGTCCTAAAATGCATGCAAGAGTCGAACTAGGAGTCCAAAATTCCTAAATAATTCAGAGGCTTTGATTTGATTAAAAAAACAACAACGGTACCACATCTCCCCGACAATTTCTGACAACCCAGTTATTTTCGCCTATAAAGTAAAAGTTAGCATCCAAGATGACAAATTATATTTTCATATACCCTTTTGGTGACAGTTAGATATCCGTTCATTACGGAAACCCAAAGAAAATAGACCTGTTCAGTCTTTAAAGTATGCCAGAGATCCCCTTTTAGCCAACACAATTTTCTATTTTCGTATGTTGTCGGTCAGTAAGACGGGTTTATGTTTTTTTAAATAATAAGCGTTTTCCCTCATCATTGGATTGTTGAATAAGATATCTCCCGACAACTTGTTTACTAAATCCGTTAAATCGAACTACGATAAAACAACTTATTTTCTTTGGCTGAGCAGCACAGTAATGCAGGTTACTGACATTCCTCGTGTTGCTAACGGACACAAACGAGAGCCATTTATGGTTTAACGTCCTTTCTGGAGGGGTTTACAGCACAATTTAGCCGAATGCTAATGAACTTGCATGTGGTTATGCATCCACTCGCCGGACCATCCGTGTGTGCTTTAGCCGTGAGGCTATCTACCCGTGGCAGTTTTGTACGCCTTATATGCATATAAACACTTTTGCGTCCGAGCAATCGATATGCAAATTTTTCCGGAGTTTCAGCATACCGGTATAGAAGTTCTAGCTCAGCTGACCACACAACTGATGAGTAATACAAACGAGCAAGACAACTTCTTCGTTTAGCTATCACATCCTCCTTTCGAAAAAATTGTGGCGTCTGAGCTTTGAAGGTACTCTAAATTGTAGTGTTATATATATAGCTAGGAGGATTTATGCTCTTGCAAAACAAAAAGGTTTGATCAATTCGCGGGAGAAACCCACAGGTGGAACTTCTCTGAGATGTGAAAGCCCGGATGAAGCTAGAAAAAACGTACAGGCTTACTGAAATGACGTTATCAGACTTAGGTTTAGGAACTTTATGATCAGCACCTGAGGCTCAAGCAGTATTTGTTTAAACTACCGACGCGAGTATTCATTCACGGTGTCTGTAAGCCTACGCAATATAATATCGTATCATTGAACTTGAAAGTATGTCACAGAAAATAAGAAAGACTGAACGAAGCAATGGGAGCAAAGCCAAGTTTGCTATATGAGCCCTTACTAGTCTTATTGCTCTTTCTTGATCAATCAATCTAGTGGCAAAACGACTATACTTACTCGGTTCAAGTCTTTAAAGCACATTTAACGCCTCTTCCTTTTTAATGTCCTATGCACTATTTGTGTCTTTTTTGCCCCAAAAGAATATTTTAAGGCAGGGAATACCACTTAAACCTCTTTTTATTATCTACTATCAGGGTATTTAGGATGCTATGGACGGATTGAATGGAATAGCCTCGTGATATTCCAAAAAGAGTTGCCTATCCATATGCCAAATTCGTTTTGTCATCTCCTTTTTGAAATCATCTAAGGGTGTCCCAAGGGCCTCAAATACTCTTTTGCCAAATCAGAACATTAATTTTCTAATTCAAATTAGATTTAAACTTCCCCAATGGTCACATTACTTTTAAACTCATCACTATCATTGACCTTTTTCGGTGTAAGACTGAATTTAACTCAAATAACCTTATGTATCACTCTACGAGGCCGCACAACTGTAAAACCGCCAGACGTCCTGGTGTCCAAGCAACATCCCAAAATAACAAACATCCTCGACTTCCTTAAATTTATTTCCCAGACAAAATCTAACAAAACCTCTTCTGACCGTCGTGGTAAAGGGAGGGGAACAATGACACGGAAAGGAAAGTCAACAAGTACAAGGAAAGGAAGCGGGGAAGGAAAATGGATAGGGACTGAGGCTTGTGGAGACGTAAGTAAAGAGCGAAACCTGCGACCCGGCTCACAGTCGAGAAGGCTCCCGTTCAGAGTAAACTACCTATATGGCGTAACAGAGACAAAAATAATTTCAGTCTTAGGATTCAACAGCATTACTCGCTACGATTGAAGAAAAATTACCCAAAGACGGTCTATCAGATAGTTGGAGGATGATAACGGACATCAGCCTGTGACTGATCAGTCGAAAGAAGCTTTTAGGGATTACCTGATAGACCGTATGGCCAAAACAGGTACTAGTATAAAGACTAAGCACGTGCTTCGCCGGTATTCTGTGAGGTATTCGGTTCATGAGTAAGTCCCCCAGCGTTCCCTGTGTGTTTTCTCGTACATAATCTAGTCGTGAAAATGATGATTTTTTATTTCCTCGGAAATAAAGCGCTTACTTGGAGTGCTTCAGTCTATTTACTGGTTTATCGGCGTAAACTGAAATTTGGTACATTAATATTTGGGCCGATTTATATCAGCCACAGCGTAATACCCGTATAATATTCCTTAAATTTCCAACGGAAGTCTAGAAGTGTATATAGAGGTTACCTGATAGGCCATACCGACAGCAAAGGTACTATATAAAAGCCCAGAAGTAAGTTTTGCCCGTATTCTGACACTGCTTGTGTGACAGAACTGCCAGGGGTTCGGCTCATCGGGGGTTCTGTGCTGTCAATATGGTGCATCACTTAACCCCTATATATACGACTTGCTGCCCGTTGGCATTTTAACGAATTATACGTAGTTATCCGGCTGTGGCTGGTAGAAATTGACCCTAGAATATACTGAGGTAGTCCAAGTTAGAGATTAATTTAGGAGGAAACTGAAAATCATATAAAGTGGTTTTTGCCTGTATATGAATAACTAGCTCCGACCAAAAGAACATGTCTGACGGAATTTTCTAACGTGCTCGAATAAAACATGAGTCCTCGGTCCTTTCAAGGTGCTGTCGAAAGGAGCTAGACTCGGGTATGTGTGCCGCTTCCGTACTGGCGGTGCATTTGCAGTAAATTTCAGGGTGTACCTCCTCACGTGTCTTGACTTTAACACTAACATTAACCTCAATCCTAAGTAAAACAATAACCCTTACAATAGGCTTCCTAATTATAATCAGCACAGTAACCCTCTTGATCTTAAATTAAAATCTAGCACTAATCCTCGTTACGCTAACCCTCCTAATTCGCACCTTAAGACCGCCCCCAACCTCCTCTGGAATTTATCGCAAGGCCACCTCGAATACAAAGGGGCTTCTTATTGCCGTGTTCTATCTCAAATGTTTAGTGCATACATAGGCATAAGCTCGAAACTGGACTGTCTCAATCTAGCCACATTTCTGGTTATATATCGTAAACTGCCAATACAAGCGAACATGCGTCTCCCAGGAAGCAATTGAGAAGAAGACTCGATCGCTGGGACAATATTTTCCCAGCGATCGAGTCTTCTTCTTGTCAATATCGATGACTATAATATGATGACCAAGTTTGGATAGGCAAATATCCAATTGTTTGTGAGCCCTGCTAACCACTTGGAGTTTCTTTGCCTTGGCAGACGAAGAAGTCAGTGTGCGCAAACATCTCACATCGGAAAGGACGAAGAATGTCAAGTGGAGAGACAGTGAGGAAGCTCTCTTCCATTCTGTACTCATGACAATCATCAGTTTCAGTGCTTGTATTGTTATGCGTGTTCGTGTTTCTAGTTACAGCTGCCGGTCAGGGTAATGACTGGCTGAGTGAACGCATAATAAGCCCGAAAAAATGTTACAGCATTCCCCCATAATTCTGTCAATATCCCTGCTTTGGAAGATTTAAATGCAAAACACGCAAATAGGAAGCCCTATTCGGGTCCAACGCTACGTTCTGAGGAAATAACGGTTAGTTTTAAGGTAAGGATAAGAGACAGATAGTATTGTCGGCAAATAAAAGAGAGACTGGTTTTCATCACGAGTTAGGATAAGAGTTAGATTTAGGGTTCAGGTTGCAGTTAAGGTTTGACTTAGGCGTAGGATTCTGACTCGATAAGTTTACGTTTCCTCGAACTTTGCCCACGACTATCTATATTACTGGGGGAGGATAGATTCCTACGCCCATGCCTTGCGGACTTTCTTGAGTTAACTAAATACCCAACTGTAAAAACTTCGGCGGCCTTGGTCACATAAAACTCACGATAACACTTGCGCGGCTTGAGTATGGCCGACTCTCAAACCACTTGATCTAAGGGACCCGATCGAGAACCGTGAGTTAAATAACATTCAAATTAATTTACCCGCCTAAGCTACTGCAGCGTGCGGAATCTACGAATGCAGACACACTAGCCTGGCTGTACGTGGCCCTTCTGGACCAATCCATATAGAATTCATCACATGATGACCAAGTAAGGTTTCATAAACAATTCAGAAATCTTCGTCGATGTCTCATAGCTCGGGTTGTTAGATTTTTAGCTGTACTCAGACAGTGCACTAGTCACGTGGGTTTGAGACTTTCGGAGGCAGTTTTCTTCCTATAAATTCAACTAAATGTATACACATCAATGCTAAAATGGGGGTCCTGGTTGTGATAAGGAATAACAGTTAGAACGAGCATCTTCTGTTATGTGATCAGTGAGTGTCCTCCCTAACTGACAGGTAAACAAGTTCAGAGCTCATTTGGCAAGTGCTTAACTTACTAAAATTCAATGGCAAAGAAATTAAGTTCGAATTCCAGTTCCTGCTAATCTGGGGTTGGGCAGGGCCATATAACGACGGCTAATAAGCCGTAAATGTTCATCACAGTGTCCCATTTCCCTTTTAGTACCCATGTCTCAGCGTATATTACTAGTCACTATGCGTGGGCTTTAGATTGCAGCTGAAGGCACAACGAGTCAGACAGATCTTATCATCTGATTGATGAACACCTTTCCGCCATCTATATGTACAAGGCGGAACGGTTCTGTGATACTGTGAAAAAGCGGTTTAAAATGAAAATCGCTCAGCTAAACGCTGTACAAAATCAGATTAAACTAAGAAAACGAAAAATCAGAGGAAGGTGCGATCACTGGAACAAGGGTTTGATTTTTCTGACGTTTCGGATTCTGTCGAGAATCCTTAATCATAGGTTATTGTGGGAAAGCCGGATACATGCGCAATGAATTTTTCAGCCTTCTCGGGGATAATTTTCCAGTAGGCAATGAGAATATTCAATAAAACTTTCTCAGATTTTCCTGACTGTTCCCATCTCAACTTTCTTATCCGTAATCAAAAGAAGGTAGAAACAGATAATTTTCGTGAAAGATAAGTTTTTCGTACGGGTTTTATGCGAGCTAATCTGTTCAGGATCATTCCAAATCCAAAAAACGGAGTATCGGTTCATTAGGCTGAGAAGATTGTTCGCAAAATACGAGTTTTAGCGTCTCAGGTTATTTCCGTACCTGGCTCACCAATGGTGTCCGACAGGTAGGAGATAAGCGGATATCTTGGGTTATTTGGGAAATATAGCGAAGCAATTTCGTCCTACTTTGCAATAAATTAGACAGGTGAAATGGCATGCACTGTCAACTCAGTCGTAGGCTTTAATGATTGCAACTGGAGCAATACGTGGGAATCCTACGGTGGAATTCGATTGCAATCTAATTTGTGAGAAAATACAGGACATCGTAAAGCCTCTTACAAAAATTACTGTACTAGCGCTGTAACCACTGCTTTACCAAAATGACAATCAAAATATCACATGCTAAAACTGAATGAGAAGCAGCCTTTTCTTGATGTCTGTCTGCTAGCCACCTAAAAAGCCAAAAATACAGTTGCTTTTAAACATTTTCTTCCTGGCCGAATCTTAGTAGCTTTTTCAACTGTCTCAGGGCGCTTATCTCTGCCTCACGTTTGAGCATTCAAACGATTAGTTGGACATTTTCATCGCAAGTTTATGCCGTTTGTATAGACGCTATATTGGGCTCTGGAGCTCTGCAGTACGAGTGAGCTGACCTATGACAAGAGTTGAATCTCCCTCTACTTACTCATCGAGAGACAGAACCTTTCTCAATTAACGCTCTGCCAACCAGTTTCATTCACAAGTTCAATAAATGACATTTTAAGGCCAACCAGCACAACTGTGTGTTAAAGTTACGTTATTCCAGTAAGCTGTCATTTTATTCAAATTACATTCGGGTTGGTCGACAGTTTGAAGTAGACAAAAACTTTATATGAATAGCGCGTCCTAAGCGCACTGAATATCTTTAGCACACACGTAGACGGATTGGAAACGTCAGTCAGAGCCCATAGTATGGTCATAAAAATATTTTATACCCTTTTGGAAATGATTTTCCAATCTTCACAAGACTCATTTTTGATTGTCCTAAAATTAGGAGTGAAGAATTAGGCTGTCTAGCTTGTGTGTATGTGTTCTAAACAGTGTCATTTGCAAATTCCGCGTATGAGAAACTACTACTGTTGAGATTACAGTTTTTTACTTCTCTCCACAACCAACCATCAACAGGCTAAAAACTAAATTATTACTATATTTAACCATTCGTTGACATCCGTCTGTTTACATTTTCTTGTGGAGTTCCATTTTGAACAATGGCTAGCAATAGGACGCAATTTAAAATACATTTAGGGAATGCCAAACCCACCTGTGTCACTCTTGGGTGAGGAGTTGAAATTTGTTTCTTGCAAAACTGGCGGTTCAGCTTCTTGTTCCACAGGAACCGTAGTCTTCTGTTTTCGTAGCACGAAGGAGCCTTCAGCGACCCAGATCTATGGACATTTAATAATAATATTACTTTCAAGTTTTTTCTGAAAACAACATAGAAGGAGAACATTGCCACCTTCTCCCTGAGACAGCTGTCTAGGGAGTTCAACTTGTTGAATATTTTGTTGTTACTGTGGGGGCTGTTTATAATGAATCCTTGCCTTTTTAGAAATGTTACAACTTATTATGCAACAAGTCTCACACCCGATTCACCTATTTGACTT
>JAYGXS010000002.1:28856458-28873392 GCA_036362985.1 Ligula intestinalis | reverse complement strand
GCACGGTTGCACATGCGCACGAGAAGAGGTCCAATAAGACGAGGGGACGGTTGACCAACCAGCAGCTAGCAGTAAGCCCCTATTTTAACTCATGTTCTTGAACCAAATGTCTATCTCCGATGATGTGCTCGCGCATGAGTGCGAAAGCTCAGACGAATAAACATTCTCCCCCAGAGATCGCCTTACCTTATCCTTCCATATATATATATAGCAGTAAGTGGGGTATGATAGCATCTGGGGGTAACTTGATACAGAACTGTTTCGGGCTTATTGGCCCTGAGTGAATACATATATATATATACACGTCGATTGACCCACTTCGCCCATTAGAAATCTATTTTTATCCCTCTTTGTTTACTTGAACTTCAACAAGGCCATGAGTGCACGAGGTCACAACGATAGCACTGTTTTGAAAGCAGTCCAATTTGGCCTATATTTGACGATCTTTCCGAGGAAATTTATCTTCGATGCCGAAAGTTGCAGTCATTGGTGATTATTGATTGCTTTTGATTTCCCGGTGCTTGTGAGTTTTTGTATAATTTTATTCCAGTTGAATGGAGGACGTTTTTTGTGCTGAATATTTTGGAATAGCATTCTCAAAATAAAGCGTGCGTGTCTCTCTCATTGCAACAGGTACTGCGGTATTCACTCCAACTTAAATATGCGTTCCATTTACATTCAAGCATATGGTTCTGTAGATAAGGAGGCGACCTCAGAAACAATCTCCTTTTTGGTCTGACGTTTAGGATGCAGACAAGCAATTATCATCATTGGCAGTGCACAACGTGGTAAAACGGGAAAAGTTGCAACGGGTAACAGTATCGAGGAAGAACTGGAGTTCTGTGGCCGAAATGTGTAGGATACGTCGAGCGTTCAGACACGTGAGCAAAACGATCCCAAACGTGCCCAGGCAACCACCGACTTACAAATATCTATCAACTACCTTAGAAAAATTCCTGGTTTGCATTTCAAGGAAATTAATGCACGAATCTGGCCTGGGTTCGAGACGTGGTATGAATATTTGATTAAATATTACTTGCCTAGTCCACAGAAGCTAACTGATCTCAGTTCAATTATTAATCTTCGCGCATCATTTTTTTCGGAAATTAAACAAGGCAGGATACAATTGGAATTAATAAAACAAAAACATCCAGGCGACGCTGGGAGGACCCACTGATGAGGCGAAACCCTAGCGGCTGCGTCATTCAGCAACAAAAGATCGGCGAAAAACGCGTGTCTGAGCTTTTAGGGAGTATCCGTGCCGTCAGTGGGGTAGATCATTTCTCCATAAAACTTAATCAGAAAAAATCACCCTTTATCTCATAAGGATATTTGCCGTGTCATCACCTGTGCATTCCGGCTGAGGTCAAAGGAGCTCGTTTTCTTTCTGAGGTCTCTATTGAAGTCCATTGGGCCTGCTGATAAACTCTGAAGTGGATCTCGAAGAAGTTTTAAGGCCTTCTCACTGCTGGGAATTCTACCTGGCCTTGAGGTATTCGGGCTGACGCGTTGGGCCTATAACAAAATATAAATTGAATAGTTGTATTTTAAAGGTTCCGCCACCTTTTGTACCATGAAAAACCGTCGCAGTCAAACAAGGAAACAATAACTAGACTGATAATTTTTTTTCTAAAAGTTAGTCATCGAGAAACGCCTTTAGCTTTTCTTCTCATGCTGCTGAATTCATTTTCCATGGGATCCAGTCTCCTGTCGGTTTTTCTAGAATAAAAGAATGCATTTAAGCTATTTGTTTGAACTCGTTCAGAAATATGTTATTGGCTGAAATCACCAATGCAATTAAGCGCTTCCATATGACTAAGAGCAGAAGGTAAAGGCTCTGAATTTGGTAGTGGTGGGTTCTTTTGCATGCAGTTAAAAAACATGTGAAGGAAGATGACACGCAGGCAGTCCATTTCAGCGAGACATGCGTCTGTTAATAAGCCAGCCCTAGCCAACATGAAATCCCGTGGCCCGTTTAACCCGAAAGCCGTTGTCATAGAAAATAGTAACAACCGAAAAATTGTTCCGAACAAGACTGAACAAACAAATCGCTCTTCCTGACGCAGTAAGTCAGGCATATATCGACATAGGTCGGGAGGACAGGGTATTTCGACCGAAGACGACACTTTTTATGTTTACCTTGGGTCATGCCCAATAAACAAAGTGCCTCATTTCCAGAGGCCATTTTTACAGAGCAATTTAAAAAAAGAACATACTAATGACGCTACCCTATGAAGTAAACGAAATCCAACTTCTCATTGCTCACTTCAGGCGTTGGCCACGAGAATGAATATCCCATCCTGCATTACAGCGTTGCTGGTGGCAACTTCTGGAGATACACATTTCCGTGTCCTAATTCTAACATTAAAACTTAGCCCTTCCCTAACATTGAACAAAAACTCCCTCCTATTGAGATTTAGCGCATAGTTCCCCGTAATATGGGGGTACCTGTTCCCATGTCCTATGAATTCAGGCTGTCAAATTGTATTGTTTGGAGGCAGGCCTTTTTTTATAAAAAATGAACGTGGAGGTTAGAAGTGGTCGAAAGCGACCGAGTGCATTGCTGCGGGACTAGGCGTCGTAATTGCACACCGTCCCAAGGCTACCATGCGCAACCGGGTCATGAGGATCAAGGACCGATTAAATCCCACTGAGCATATCCTGTATAAACTGTCCCTAAAATTATACAGGACAGACAGGTAGCATGCTTGGTTCGCGCATGCACGAATATTAGCTGGCTGTACGACGGGGTGACGCATGATCGTAAGTGGCTACTCACCCCTACGAGGCCCATCATGAGTTTAACTTTTCCGCTGCGAGGATAATCGCCCACGGGCCGAGAATTTATTGAAGCCTGGGCCTCGGTTGAAAACTCAGTCAATCGATTTATCGATCTGGCGTTGACATAAATGGCCCTGCGCAGGCCTCTCCGAACTGACGGCACTGGCGGTTGATTGCCTCCTTCCCCTGCCTCCTTCTAACGGTTGATTGGTCCCCGTCCCCTGCTCCTGTTGACGCAGTCATCTCTGATGATGGACTCCGGTATAAGCCCGAAAGCTCAGGTGAATAAAATTACGGTTCTAGTGATCGAAACGCCTTCTCTATCTATACACATACCTGGGATGCGAACATTTACTTTGAACCAAAAATGCGAAAACATGCCGGATGAAAACTCGACTCTGACCCCCCTTGTTGCTTTTTTGCACAATTCTAATGACAAAACTAGTCAGTACTGGGACCACCTGCACATTTTTGCACAAAATAGGAACAACATGCCAGGTAAGTGCTTGCGGCCTGAAAAGCATCACCCTGGTGGAATGACGTACCAACCAAGAGGAAAATGATCCGTTGTAGAGGCTATCCGTGACGTGGAAGATGTCGCCACAGGTAATGGGAAGAGCTGGCACCTGTTCCTCAGCACCATAACCGACGGCTTCAGACAGGGGTGACAGGGAGAAAGCTGCTCTCACATAGAAGTCGTCGCCGGGTCCGAGACGTTCATCCAGAAAGCTGACATACTTTGTGGTGTTTCGTCTAAGCTCAAGTTTGAGAGCTACGGGCGTCCCCAGGATGCGTAGAGCAGCGTCTGCTTTTGTCATATCCTTGACCTTTTCGTCATTTATCTGGTAAAAGGAAGCAAAATAAAAACAATAAAATAACAACTGGTGTAAAGCGCGGAGCTCGGAGGTCAAATCGATAAAGTTGCCACCAATATGTGTGTGTTTGCTTGTCCCATAAAGGGACCACGCAGCAGATGTGCTGAAACAACACGCCTCTTGAACAAGGTATTAAAAGCGTTATTTGGGAGGCACACACGCGACAAAAACTGAAAATGGGGGGGTGTGTGTGTGGTGGCCCACCTAGGTGTGGCTTCCCGTCGCGCTAGCCGCCCGAGCCATCTCCAACATCCAGTAGTTCTGGCTGTGTTTTGATTCCGAGTATTGTAGGTGTGTTAGATGTTGTGCAAGTCTCCTATCACTATAAACTCGTTCGCGCTTAGGTCACCCTTCCCGCGCTACACACTGTCGGGCCCACGGTGGATGTTAGTGTGTAAGGATGGCCAAACTGGTGTGTGTGTGTGTGAGAGAGAAGCCTTACAGTGGGTCTTGCTGTAGGCGTGCTGCATCAAAACGTGCCCAGATTGGCTTACGATAGGCATTAATCGAGCTGGAATGAACCATTGAATGGTGAGAAAGAAGAGAATGAGTTAGGCACTGGAGACTTCTTTACCGTAGAATTTCATAGAATCCTCTCATTATAAACCATCTGGCAATTATCATGACGCGCTAAAAGTCATAATTTGGAAGGTTGCCAACTGACAGGATAGTTTGCCAATACAAGCGAACATCCGTGTCCCAGGAAGCAATTGAGAAGAAGAAGAAGAAGACTCGATTGCTGGGACCATATGTTTATTAGTCTGACGTTTCGCTATCCGTCGCGGATTCGTCATCAGAGACATGAGTAGCAGAAAGGTTAAGCATGCACCGAAGTTTGTAGTGTTTATAGGACACAGTCATGACTGCAAGCATACAGCGACAGTTAACCTTAATTGCCTTCTTGTGCGTGGACTGCTTGTTGGACGGCACGCGGGCTCTGACCTGTTGAACTTTCGTCACGGGCGGTGAGCTCGGGCATGATGATTGATCGGCCGTCTGGCTCCCGGTGTTCCGTCCCCTCAGGCAGGAGAATAAGATCCACTAGTTTCTATGGTCTCTGTGATCCAAGCCACTTCATTTGTCGTGGAAGCGGGGTGGGAACCAGATCATATGTGTCATGCCTAGACAGAATTTTTAGCTTTTTATTCAGTGTGTCCTTGACCGACTCCAATCGTCCTGACCTTTTTTGGCCGCTGGTACTCCCACTCCGGAGGATTTGGGTCAGGCATGGCGGCTCTGACCACGCCTTCCACCTGCGTCTGATCCCGGCTCCGGTCTTCTTGACTGCAGTCTTGAAATCCGGCACAGGGGGGGGGGGGTGAGAAGGAAGTAGTGTGTGACAGATACTGATACAGATACTCATAAGCTAATTCACACGTAAGTCACCGTCCTTCACCCATCAAGCGGTGGGGCACATGATGGAAATGGTCATTCGCAACGCTCGAACTGTCCACGGACTGCTGTAGGACATCAGATCCAAATAGCTCTAATGCAGTTAGACTCGTGAACAAGGTTCACTGCTGCGCTTAACCAAAATAATGCCATACAGGCATGCGACACACATTAGACAGGGCATCGTAAACCCTGTTAGGTATGAGACGTGATCTTCTTCCGTCTCTTACCCCTAGATTGACTCAGATTTTTTACTTTTAGAGGGAGAAAAAGGAAATCTGGATAATTTCATACGTGTACGTATTCCTTCCGTTAAGCCTACTTACCGAAAGTCACGCAATCAGAGGTTACCAACTGACGGGACTGAGGGTCAGACAGCAGTGGCCTCTTCTATCCGTGACTGGCTTAACTGAGATTTATGAGTCCACTTCTACTTTGGTTCCTGCACGTGACAGTCTTGACGACGGGTTAGGCAAAATAGTAACGGCACTGCAGTTGAACCTCAATCGGCTAATAAGCCAGACATGGTCATTCCAGTCTCCCTTGTGTCTGCCGGCCATACAATATGACTTGTTACGGCTTTCAAGGACTCTGTCGAGGCCCTAGACAGAGCAGGATGGATGAGTTCAGTTAGCGGTCAGATGAACGTTCATCAGCGAACCCCAATCATATTGACCCTAACTTGCTGTTTGCACAAACGCAGGGTAGGAAGAGCGAGAGAGGTGAATTTCACGCACGCACTCACCCACCCCCCCCCCGCCCCCTATCACGGCAACACTACATTCTCGGGACGTTGACGCACCGCATAGGCAAAGATTTACGTTTTTTTCTTTTAAATCATCTAATCATCAAACAATTATCCTATGAGTATTTGCCTTTTTTAATATCAATGCGCAATCAGCTTAGCACTATATGCGATCTACCTGCATGTACGATCGAATGATTCAAGTAACCCAGAAAGGAACAGTGAAGACCGCAAGCCAGTTCATTTTCGGATTCCATCCCAACAGAGGTGCTGACATTCCTTTGTTGTTATTTAGCGGCTGAATATTTCAGTAGGCGTCAAATGTTGACCTAGCAAACATTTGGTTGACTCGACCCGATAGTTTTCTGCCAGTATTATAGCTATGGGAGTTAGATAGTCACATGCGAACATTGGCAAATAACACATTGTGTCTCAATTATCAAAGACTTTTTTCTTATATGATTGGTGTGTAACTATTGGGATATTTCTATCTTGCATTTCAGAAAAGGCTGCTTCGTATCTTATCTTGGTGACCCCGCGTGATTAACCAATAAAGGATACGAAGCAATCTACCCTGAAATGTAAGATAAAAGTATCCCAATAGTTACAAAACAGCCAAATATTAACACAGCCTCTGACAATTGAGACGCAATGTGTGTTATTCAACGTTGTGGTAAGATGATAACAAGGCATATTTTAGCTCAGTGAAACAAAAAGCCGTTTATGTCACTTCAAACTCTGTGCTCCAATGAGGGAGTTTCCTTCTTCCCGTCTACTTCTTGCAACTCGTCTTTTCGCGCATTTTGTCACCATGCTCTGTCATTTGAATGATTTGACAGAAGACAAAGCGGTAGTTTTTTCCGTACTCGTTTACGCAGCGCAATTTCAAAGCAGGTATATCTTCAGCCTCGAGAGGGGAGGGGGACAAAACAAGTAAAATTTAGGCAATTTTAATACAAGGAAATTGCATTTTTCTTCTCCTTTACATACTCATTTGACAGAACTCACTGCTAGAATTTCGTCTCCAGGCGCTACACCAACAGCCGCAGCCGATGATTGTGGATTCACATCGGAGATAAAGACACCCACAGCATTGCCACCGATCAGTCTGATCCCAGTTCCAAGAAGAGGATGTCGTGTCACGGTGACCACGCGGTTCTTGCCCTCCTCCGCTGAGTCCGTTGTGTCTACTGCTGCTGGTGCTGGCGCGGTTTCCCTGACGTCAGAAGTGCGACCACGTGGGAGGAATTGGCCTGTTGCAGCTGCACCAGTGTCTCCTTCGCCAGCCAGTCGCGCAAACATACCCGGTTGGCTGACAAAGAAGTCCCCGGGGTCTGTTCGGTCTCCCATCCATGTGGCGACTTTAGGGTGCCCGCCGTGGCATTGGGTACAGTGGACCGCATCTAGAGAGCGTGGTCTGAGACCCCGAGAAATGATGTCCCTATCCTCTGCTTCTGATTCCTCCAGGCAGGGAGACATGGTGCAAATGTGGCTGGCTGGGGGACGTTCCCTTGGTTGCCAGACGGGAGTAGGCGGGTGCACTAGAAGCAAGAGGAGGCAGCTGATCAAGATAGCGAGCGAAGTGGTGAGTTGCAGAACAGTTTGGGCTCGCGAATTGAGGTAAATGTTCGCATCCCAGGTATGGCTGTAGCTAGAGACGGAGAAAGCGTTTTGATCACGAAAATCATAATTTTACTCGTCTGAGCTTTCGTGCTCTTTCTAGAACACGTCGTCAGAGATTAAATGTAAGAATGATCGCCCCGCCGGCAACAAGACAGGCCGAGAATTTATTGAAGCCTGGGCCACGGACGAGAACCCAGTCAATCGATTTATCGATCTGCCGCCGGCATACATCGCCCTGCGAGGGCATCTCCGTACTGATGGCATTGGTGGTTGATTGTCCCCCCTATGACGGTTGACTGACCCCTACCTCCTATAATTGTTGCTTATCTTTCGTTGACGCCTTTTATCTCTGACTCCAGGAAGAGCCCGAAAGCTCAGACGAGTGAGATTATGATTGCAGTGATTGGAACGCCTTCTCCTTCCCTATCTACAGTTAAGACTCACCACACTCGACAGACTGAGGGCCCTGGACGAGATGCGCATGGCAGCAGTAAGTGTGGGGTTGGTGTTGATGGTAACATATTGGTTGCGCACTTTCTCGTAGATTTTCGTAGACTCGTGGTGAGGACTCCATGTTCTCCAATCTAGCCAGCGCCTCTTCCCCATCCTCGTGTTCCACGCGCATCAAGGTCACATCAGATTGTTTCCTCCGCAGGATGTAGGCTGCGTCAATAAGGCTGAGGTGAGCAGCGTCGATGCCATTCAAGTTGACAACGCGGTCGCCGACACGAAGACCTGAACGCTCCGCCTTGCCACCCGATGCAATTGAGGTGATAATTAGTTGACCCGAGAGCTCTACGCCCAGAGCTGTACGATGGGAAAAAAGATCAACAGTTAGACATTAAAATTAACCCGTTTACTCTTGTAACTCTAATAGAGATTATTTGACAGTAAAAGAGGGAGAAAGAGTGGAATGATTTTTAGCCGCGTCTACCCCAAGCAGAGAGTAAGAGGTCTACTGTTCAAAATCTGTATCTTATTGGCTTCTGGATGTGATATCCTTATTGTTAAGCGATTTTCTTATGCCCTCCCGGCCGTTTACCAATATTTTCAAATTCACCTAGAAGTGGTGTTCACGGCCTGATAGGACAGAAGACAAATATTTAACTATACCATTATACCACATTGAAACTTCTCTCACAAGTGATTATTCTTGTAATATAAATCACCGCCTTCGATTTTCAGTCTACTGATTTATGCATACGAGCCAATTTTTCAGTAATACTTTACTTTGATAACTGTATCACAGTCATAAAGACGCGTACAATACGAGGGAACAAAAAAAGCAGAATTAGTGCAGCTACCTCAATAAACTATTCAGCAGACTTAGAACACGTGAATGAGGGATGCTCACCACCAGAATATGACGGGCTGACTAAATCGTAAATGCTACATAATTATTTACCGCACTGATGGCACAGGTACAAGCTAAAAGCCCAGATACGCGTATCTCACCAATCTTGTGCCGATGCCTGACACAATGGCGAGGGATTCGGCTCATCAGCGGGTCCCCCAGCGTCGCCTAAATGTCTTCTGTTCTGAAAATAACGTGGTTATACCGCAGTAGCTGATGGATGTCAGCTCAAATACTCGTAGGATGTTTCGGTCAGAGCCTGAAAAGGCCTATTCGGAAGAATGTGCTCCAGATTCGTGTATTTATTTCCTTGGAAAGTAAACAGGCCAGAATTGTTTTTGTGTTACCAACGCACTGGCTTCGACTGAATGGTGGATTCACGCATGGGATGTGGTTGTAGAACTGATGTCATCTACACCGACTTGATCAACGTCTTCGACGTTGGTGCACGTAAACGTTTAAGTTTTTAATGATATGAAGTCAGAATACAGAAAATATTAATGACATGATCTAGGAGTTCCTTATGGGAGATCTATGACCGTCTTGAGGTCAACTCCCGCGTTCGTTGTAAGTGTTTTCATCCAGGACTCAGTTCTTGATCTGTTACTCCTTCTAATCCACATCAGCTCATGGCTCCAACCAGTTTCTGTTCTCCGTAAAAGCTTGGTGGGTTAGGACCGAAAGTGGGACAGAAGAAAAGACTGACACTTTTACATACTCATTTACCATACTAACAGCACAAGAAGTAGCTTAGAGTCCAGAGGCGCGTTTTTCAACGAGCTTGTGCTGCTACCTGACACAGCTATGAGGGGTTCGGCTCAGCAGTAGGTCCCCTACTGTTCACCGAGGAGCAAAACCTCTCGCAGCTGCATCAGACTTCTGCACAAGCTCGGCGAAACACGCGTATTTGGGCTTTAATTTACTACTTATAACAGTGTGGTCACTAATTAATACTGACCGTTTGCTGACAGTTTGTGAATGCAACGCAGTCATACCACAGGAGCCGATTGATTTTAGCTCAAATATTAATATGAGGTTTTGAGCCGAGCCCGAAAAAATTTGTTCCGAAGGATTTACTCCAAGGTCACGCACTTATCTCATAATGCAAGCCACATTGTTAAGACTATCGATTAAGGTTGATGCTCTGCACGTCTTTTTGTCACATAAATATGAACCAATCAGCATTGGCAGTAACCTTCACTGGCTCGCTTCTTAGCCAAGTTCACTTTCAGCAAGTTGGCCCGCCTTCGCCGCTGTTCTGAGGTCTCGGAGGCATTAGCACCGCCAGGACTGTAATAGAAGGAGCCACGGGGATCGTGTTGGCCCTCACACGGCAAGACGGGAAAGGAGGCGTGTGTTCGGCGTGCAGCCCAAATATTTGGGTCATCAACCTCATGAAACCCGGGCATACTCGTGGTTCGCCGAGGAGAGAGAGCATTGAGCTGCAGCGGCTGATCTCGGCATTCCCTGAATTAGAAAACAGAGGTAGAGAAGAGACACATTAAAACTCCGTAAGGCCTAGGTTGCGGGCAAGGCTGCATTGTTGCAAAAGCAAAATGTTCTTGGTGGCGTTTGTAAGACTGCCATAGGCACACCAACAAATCAAAAGTCCGGTTTTGATATTCCAGGTTCCCACAGAACCCGGTCAAGGAGGCTTGCCTGCCTCCTTGCCTGGTTCTGTACACCGGTGTGAAATCTACTTGGTCTCAGGCCATGACGCTTTCCAAAATTCAATGGTGGTCAAAAGAAATGCTATTCATTGCTTCCTTGCCGCCATCATATACCGTACGAATGCGGGTACTGCAAGAGCTTGACCAATAGACGAGATGACAACCTTGGATATAAATCTATCCTTCCTCGGTTAATGTGTCGTCGTAAATCCGAAGCACATGTATACGACAAACCAAATACCGATTTAAACCAAAGGAAATAATGAAGGAAGTAGAAGGTATTTACGTCAGAAATTTTTCCGCACTTGTGCTCCTCTGTTAAAGGTGTATAGTGGCTTAATGGTTCTTAGTATATATATACAGCCTGTGGCCTGCAACGAGAAGACAGACTACAACTGTTTAATCAACTGTTAAAACCAAATATAGAATACTGGTACTCATACATGCATGCTAGCGTGACAAGAAGGGCCTTAGCTGGTGTCTCAAGAGAGAGAGCAAAGGTAGAGTACTTTTCCAGGAACAGGCTTTTAAAGCGACGTAATTTTATGGTTTTTTTTTCATTTGTCTAGCTTATATGATCATGCTGGCCTTTATCAGAAATTGGCTTAATTATTTTGTTTATTGAGCGGGACTTACACAATACAGACGCCGTTTTAAAAAAGGTTCCATAACCCACGATAGTGCGGCGCTACACATTTAGAATGATTATCAGAGGCGTAATCTTGCTCGGTAGGAAGTATATTTTGAGATTCTTAAATGTCACGGTAAGAACCTGGTGTTTTTGCTTGTCGTCCTGACTTTAGAGAGAGTTGAAGGCTAAATTTAGAAGGGAGTATCCTAAATTTTCAGCAAAAAATGGCTCCATTCACGGAGAGCAAGGGATAAGGTAAGTAAGGGCTCATTGTAAAATGTAAAAGGTCATAGAATGCTCAAAATTAAAGTTTTACACGATATCCACATCTGCTATGGAAACTCGTTAGTATTGCAGTGCCTGCCATTCAGGCGCATGTTCTTGAATTTTATTCAGCCTTTTGGAGGCTATGGCCTACAGTTTAGCTTTCTAGAAAGAGTTACCCTGGGTTGGTAAATAAAAATATTTACTGAAGGAATCAGTCAAACAAACCAACCTTTTCATATCCGCCGGAGTTTCTGGCAGGAAAAGCGATTGACAAGAAGTACCCGTCTCTGGTTCTTCATCCCGACGGTAGACAAGCAGTGTTGCAAAGTTGTCGACATCCCTTAGCGTTGCCAGTATTTCCGAGTAGCTCTTATGTTCTAGGGAGATCCCGTTTATTGCTATGACAACGTCCCCTGGTCTGATATATGGGCACAGAAAAGACCCAATATTTATTTTTTGTGAATATACATAAAAAAGTAAAGGAAAAGTTGGAACGTCCGCAGAACACAAAACAGAGACCAAATTGTCAACTATGACGAGAAGTTGAGATCGAGAAAACAACCTGATGTGCATGTGAAAAGAGTTTTAATTGCGTAAATGTGCTTATTTTGAAAAGGAATCACAAGTTTTCTCTCGGGTTTATGCGTACAATTGAGACACAAATCTCAAAAAATAAAAGTTGTGAATAGAAGTTTCGATCTAAATTTTAGCTGAGCTCGCGCTAATCTTAAGGATGGATGTCAATTCCAGTGTTCTGGCCGCAGTCCTGACACTAGGCTTCAGAAGAATCTTAACACTAGTTATAACCTTAACCCTATGCCTTATCATCCAGTACGGGCAGGAATCCTATTCCCATGTGTTATCAAACATTTGAACTGTTACAGATCTAATTATTAATGATCTATTATAATTAACGTGCCCTGCGACATATCTGAATACGCATATTGTTTTCGTAAAATAAAGTGTTTTAGGGCCTCAAGTACACTTATGTTCGTTCGAAAATCTTTATAAAAAGCAGGCAATATGAGTGGATATCGGATTTGCAAAAATATGAGCATCAATCAACACTTTCGTGACAGATGGGCATATAGCAATCGTGTCACTGAGCGATAGACTAAGATGATTGGAAATCAGTTGTAGGAATCACCATGCACATCAAAGGAGAGCAGTTTGTGAATCAGACAAAGGAGTGAGTAAATTAGGAAATAGCTTCCAGGTGGTGATTGAAGACGAAAAAACAGCAAAAAGGACGCAATAACCTCAACTAGCTCTCACAACAAATAATCTAATTAGTTTAGATATGATATCAACTGATGTGTTAACAATAAAGGAACAGTTTTTGTCGATGTCAAATATGTCATCAGTCAGAAGTCGGAATTATATCCGGGGCTTGCAGGAAGCTAAACTTCCTCTTTGGAAAGTTGAAATGAAAACTAATTTTGATAATTTATGCGACAATCCAGCAGAATCCTTTCAGGTTGTCTATTGGATAGCGGCCAACTCCTCTAAAGGTCTATGCCAACGGGGGAGAGCAAACGCCGAGGCAGCGTCTATAGGGCTAGCAAACCCAGTAATGTGCTGTCAGAAGACGCTGATATAGGGGCTTTCTCTTCCGTGTCCGACGATGACTTCGGGTGGTAATCAAACGCCGCCCCCCCCCGCTATGAGACTTGTTCCCTCTGCGTACTTTACAGTGGTTTTCACTCTCCCTACTAGATCTACGGATACAGGCTTGCAGCCTACCCTATTTCCCTTTTCCCCAGTCCTAATGACCTCAAAATGCCGAACCCACTATGCGCTAAACAGTGTTGACCTTTATGAGACATCTGAGAGGAACCTGGGTTGTAGCTCCAAATCAAACCAGCAGGTTCTTATGCTCCGCAATCAAGTCGAATTAACAAAAGTCATTTGCGCGTGAAGGTAAGTATGCAACCCTTATACTCATCAGAGAAAAACAAAGACACTTCAGTACCCAATTACATCCGTCTTTCAGAGAGGCTGCGAGCTCTAGAACACCAAATTGCATGCAAAAGATAGCTTTTGTTCCTTTGGATTTTTTATTTTGATTCAGTTTCTCTCTAGTCTCTTGTTGTCTGGTGTGCATTGCTTCCAGAGTGACTGGTGAAAGTGCACCTTTAATTATCCAGTGTGTTTGATCACCGAAATCAGTATCGCCTTCGCAAAATGTTAAAACTAACCGTGAAAGGTCCTTGCAACCAATCTTTTTTCGATCTACCTTGTGTGAATAATAAATTGGCTATAATCATACTCAGAGGCTGGTATTTTTTGCCACATACAATTTATCCGTGACAACAACTTTCGCGGTTCCCCAGTAGAAAGTCGGGCCTTTTCTTTACCGTCCTACAAGTATATTGCGAAACCTCTTTGGAAAGATCGCTTGACAAAGTGACTTCGCATACGGTAGCTTAAACGTTTCAAAGTGCGCAGATTGCTAGCAAACTAGAATTTGCCTTCCCACTAGCCACCTTTATACATTTTGAAACGAATGACTTTACAGCATATTATGGCCATGGTTCATCGTGGCAGTATCGCTAGCAAGTAGCTCCATAACGGGCTTTCTGCCGTTTGGTTCTAGCGAGTCCAAATGAATGTTTTTTCGAGAACTTACCGTAGCTTTCCAAAGGCAGGTCCCCCTGGAAGGATGTCCACAATATGGGCTCCACAACCTTCCCATTCATCTGGATGGCCGCCTTTGATGGCCAGTCCGAGACCAACCTCCGGATGCCTCTCCAGTACAACGTTGAAGAGCATGACTCAGTGGCCTGTTCTACGAGGTGGGACCCTAGTGAAGCGTCACCACTCCTGCCAATCTAAAAAATTTAAGAGAAATAGGAAAAACTTATTTCTAAGTGCGTGACAACTCGTAAAACGACACCATTTACTTGTTGAACAATAAACCTTTCAGCGAAAGAACCTTTTGCCTTTGTGAGTACAGTTGAACGAAAACAGTCATTTCAGGAAATTCAAAATCTATTCAATTACCTGCTTTAATAATTTTAGGTATTTATGAGTTCAGCTGAAAAACTGAAAACCTAATTTATTAGAAAACGTAAATAAAATTCTGTTGTTTTGTCTCTGTAAACAGCCCTTGAGGCACTTATCCTCTCCCATGGTCTTTTTATTTTCGGACTTTTTTATGGTATTAAGACGTGCCGAGAGGCGCTTACTGAATATAAATAGGAGAAGCTTTAATGGAAATACATAAAGAAGTGGAAATTCTCACAAACGTCATTGCTGATAGTCGATAAAATTGAAATATTACAGACATGGTGCGTTAATTGACATATAATAAAACAGAAGTCTAAACCCTGAACTATTTATACTGGTTAACATTTTAGACAGGCAATATGCGTCAGCTTAAATTCAGACGCCGGTGTTGTTAGCAGACAGTTAAGAAAAATTAGCAACCTGCTGGATGTGAAAATGGGAAAGTCGTGAAGGCATGAGCAACTGACTGAAGAACAACCAAACAATATTGGCTATTTTCAATGCGTATTCCTGCTGACTGGTTGAATATTAAATAATTATACTCGGTCAGAAGCAGTTCAATTTATTGAGGCTGTTTTAGCTCTTTTCATGCACCACTCTCCACATCACCGATAAGTTTGCAATGCAAAAAGCTTCGGTCACTAGCGATTCAAACACTCTGGCAACGTTGATAGTTTATTTCAGTTAGTTGTAATGCTGTGAATACAGGCGCGCCTTTTTGGCTTGCAAATGATCAAAACCATGAATAAAATGTACTGATAGTTCGAGTTATGAATAGAAGAAATAAGGAGTTTAAATGCAAATCTTATGGTATTCAGATAATTGTTCCGTACTCGTGCTAAGATTCTCGCGAGGATTACTTTACGGTCTTTGGTATTTGTTAACAGAATGATTTATGAGATCATAACTCACCTAGGATTCCGGATTACAGCGAGTTGACGGCTGCCCAATGTGCATTTACATCCGTTGCACTAGCCAGGTGATTTGGACAACGTAATATCAGACATGGCGTCATGCTCGGGTCTAATTTTGCATGCATAATCATGTTACCTAGCGACGTGGTCGAATCACCTTCGGATGTTGCAAGCCCCTGAATAGACGCCAACCACTGGCCGAACGAGATATTTAAGTCTGGCACTTGGCAGCTTCCAAAAACACTGCATACCAGGCATTCTTTCGAGGAATTTGGAAATCAGGGAGGCCCCTACAAGGGGGTTAGGGTGGCTGTCGATTATCAGAATGCGCGGTTGTTAACAAAAGCAAAAAGACTGGCTTAACACCTTAATGGTATTCTCTTTGCTCGAAGTGTGACCAAGGGGTGAAAGCAGCAACAAGATAAGTTTCTTTTTCTGTGACTAGAGTTGTGAACAGGTTTCAAATTGTTAGCAGTAATTCGAAGTTGTGAGCTGGATCTTCCCATGTACTTTTGTTGCTTTTGCAATTCAAATTCACCCGGTGTTCAATTCTTCCTATAGCAGATAAGGCTAAGAACACTAAGTTATGCGCCGCAATCAATGGTGGGGCTGAGGAGAAGATTTGATCGATGGAACAACACTTCTTATTCGCCCGACGTTTCGACATCCGTTGCGGATTCTTCATCAGAGATATGTACAGAAAGCATTAGCAGAAACGGGTAACCTATGCACAGGAATTTGCAGTATTTATAGGACAGAGCAATTAGTGCACACAGATGACAAATAATGACAATTAACGATAATTGCCCTCTTGTGTGTGGATTGCTTCATAACTGGCATGCGGGCCCTGACTTACTGAAATTTTTTCACGGGGGGGGGCAATTGGACGTGATGTCTGACCGGCCACCAAGTTCCCCGGTATTGGCGTAAGGCGACGCGGTGGCCTGCCCGTTCCTCAAGTGACGGCTTGCTTTGGCCAAATTGAATCTCAGGATTGAATATGGATTGGACAAATCGTTGCACTTGTTTATGGACTGGGATCCCGTAAACAATGACTCAGGTAATTGTCGGCTCATACGATTGTTAGCTCGTGCTAGAATTTCGGCCTCATCAAATTTACTCAGGTCTCAGATGAAGAATCCGCGACGGATGTTGAAACGTCAGGCGAATAAAAGTGTTCTCCCAGCGATCAAATCTTCTCAATTACTTCCTGGGGCTCGTCTGTTCGCTTGTATTGGCAATGGTGGGCTGTTAAAACTAGCCTTGTTGCAGAAATTGAAGTTGGCAAAGGCGCACCTTTGGTTATCCATCAACAACCCCATATCATGATACCTTCTACGGTGAGCAGGAAATGTCAGAAAAGTAATGACAATATTTGAACAAGGCAAAGATCACAAATTGAGCAGGATGTATTGACGTCATACAATTTCGTGACCTATAATTCATTTGCAAACAGTCATTGCGTGTTTATATAGTAAATTAACTGTCCAATTAGCAGGGTGAAGCTTAATAGGTAAATAGTGTGGGAAACATAAGTCAAAAATGTGAGAGTAGAGGAGGGGGCAGGTAATTATCACAGCAAGGCGGTTCAGGGAACAGTGAAAGCCTTTGAAGTGTAATTAAAGGGGGGGACAAATTACGGGGCAGCAGTTGGTCATAGCGGGGGGGGGGGG
>JAYGXS010000002.1:28832714-28851458 GCA_036362985.1 Ligula intestinalis | reverse complement strand
TTGGGTCAACTCAAATTAAGCAAATCTGCCAAACCTCCTAATAATTTCCGGAATGCTCACGTCTACATCGAGCGTCCCTTAAGAAAGTGCACTAATTATCGCAGAGCAGCGAGCTCAGTTTCGTTTTTGGCCGCAGGGAACAAACCATAGACATTTGTCTGTTACCCCGTGTGTATTCTCGTTCGGATTACAAATCAGTATTCCATCAAGCATTCAGTGATAAGATGCCCGGCTATAAAAAGGCACATTAATGTCTCCTTTCCACAATGAGAGCTAGCACTGGATAATTTTGATTCAATATTTTCGGGCACTTATTTACGTAAGGTTGCTCGTATTCTATTACGAGAAAATCTTCAACATCTTAATACTATTTTCGGGATTTCGGACCAGCTAGCACTCTGGCGGACACTTGTGATTAGCTATTGCATTCGTTTTCACAATATTCCCAGCCTCAGAAGCCACGGCAGGCACTAGTCAAAACGAGCAACATCTCCGTGACCGCTTTCCGTCAACAATTCTCAGGGATTCCAGCTATCTACAAACGGCTGAGTCGTTCCAATATCTTTTTCATACAGTTAATCGCTTTATGCATAGTGCATAGAGCTCTAACATCGTTAAACTTTACTTCGATCTATGATGGGAAGCAAAACTAAACGTATAGCGCAACGTGTAAAAAGTCTGCCGCGAGTGGGATTTGAACCCAAAACCCATGGTTCGCGGACATCGGTCATTACCATTAGACCACGAGGGCGCACGGATTCCACTGATTTAATTCAGGATGTAAGCCCAAATCGCAATTTCGAGGGTAGAAACCGCATGGTTGGTGCAACGAAATCGTGCCCTGCTAAAAGGCCTAGAAGTCCTCGGAGTTCAATAGACACAAAGTACGAAGACCGAGATGGCATATCAGACGTGAAACTTTCCAAAGCATTTTCCGTCATGCAGAAGGATATGCTATGCCTTAAAACGGAATTAGCGGAACTGAAGTCACTTTTGCATATTCGAATGCATGGCTCGATGTCGGAGGCATCTGAAAGCCGAGAAAAGGCCAAGACGAAGAAAACACAGGAGGTTTTCATACTCCTAAAGCAAGCTACAGCAGAACCAGTAGTGGAACTCGACCTAATCGAAGAGTCGGAAATCCACGAAAATGTAGAAGACCCGGGAGTCGAACCCTGTACGTTGGGCCAACAGGCAGACGGTGTTGCCACTAAACTAGCAGACCTCGATGAAGGGACTGAACATTTTGCTAATTCAAAGGGTGTCGTGCTTAACACAGTCCCAAAAACCAAGCAGGCGGTGTCTAAGATACCAGTAAGAACTAGTCTGGTTGCGTCTCCCAAAAAGCCCAAGATGCCACCGACTGCCACACAAAAAGATGGCCTTGGCACAATAGAGGATTTGTCGGGTCCTCCCAATTATCAAATGCCGGAGCTTAGGGATCTCACAGCCCAAGTCGAGGATACTCACATGTCGGTAGGGTCCACTAATAAACCTCATAGCCCGTTATTTAATTGCAGCCAGTGCATCGTCATACAAGGCATGCCTGAATCTTCTTCGGAGACCCCAAAGAATAGAATTGACCATTATATGGATTTATTCCGCGGATACATTAAAATTCTCCTGCATTAAAATAAAGAAATGGTGGTCCCCGTTCTAAAAGCATTTAGGGTGGGCCTGAAGAAGGGTCCATATACGGACTCGGGTCAACCCAGACCAATAAAATTTATACTCAAGCACGAAGAACAAGCGAAGCTACTGGTGAACAGGAAATCACAACTACGGAACAAGTACCCAACGGTCATTTTTCAGCGGGATTACTCGCCGGCCGAGAGGGAGAAGTGGAGGGCACTGAAAACCGAACTCCGCAGGAGATCCAATCTGGGCGAGAGGAACCTGCGAATAAGGAACAGCGAAATCATAACCACCCAGAGGTCATTCCTCTGGAGATAGCCAATAACGCTGAGTTGTACAGACAAAAGCAGACCAAAACTCAGGCAATGAGGTAGCTGATTCGCAGAGACCTTCCGGCTCCCTCGACCCACAAATCGCTCAGAACTCTATGCCGGCGAAGCTGCGCTTTCTTGATACGAACGCACAGAGTTTGCTTCAGAAGATTGACGAGCTCAAAGTATAGCTGACCTACAGCTGGATGTCATATCCATTACAGAGACCTGGCTACAGGCTGACGTAATGGATGCCGAAATTGTACCCGGAGAGTACCAAGTTTTTCGTCGGGACCGGATACATAGGAGGGGAGGAGGAATAACAGTGTTTGTCAAGAAGGGCATCATTGCGTCAGAACGCAAAATTGGTTCCTCTCATGATTGTGAAGCGCTATGGCTTAAACGGAAAATGCGTGGTGCACCCACTTTACATTTCATGACTGTCTATAGACCGCCAAATCAATCTCCAGAGGGTGGCGAGACCTTGTTTGAACTAATGCACGAACTGGCTCAAAATGAAAATGCACTGATCACTGGAGATTTTAAAGCCCCATTGATTAACTGGGATGAGCTATCAATTAAACGTTCTCATGAGTCTTTTAGCTCCAGATTCTTAAAGCTTACGGAGGACCTCTCCCTCGTGCAGAATGTTGGATTCCCAACGAGAATAAAAGAATCATAAACAGCGAACTGTTTGGACTTCGTATTATAGAAAGACTCGATTGATAGAAGCGAAATTAGGTCGATCACACCTCATGGAAAGAGTGATCATGTCATCATCCTGTGGGAATATGCTTCAAACATCAATCAACCGAGAAATACGGAGGTTCGTTTAGACTACTGGCGCGGAAATTACACCGCAATGAGCAATGAACTAGCAGCAATAAATTACTATGACCTTCTAACCGGTAGTCCGGATGCCGACTGGAACACTGTCAGGGATCTTATAAGCGAAGTTATGCATCGAAACTGTTCGCTGAAAAAAGTACAAAAGGCGAGCAGGCCCCCTGGTTAACGCAAGATCTGAAGAGCCGAATAAACCGCAAGAAAAAACGCTGGAGAAGGTACGCATCAACACGCCAGCCTTTACACTACGAAGAATTCCGCCAAAAGCGGAACAAGGTTAGATCAAACATTCGAAAAGGGTGGAAAGACTACGAAGCTAAAATTATCGAGCGGGCCATAATAAAGCCAAAGGTGCTCTACAGTTACATCAACAGCAGGCTCAAAAACAAAGACACAGTGGCAGTACTAAAAGGTGAAAAAAATGAGGAAATTATAGACAATCTCGAAAAGGCAGAACACCTTAGCAAGTTTTGTATCTGTTTTCACTAAGGAACTGTATTTTAATTCAACAGACTTCCATGCAGAGAGTTATGGCAGAATCATGTAAATTCTCCGTTTCACAGAAGGAGATGTAAGGAATGAACTTCTTGCGCTGAATGAAGCTAAGTCTCCGGGTCCAGAAAAAATACCAGCAAAGGTACTGCAAGAGCTGGCTTTGGAAGTTTCCAGACCGCTAACGCACATTTTTCAGTTGCCCTTTGATCGAGGCCTCCTCCCATCCGATTGGAAAGTTGCGAACATATACCCTATTCACAAAGGTGAATCCGGAACCAGCGCGAACAACTATTGACCAGTGAGCCCAACTTGCATCAGTTGTAAAGTTATGGAAAGGATCATCAAAAAGGTCACTATGTATTTCCTCACAGAAAAAGACTTCTTTGCTGTTGCCCAACACGGGTTTCGAGGAAACCACTCCAGCCTGACCAATATGCTTTATTCTGTGGGGCAGTGGTCCAAGTCATTAGACGAGAATACCCCCGTAGATGTTGTTTACATAAACTTTAAAAAAGCCTTCAATAGTTTCCCTCAGCAATGGCTACTCTACAAGGTTGGCGAATCAAGGATAAGGGGCTATTTACTAAATTGGAGTCTTGTTTGCAGATGACATTAAGGTATGGCAACCCATCAGAAATGCTTATGATGAACAAACTCTGCATGAAGGATTTGACTGACTAAGTCAATGATTCAACAAATGGTTAATGCGGTTTAACTTTGAGAAGTGTGTCACATTGCGACTCAAGACGAAGAAAGTGAGCGCGACGGATGACTCACACAACTACGAACTCGATGGAAGGCGCCTGTCGAACGTCAATGAACAAAAAAGATCTGGGTATGTCTATTATGCCATCCTTGAAGCCGTCTTTGCAGTGTGCTAGGGCTGCCAAGAGGGCCAACAGTGTTCTGTTTGCCATTGAGCGAACTTTTGTCGACATAGACAAAAAGCTATTCGGTAAAATCTATGTAACATTTATTCGCTCACATCTGGAGTATGGCGTTCAGGCTTGGCAACCATGGATGCACAAAGATAACCAGATGCTGTAAGGAATTTTAGCGAACGGCAACGAAAATTGTGAAGGGCCTAAAGTCTTCATCTTACGAATGTAGACTAGAAGCACTTTACGTTTTCCTCTTGAGTATAGACGAATCCGCGGTGACCTCAGAAATCGGGAGTGTGCCCTGAAGTTTGATGACTTCTTCGCCTTCGCCACTTCAACCAACCTCCGTGGGAATTCCCTCAAACTGCGGGGAACCCTATATCATCTAGAGGTCCGCAAGCAGTCGTTCTCACAACGAGTCATCGGTACCTGGAACGGACTGCCCGAGGAGGTCGTAGTGGTGAACTCCACAGATGCGTTTAAACGGAAACTGGATGAACATCTACTTAACAGTTACCGTTCATCTGTACAAGGAAGCAGGAATAATTTACGCCCCGAAAAAACCCTTAGACAAAAATTTACATTTGTACATGCTTCTCACTTTTTTACAGAAACACATTTTATGTTGGATATATTATGTACACAAGAGACTATTCTAACTGCTCACACGCACACGTTAAAATTTGCACATTTGCATATATGTTACTCACTGTTTATAGTGACATATTTTATGTTGGATATTTCATGCATACTGTTTTCAATAGTGTCTTCAAAGGCATTGCCTACTACCCTAAATATACTGAACTATACTGAACCATCTCCGGCATAGTGATAGAAACACTATATGCCCGAATAAACTGACTTGTTATTGAGTTATGCTTAAGCATATCCATTAACAGTAGTCCCACGGACAACTCATTGGCTATATCATTAATCGTGCAGTAAAACTGACCCCTGTATCAGTATTAGATATTCAATGCACGTAAAAATAATCGTTTTTTTCAATGTCCTACGTAGCATTCCAAGTCTGAAATCCGTTTATGTTCGTTGTACGCATCATGAAGAGGATACTAATGGAAAAAGGACTAGATTTCTGTGGATGACATTATTTTCCGTTAAAATTCGTATTTTAAACAGAAAAGCTTTCATAAAATGTATTGCAAATTCTGGGAGGCTACTTTGCGTTGACTCAGTTTAAGCGCTTCTGCCAGCCATTTGACAATTGTATTATACATCAACCTGCGCATTTCTAGAGGTAGCAGCAGCAGAGAAATCAGGTTTTTCAATCTTTTTGAAATCTCGTTTGGGTCATGCTCAATAGTGGGAAATTTAGCACCTCAAGCTGAAAATCTATGTAATTTTACTATCCACATGGTCCACGATGTCCAATAGTCCACCACTCAGAAGCACACTACTGAGGCAGGTCAGGTTTATTTGTTCTCCAACTGCTTACCGAAACAGCAAATCTACGCTGTCTACTTAAACTTGGTTAGTAACACGTTTTTAGATGGATGGTGTTTGGTCTGAGAGGTAAGTAGTCATGACTTCCTACCAGATGCTTCTTAAACAGGTGACTAGTACGTTTGCACGATCGGGTTTAACTGTGGCTTATATTTCATGCCTATCTTTATTAAACGGAATAAACCCTCTTTTTGGTGCGTTTATTCTAGTCTCGTAGGGGGTGATATTGGAGGGGACCAAAACCAGGGGCGTTCGGTCGGGCTGCATAGGTAGGGCGGGATTCCGTAACGGAAAATGCTCGAAGGTCTTAGGATTCCACTTAAACCATACCTTCAGTTTGAAATCCTTATCCCAGCATTAAATGTTGGGATGGGAGCAAGGGATTTGCGTTTAAAGTGTGGGCCCTCAACCGTTGATGATGGAATTAGGAGCGGTAGTGGGAGCTACAGTTTCTTTAACTTTGGTGTGGAGGACAAGTTAGCGCTAGCGGGGTCCGACAGCAGAAAAGAAATCTTGCGAGATATATTCTTGTGATCTCCTTTAAGTTCTTACAATGTTTGAAAGTACGAGTTCACCTTTCTTTTGGTGAACTTACTTTAGGCTCTGTCGACTGCCTCACTAAATAAACAATATAAAATAAGGACGCTAAAGTAACTTGGGCCTCGCATTTATTCGGTGTTTATGCGAACTACTTAAGGACTTGACGCTTTTCATAGCTCGAAAGAACTCTATACACGCTCGCCAAAAAAAGAAACATAAACAGCTAGTTGCTCCTCTGTTTCTTCCAACATACCCCAAATGTAAATCTGCGCGCGATATTAGGCGTTGACTGAATGAATTGCGTTTGCGCTGAGTACGAATGTTCGTTGTAGAGGTTGCGCGGCTGAAAGAATCAATGCTATGTTGGCCGCATGGCTTTACCATTCTCTAAAAGTCATCTGGCAGAGAAAAAAATGAGAAAAATGAGAAATATGTGTGACAGACAATCCAGATTTGAGAGGCAGTCAAGACGTTAAATAGCCAAACATGGAAGTGAACCCAGAATTACTGACCGCGAGCAGTTATCGCAATAAGAGCAGATTCCGGATAGCGACTGACTAGCGATAAGGCTATGCGAGACCGATGGAGGCTTCGTGTTAGGGGAAGGGATTAAACCCACATTGATTTGGATTGAATGTTAAGAAGGTTTTTGCTTTCATGTAAATAAAAACTATAAACAATGTAAGATAAAATAATTGAAAGTATATGTCATAATTAGTGTGCGGCACTTGCTTGAAGCGTTGGCATTAAAGTGTTTATCGTGGACAAGCTGGCATATTTAGAGCCAGCAAATGGCGTTTGCTTAAATTTGAAGAAAGCGCTGTTAAAAGTTATGGTTCACTTGCGGATGCCAGGGGCTAATATGACCTATTCGAAAAAACATGAGGGGAAGGATTTGGACAAGTTAAAAGTAAGTATTTTGACTAAGGAAGTAATGAGCGTACATGACAGCCGGAAGATGCTGAAGCTTAATAACTGGAAACGATTCGTATAAACCGAAAGGCAGGCATCCCAAGAAATGTATTTGCATGAAAAGGTATGATTTGGGAAATAAGTAAGTTTATTGAGTAAATTTTGGACACTGGATCCCCAGTTCGTCGTCAGACTTGAGATAAATTTGCAAACAACAGTTATCATTTCAAAGTGCTCATACAGTTATATAGTCAGTCTGGTGTGGGTGTTAATTGGGGGTTACAATTTGCGCCACATCGTGATTGACATGATTATCAGTCGCAATGCCGTAATGACTAATGGGCAACTGTAATTTGAGTTAGTCCGGGGTCAGTCCAGGGTCAGTCCACGTTATCAGGTGTGGACGCTAATTGCGGTCAGCTGCAGTCTTTTCCACCTTTCTTTGGGGTGTTTGTACACTCCGGCTAACTCAATACGCCGGTTGATGCATGAGTCATCGGAGTGCACGGCCTCAATAAATTCTCGACCTTTTTTGAGGGGGCAAACTCCGACGATGCGTTTTTTGTCCTATGCAAAAGTATGTCCTGTGTCAAGGCAATGCATAGCCACTTCGGGAAAATGGTTATGGCTATTCACTGCCGATTGTTGCTCGCGGATGCGTGTGGAGACTGATCTTCCTGTTTGGCCACAATATACCTTATCACAAGCTTTACATGGGATTTTTGTAGATCGCTGCCGATCGGTTTACTATCCAAAACAGTACTGTCCATGCGTTAGAGAATCGGAATCAGTTTTCATCTTTATCCTCCGAAGAAAAAAAAAGCACTTAAAAATTTAAAAACTGATGAAAACGTAATCATTCTTCCCACCGACAAAGGAGGTTCAACTGCTATCTTGAACAAACCAGACTACAAGCAGAAGATGCTTTCACTATTAAAAGATAGCTCAACTTATAAACCTCTTCCAACAGACCCTTCCAAGAAACAGATATCATCCATTGACAGGGTACTGAAACGCCTTACAGCGACAAAACTACTGTCAGGAGATACCGCAAAATGCCTGAAACAATCGGAGGCAAACATCGCAAAGATCTACGGATTACCCAAAGTTCACAAACCGGAAGTCCCTCTACAACCGATAGTATCATTAATCGGTGCACCGAACTACAAAATCTCTAAATGGCTATTCCTACAACTTCATCCACTTACGAAAGATTGTGAGACTTCCATTCAGAACTCTATGGAGTTTCTACAGAAACTAAGGGGAATCACGGTCTCCTATGATGAAATAATGGTCTCCTTCGACGTCGTTTCCCTCTTCACCTCCATACCACTTGATGTAGCAAGGCAATGCACAGAGGAAGCCCTGAAGAGCTATGAAACGAAGGTTTCTGCAACTGCCTTACTTGATCTTGTGGACTTTTGCCTCGAAAACTATTTTTCATTTGATCATCAGTATTATCAACAACTAAAAGGAGCTCCAATGGGGTCACCTATATCTGGATTCCTTGCCGAAATAACCATGCAGAGGCTAGAATCAATGGCCCTTCCATCGATTAACCCTTAGTTATGGGTACGCTATGTAGACGACACATTTGTTGTCGTTAAAAAGGACCATCTTGAAGCACTCCACAAGACCATCAACTCAACCATTCCGGGCATTCACTTCACGCTCGAGAAGGAGGTTAACAGCAAACTCCCATTTCTGGAAGTTCTCGTGCAGCGAAATGCTGACGGAACATTACAAACGTCCGTTTACCGCAAAGACACGTATGCGGAAGTTATTCTTAACTATGAGAGCAACAATACCATCACTCACAAAAGGAGTACGGTCAACAGTCTGCTACGCCAAGCGAAGACACACTGTTCTGACGTAAACACCTACCGAAACGAGCTCAATTACTTGTTTGAATTGTTTTCCCGCAATGGTTACCCCAGAGACTTTGTACGCCGATGCATGAGACAACAACAATCCAAGAAAAAGGAACCGGATAGTTCCACTCAGGCGCCCAAAACGAACACATGGCGAGTCCTTCCTTACATAAGGAACGTGTCTGAACTCGTTGAAAGACACTTGCGGAAACACCAAATAAAAGTGGCACACAAACCGATGGCTATTTTAAGTACTCAGTTAGTACACCCTAAGGATAGGGCTGGCTACCTCGATAAGAAAGCAGCCATCTACAAAATCCCATGTAAAGCTTGTGATAAGGTATATTGTGGCCAAACAGGAAGATCAGTCTCTACACGCATCCGCGAGCACCAATCGGCAGCGAAGAGCCATAACCGTTTTTTCGAAGTGGCTATGCATTGCCTTGACATAGGACATACTTTTGCATGGGACAAAAAACGCATCGTTGGAGTTTGCCCCTCCAAAATAGGTCGAGAATGTATTGAGGCCGTGCACTCCGATGACTCATGCATCAACCGGCGTTTTGAGTTAGCCGGAGTGTACAAACACCCCAAAGAAAGGTGGAAAAGACTGCAGCCAACAAGCATGGACCAACATGAACCGCAATTAGCGTCCACACCGGATAACCTGGACTGACCCCGGACTAACTCAAATTACAGTTGCCCATTAGTCATTACGGCATTGCGACTGATAATCATGTTCATCACGATGTGACGCAAATTGTAACCCCCAATTAACACCCACACCAGACTGACTATATAACTGTATGAGCACTTTGAAATGCTAACTGTTGTTCGCAAATTTCTCTCAAGTCTGACGACGAACTGGGGATCCAGTGTCCAAACTTTACTCAATAAACTTACTTATTTCCCAAAGGATGCCTTTTTAATAAAAATAACTGGAAAGGCTTGTCGATTGCGATCCGTGTCAGACGTTTAAAAATGTCAAAATATGATCTGATTGATCCATTATTATAAATCATTTACATGTATGGAGAATGACAGCAAAACAAGGAATTGGGACCCTGCATGAATTGACTGAAAGAGAACAAGGAAATGTACAAAAGGACGCATAAAATTCTGCTTTCAGCACATTCACATTTGCATCGAAAGACGGTGAAAAAGATTCGCTTACGATAATCCTTAGCGAGAAACACCGGGACGTGGCGTGGGCAGTTATTAACATCAATGCTCATGCAGAATATTCAGGGAGTAAAAGTTATATTATGTATCGCGTAGTATATAAAAGGGACCATTGTACCACGAATTGCTAAAGCCACCTGAAACTTTCACGGCTGAGAAACGTCAAACATAATTATCCCATTTGAATTAAGCTCTGATAGTAAAAAGGCCAGAATATCAGTAAAGACATAACGGAGGGATTTTGTAAACTGACAACGCTAGATCTCATCCGTGCACAACGAATGAAGGAAACCTAGGAATCACTCACCTAGGAAGTCCAACCACAATTATTGTATTCATCAGGCATTGCTCTATCAGATCATTCTTGGCTTCAGCTACCGCGCCATGGACTTGCCGAGCTCTCACGTACGTGAAGAATGTATCGGAAGCAGTCAGCCGCCTGTTCACCTCACTTGGAGTTGGAGTTGCACACAGGCCAGCAGCAACCATCAGGCGCTAGGTCATGAGACCGATAGACCCACTGCCACGACAGAAGACGGCTGGAGTCGTTTACCAGATCTGGTGCAGCTGTGGACAAAGCAACTTCGTCGGGGAAACTGGGAGATTACTTCAGACACGAATGACCGAGCATGCAGTGGCGGTGAGGAAGAAGGATGCCAACTCCCAGGTTGCAGTTCATTAGGCGCGACCCGGCCATATTTTCAAGTTTGACGAGGCCGAAATCCTCGCAAGAGGGGACAATCGGTGAACCGCTAGCTGTTCGCGTCATGGTTCTCAGGCCCCCAGTCCCTTAACAAACGCAACGATTTGGCCTTCCTATACTGCGTACTGAGGCATTGCCTGAGCAAGAGAATCAGTTACGTGGGGAGGGCCTGGCCCAGCAAAAAACTTTGACGTCAGCGAGGAAACATCTCGCACAATTATCCAGCTCGCATCCGACACGGCCAAGGAAATGGTGGCAATTAATGAGTCGAATGTAAAGTGTCAAGCCATCACCGCACCAATGAAGATCCAAGCGTTGGCTACAGGAGTGGATAGTTATAGTACGCACGTGGATGACCGCTACGAAATATAAATACCGTGCAATCTGTGCGTGTTTTACACCTATCTTCGCATGATTCAGACTATCCTACCATTACCTATGATTAAGGATTCTCGACAGAATCCGAAACTTCAAGATAATAAAACTGTTGTTCCAGTGGTTGCTGCTACTTCTTCTGAACTGCATCCTGGAATTCGAATATTTACTTCTGTTTGCAAGGTCAACCGTTTGTCTACAACGGAATCAATATGTTACCTAAATGTGGGAAGAGGTTGTAGTTACCGATAAACAGTGCTTTGAATAAAGTACAGTGGAGTTCGGTTAATGTGGACACCTCCGTTCCAGGCCAACTGTCCATATTAACCGGTTGTCCGCATTAAGCGAACTGACCCCAAACCAGTCGTTTCTACGCATAAAAAACAGAATTTTGCATCTGAATGAACTTTTATTGAAAGAACATGCTCAGTTTTGATTGCTTTGGTGGAAACTTTTCTCTTAAAGCTCCCCTAAAGTTCTTTATCACAGTGTCAAAATTCTTCATATCAAAACCTTGTTGTCGATGCCCCGTTTTGAGTACGGCCAATGCCGCCCTCATTTCTTTTGATGAGACTGGAGGCTCGACTTCTTCGTCTTCCTCTTCAGACTCTTCTTCCTGCTCGTTTGGTACCTTCTTGGCATCTGCAACTGCTTCGGCTCTGGAGGCGTCGGCTTCTGCTGCCTCACCACGCAGAGTCGCAAAGACGAGTCCATTCCTCTTCTTCCACCTCGCAAACCACCCTACGGTGGGAGTGAAGTTGACTCCCGCTACTTCTGCGACATTCGCAGCCTTCTCCATAAGCAGCGGACCATTGAGAGGGATGTTACGATCGTGGGCCCAGTGATAAAACTGCAAAAGTGCTGCCTCGATATCCTTGTCCTTTCCATATCTATTGCGTTTCTGTGCAGGGCCTTGTTCATCTTCTGAAGCCTCACGACGAAGTTCCTCCTCTTTTTTCACCAATTTTCCCAACATCGACTTGGAAACTCCAACCTGGTCGGCTGCCTCTCGAAGACCAATTCGGGGTGACTGCTTCTCAAGGTCATGGAACTTGTCCAAAACGTCCAGTTTCTCTGTTGGTGTTCGATCCTTTCGCTTTCCTATCTGGGAAAGAAGGGAAAGAAAGATTGCAGAAGTCGAAGAACGACAGTCAAAAGCACTTCACTTTCTCGTGATCAGCCTCCACACGTACACAACCACAGGCAAACCAACAGAAAAGCTTTGTGTACTGTTCATCTGAAGCAAAACTTTCAGAACAGGACGCGGGAATTCCCCGCCGCGAGCGATTTGGACTGGATTTTTGACAAAATCTGTGGGAAAGCAGATAAGGGAGACAAGCGTGAGGATACGGGGGCAGGTCAGGGGGAGTGGGAATAGCCTAGATGACGTATTGGCGGCCTCCTTCGACAACTGCACCTCCCAACTGTGGCGAACAGGACGCGGGAATTCCCCGCCACGGGCGATTTGGACTGGATTTTTGACAAAATCTGTGGGTCGACCGACTGGTTGACAGCTTGGTGCTGTCCACATTAAGCGGTGGCTGTCCAGATTAACCGGAGGATTTTAATATGGAGAAATTCCGTTCCTGGCCAACTGTCCACATTAAGCGGTTGCCCACATTAACCGTGTCCACATTAACCGGACTCCACTGTATAACGTTTACTTACGTTAAATAGACGTTATTTTCCATAGTGAAATAGCATACAATTTAATTTCACTTGCAAGTAATCTGTAAGCTTCATATTAGATTTTGCAAGCGAAACGCGGACATTAAGTATTTATCTGCCTGGTGAACCTTATTTTAAGAAAACATGGTATAAAGGCGAGACGTGCGCTTAAAATACATCGAATGAATCAATAAACTCAGCCTAAATTGGGCTTGTTAAGAAACGAGAATGGGAATTCTCTCTCGCTGATAACATAGAAATTCTTGCTAAAAATTCTAGAAACGGTAAATGTTACAGGCTTATAACATCAACCGCAACATGAACGGTAACCATAATATTACTCTTAACACTCACCCTAATCTCTCTATAAATTAGCTCGAGGTCGACAGAATAGGCGGTGTCCCTATTACACTCTCTTGTCCAGAGCTTTTCTATAGCTTTTGCGATCTTCTCAACAAACAAATAAAGATTTTTGCACCGATATGTCGGGGTTTTGACCGAAAACGACAGGCGAACGATCCCGAATTTTGAGGTTGAAAGGCGAAGGATTCTGCACCTTAATGAGTGTTTTGATTTCTTTATACGAGCAAGAGTTTTGCCCATTTTGGAAAGCGGTCCGAAGCTCAGGAAAGATTATCTGGTTTTCTTGACGATAGTATTAATTATTTGCACTTATAACATTCATGTGACTGACTATACATCTTATGTTGTCAGGTTGGTCATGAATAGCATTATAGGATGAAAACCTGCCGTCCAGAATTTCGAGCAGCCCTCAACTGCACCAGGTGTCTCACATAACCAAATGGATCTTTTTAAAGCTGAACCGGATAGAGCATGTCTGCGAACCCATTCGAGAGATGAGCTCTCGAACACCTGAAGTACGAACGTTTTTTTGAATTCAGGCTGTCTTGTGGAGGGATGTATCTAGTCACAAGTAAGAAGAAGGTATGAAGACATGGACCGTTTATTTTGAATGTGACGTTTCGGACACTCTCGGTTCCATCGTCAGAGTAACTGGGTGGTTGTTCCTGTTCGCCGGGACTGTTGCAGCCTTGCCGCGTGCCTGTTATTATATCCGCGCTCGACGCACGACCTTTGACCTGCCCCTTTGCTGCTGACTGACTGTAAGTTTGATCGCTGGTGAGCTCGTGTGACCTCTGCTCACTTTTCGACTGTCGCAAGTCAGCATACCGGCTGACGTGCTCCTCTTCGACTGAAGAAGTAGTTAGTTGTTCCTGCCCGCCTGAGTTGATCTCAACCTTGTGGGCGCGGTGGTGATGTGGTTCCTAGCCGGCTTCTCCCCTATTTACCTCTGAAGCTGGTTCTAGTCCACACTCGAACAGTCCCGGCGAACGGGAGCAACCACCAGTTTCTCTGACGATGGAACCAAGAGAGTGTCTGAAACGAGAGTCTCAAAATAAAATGGTCCATGTCCTCGTACCTTATTCTTGCTCTTCTTTGGGGGATGGGGAAAGCGATATGATATCTGGACGTCAAATCTTCACGTATAGTCACAAGTAAGTCACGTACATTATCAACAGCAGCCAAAGGCACCTACATTTGGGTAAAATAAGATAAGATACGACTCAATTCGTGATCTTCACCTTGTTCAACGATAATTTTTCCTCGCAGTTGTTTTTAAATGTACTGCAAAGTAGAGTGATCAGATGTAGGGCGATTTTTAAAAAAGAGCGGTACCGCCTTGATTTTCACTCAGTAACTTTTTGACGGCAGTATACCTTTTCTCGGCGGGATATAAGTCGCTGTAGCGAAATGAATTGTAAATGTGCTCATTTTGAAAAAAATCTGTCATTCGAGAAATTCAGTTGGCCCACATATGGAAAAGTAAATAGTCTCGGTTGAGTTTAAACTCTAGAACGGCCCCGGGGCAGCAACCACACTAATCATTTTATGAGGAGCCGTCCATTTTATTACATTTGTCTAGATTACCCACCCACCCAGCCTGCTGCATCGTATGGAATTCACCAATTTTCATGCAATTAGCTGACTGTTCACGCAGGATTTCCTAGCGGTCGGCCTAGAATTCATCCGACATTGCATGTGATTGTTTGTAACCTCATAACTCGGTCAAATTGTATCACGCACATTGCTGCGGGCTTACAGTACATAGATGATTTGTTAAAAAATGCACACAATAGTATCGTTCTTCTTTTCGAATATTTCCTTAACGCATATTTAACTTGACTTGCCTGTTGGGCCATCGACAGTTTGTTTTAATTTTGTCTAATATTTGGTTGATATTTACTTCGCAAATGCATTCTCACTGATTCGTTTTATCAAACCTATCCTATATGTATTTGTACTCTGGAGGGTATAATTTTATACGTGGGAGAGTATCGCTTCTCGTGCCTCACGCAAACCCAGGCAAAAGCTCTGTGGTTGGAATTGCTTTTGCATAATTACCGACTCTCCTGTAGGTGGAAGTTTCATCCTTATCTATGTGGGAATACTGTGTGGTGGCACCCTGCAACAATTACACATTTTCATCTTATGAAGATAAAAGGTTCTTTGGGAAAATTTGGACTTTATTATGTGAATTTTTGACGCAGGATCCCCTCGTCGTCTTCAAACGTGGGAAAGTGTGTAACAAACCACTAACATTTTTTAACGTTCGGAAAAATCAATTTTCATCTGATGTGGATGCCGATCGGCAGGATTTTCAGTCTGCATATAAAGTTAAAAAACAAGCATATAAAGCCAGGTTTATTGACAATGATACATTTTAGTACCATTTTCAGGGTACCAGTGCGATCTGCATTTCACATCTATACCATGTAGAAAATGTATTGAGTGCATTGCCAAAGTTTGGCTCCATTCAGTCCAGCGCTGCTTCTGACAAATTGCCGCGTCGAAAGCAGACTCTTTGGGATTCAGTCCGAATTGGTCGTCTTTAAAGGTCAAGATTGCTGTAGGAGAGCTTTGAGGTAATGGGTGAATAGATCACATGTTCGATAAAGGCCAGTCCCAAAACTGTTACCAGGCCCAAAGGCAAGACGAATTCGGTCTGAGGAGTTTATATGCTCCCCGCAGGTCACGAGACCAGGAACGTCCCTCCCCTCCGTGAAACAGTCGACATTGCACTTGAAATCAGAAAAGTTACTTGTTCCGGTATCCTAAGCCTAACACTTACCCCTACCGAAGGTTAACAACACGGTAGTGACTGTATGAATGGGGCTCTAAGGCCTCAAATCATTACGCCGGGTAGGGATAGGACTCACTATCTCGCAGTGTGATAGCTGCTCGCATACTCACGTCGCCCGGACAAAACATTAAGTCATCTACAAACAACTTAGTGCCACCACGCTCATACCACAATTGGATATCGTGTTGACCCCCACAACATCATGACCCGCTCAATGTGGTTATGGCCAGGGCTCTGGCAAACATTACCAGACTGGCCAACTTCGTTGAGGCAAGCCGGCCCTATTCGAGTGAAAACTGAACGGGAAGTACTATATCTCCCCATCCACGTAGCAGGTCAAACTGTATCGTTTCGCATCTCTGGACGGGATTCAGACCCAGGGGTGTTTAGTCTTAATCTCTCAGATGGTAGCTTCGCACCGTTGGCCGCCTGACCAGGCACGTGTTACAAATGTCTTAACCTGCGGTTCCTCTTGTACTTAACAGGATTACCATTGCAATGACCCGATTCCACTTCACTGTTCACCCTGTTCAACTATCACGAGTTGAACCATTAAGATGGTCTAAACCCACTTACCCACTCTTAACCCTACTGCTGTACTAACCCTAACCTAACCGTTTTTCTTAACCTGACCCTAAACAGAGTACCAACCCCGAGTTCTCCGGAACTTTCCGTAAAGTCATCTGTACAACAGGGTCTTATTAGTGCAAACTCTTGCCTGGGGTGTTATATAAATGCGGACTTTACCCGAACCGTTAGTTTGGCTTCAAGGTAACGTTCTCGTTTGAGTGAGTAGTTCAAACGTGTGAACTACACTCTTAGATAAATTCTTGCTATTGTATCATTTACCGAGTCATCTGATCTACCACAATGAGTTGCTTATCTGACCCTTTCATTGCGCAAACCAATTTATACATTGCTATCCTGTTACGCGTGTCTAACCCCCGGTTCTGGCATATAGAATCGAAGCGAACAAAGGGTGGGAGTGTAATCTCGGTTGTTCTCTAGAAGAAACACGGCCTGGTGTTTTATTTCTATTATTGGGAGACTTTCTTTTTAGGGGTGAGTATATCAGAAGCCACAATAGGTTTGGAAGGCAACATTTAAAGGGAAAAAAGAGTAAACTAATAAACATAACTGTTGATATTTTTTGCATTATCTTCAGGCAAACTGGACACATAAATTGATCTGGAAGCATTCTAGATTTCTGTAGGGCTGGCAGATCCTGGTGTTTAGGGATCAGAGAATTGTACCGTGTCAAATTCCACCACGGCCCACATGTCGATCATCCAGCAATCCGCGCACAAGAGGCGTATATCGTTAATTGTCATTATTTTTCATACGCGTGCAGTAATGACTGTCTTATATATACTGCAAATTCCTGTGGATTTATGCTTCGTTTCTGCCACGGTTTTCTGTTCATGTCTCTAATGAAGAATCCACGGCAGATGTCAAAAAGTCAGGCGAATAAAAGTGTTGTCCCAGTGATCTTCTTCTCAATTACTTCCTGAGACTCGCACGTTCACTTTTAATTGCATCACTAGTCTATACATCTACCAACTGATCAGGCCAAATGACCGACAGCTAACCTTGAAGTAAAGCCTGCGACTTCCTTCCTTTACCCACAAACCTGGCACACTATTTGCTGACGCCTGCGGCTTGACAGTCGATACATGGAATGAGTAAAATCTAGGAAAAGCACACTTTGACCTGTATCAGAGTAGGTGGTAGGGGATTTGTCGGAGAGTTCTTGAAGTTATTTTCGACAGTCCAACAATACTTTCCAGATAAATTATGCATTTTGAGCCTCTATTTGATGATGCATTCTATTCCACGGAAATCAACCACTTGCTTTCGTATTTTACGTGACGCCCTGCCTTCCTCGGGGATAGACTACCACCTCCGCTGAAAAAAATGGTTTTCGGCAAGGAGGTTTTTTTCGACATATTTACGAGCACGGACCCTGATTCATCAAAACAAACTCCAGAAAATAAAGTAGTTTGGGAGCTACCTATGTCATGGGAAGCCTTGTTTAACACTTTTCATGAAAACAGGTGTGGAAAATATACTGGCTTCACCTTAAAACATTGGCAGCTATCAGAGAGGTAATAAATTTCACAATTTTTATAGTAAACGTGTCCAAGGATATTTCATAGACGAATAATCTCTATTGCGAGTACCAACAGCTGGACACAATATAATATATCAAAAAAGGCCGCGCTTCAAATTGCGTCGTCCTCCGTGGGAAATACTATTTTCGGGATGTCGGGATTTCGGACCAGTTAGCACTCTGGCGGACACGTTATTAGCGATCGGATTCGTTTTCACAACATACCCAGCCTCAGAAGCCACGGCATGCACTAGTCAAAATGACCATCATCTCTGTAACCGCCTTCCGTCAACAATTCTCAGGGATTTCAGCTATCTACAAACGGCTGAGTCGTTCCAATATCCTTTCCATACAGTTAATCGCTTTATACATATTGTATAGAGCTTTAATATAGTTTAGTTTTACTTCGATCTATGATGGGAAACAAAACTAAACTGAGGCCTACCTCGCGTTGCGCGAGCAGATCGAGGGCAGAGGTCAATCTCAGCGGAACTGACTTAATTACACTGTGAGCTGTACGTTTTTTCATTCCTTGACAATGAGTTCGCGGGAGAGTTCGAAACGTCGGACAAATACACACCTGGTCCCAGA
>JAYGXS010000002.1:28757474-28832704 GCA_036362985.1 Ligula intestinalis | reverse complement strand
TGTCAACACCGAGCTAGGTCGACGAACGGCCCTGCAAAACGGACGCAAAATGATTCGGGTGCTAATCCAGGACTGTCACCTACGTTTGCGCAAGTACAAAGCAGCAATTGAAGAGGAACAAGCCAAATGCTCAACAATCCTCGGAGAAGTGCTGACAAATGATCTTCATCATACAATATCTTTCAACGCCAGACGCATTCGCGATGCACGTGACGCCAAACTGACGCAAAATCTACAACATCTTAATACTATTTTCGGGATTTCGGACCAGTTAGCACTGTGGCGGACACTTGTTATTAGCTGCTGGAGTCATTTTCACAACATCCCCAGCCTCAGAAGCCACGGCAGGCACTAGTCAAACGGAACAACGTCTCCGTGACCACTTTCCGTCAACAATTCTTAGGGATTCCAGCTATCTACAAACGGCTGAGTCGTTCCAATATCCTTTCCATACAGTTAATCGCTTTATACATATTGCATAGAGCTTTAATATAGTTTAGTTTTACTTCGATCTATGATGGAAAGCAAAACTGAACGTACAACGCAACGTGTAAAAAGTCTACCACGAGTGGGATTTGAACCCAAAACCCATGGTTCGCGGACATCGGTCGTTACCATTAGACCACGAAGGCGCACGGTTTCCACTGATTTAACTCAGGATATAAGCCCAAATCGCAATTTTGAGGGTAGAAACCGCATGGTTTGCGCAACGAAATCGTGCGCTGCTAAAAGGCCTAGAAGTCCTCGGAGCTCAATAGACACAAAGTACGAAGACCGAGATGGCATATCAGACGTGGAACTTTCCAAAGCATTTTCCGTCACGCAGAAGGATATGGTATGCCCTAAAACGGAATAAGCGGAACTGAAGTCACTTTTGCATATTCTAATGCATGGCTAGATGTCAAGGACAACTGAAAGTCGAGAAAAGGCAAAGACAAAGGCAACACAGGAGGTATTCATACTCCATAAGCAATCTACGGCAGAACCAGTAGTGGAACTCGACCTAGTCGAAGAGTCAGAAATCCACGAAAATGTAGAAGACCCGGGAGTCGAACCCTGTACGTTGGGCCAACAGGCAGACGTTGTTGCCACTAAACTAGCAGACCACGATGAAGGGACTGAACATTTTTCTTACTCAAGGGGTGTCGTGCTTAACACAGTCCCGAAAACCAAGCAGGCGGTGTCTAAGATACCAGTAAGAACTAGTCTGGTTGCGTCTCCCAAAAAGCCCAAGACGCCACCGACTACCGCACAAAAAGGTGGCCTTGGCACAAAAGAGGATCTGTCGGGTCCTCCCAATTATCAAATGCCGGAGCTAAGGGATCTCACAGCCCAAGTCGAGGATACCCACACGTCGGTAGGGTCCACTAATAAACCTCATAGCCCGTTATTTAATTGCAGCCAGTGCATCGTCATACAAGGTATGCCTGAATCTTCTTCGGAGACCCCAAAGAATAGAATTGACCATGATATGGATTTATTCCATGGATACGTTAAACTTCTCCTACATGAAAATGAAGAAATGGTGGTCCCCATCTTAAAAGCATTTAGGATGGTCTTGGAGAAGGGTCCATATACGGACTCGGGTCAACCCAGACCAATAAAATTTATACTCAAGCACGAAGAACAAGCTAAGCTACTGGTGAACAGGAAATCGCAACTACGGAACAAGTACCCAATGGTCATTTTTCAGCGGGAGTACTCGCCGGCCGAGAGGGAGAAGTGGAGGGCACTGAAAACCGAACTACACAGGAGATCCAATGCGGACGAGAGGAACCTGCGGATAAGGAACGGCGAAATCATCACCGCCCAGACGTCATTCCTCTGGAGACAGCCAATAACGCTGAGTTTTACAGACACAAAGCAGACCAAAACTCAGGCAATGAAGTAGCTGATTCGCAGAGACCTTCCGGCTCCCTCGACCCACAAATCGCTCAGAACTCTATGCCGGCGAAGCTGCGCTTTCTTTATACGAACGCACAGCGTTTGTTTCAAAAGATTGACGAGCTCAAAGTTTGCATAGCTGACCTACAGCCGGATGTCATATCCATTACAGAGACCTGGCTGCAGGCCGACGTAATGGATGCCGAAATTGTACCCGGAGAGTACCAAGTTTTTCGTCGGGACCAGATACATAGGAGGGGAGGAGGAATAACAGTGTTTGTCAAGAAGGGCATCATTGCGTCAGAACGCAAAATTGGTTCCTCTCATGATTGTGAAGCGCTATGGCTGAAACTGAAAACGCGTCGTGCACCCACTTTACATTTCATGACTGTCTATAGACCGCCAAATCAATCTCCAGAGGATGGCGAGACCTTGTTTAGACTAATGCGGGAACTGGCTCAAGATGAAAATGCGCTGATCACTGGAGATTTTAAGGCCCCATTGATTAACTGGGATGAGCTATCAGTTAAGGGTTCTCATGAGTCTTTTAGCTTCACATTCTTAAAGCTGACGGGGGACCTCCCTCTCGTGGAGAATGTTGGATTCCCAACGAGAATAAAAGAAACATAAACAGCGAACTGTTTGGACCTCGTATTATCGAAAGACTCGATTGATAGAAGCAAAATTAGGTCAATCGCACCTCTTGGAAAGAGTGATCATGTCATGATCCTTTGGGAATATGCTTCAAACACCAATCAACCTAGAAATACGGAGGTCTGTTTAGACTACTGGCGTGGAAATTACACCGCAATGAGAAAAGAACTAGCAGCAATAAATTGGTATGACCTTCTAACCGGTAGTCCGGATGCCGACTGGAACACTGTCAGGGATTTTATAAGCGTAGTTATGCATTGAAACTGTTCACTGAAAAAAGTACAAAAGGCGAGCAGGCCCCCTGGTTAACGCAAGATCTGAAGAGCCGAATAAACCGCAAGAACAAACTCTGGAGAACGTACGCATCAACGCGCCAGCCTTCACACTACGAAGAATTCCGCCAAAAGCGGAACGAGGTAAGATCGAACATTTGAAAAGCGCGGAAAGACTACGAAGCGAAAATTATAGAGCAGGCCATAATGAAGCCAATGGTGCTCTACAGTTACATCAACAGCAGGCTAAAAAACAAAGACACAGTGGCAGTACTAAAAGGTGAAAAAAAGAGAAAATTATAGACAATCTCGAAAAGGCAGAACACCAAAGAAATTTTTTTTGCATCTGTTTTCACTAAGGAACTGCATTTTAATCCGACAGACTTCCATGCAGAGAGTAATGGCCGAATCATGGAGGACCTCCATTTCACAGAAGAAGATGTAAGGAATGAACTTCTTGCGCTGAATGAAGCTAAGTCTCCGGGTCCAGAAAAAATACCAGCAAAGGTACTGCAAGAGCTGGCTTCGGAACTTTTCAGACCGCTTACGCACATTTTTCAGTTGTCCTTTGATCAAGGCCTCCTCCCATCCGATTGGAAAGTTGCGAACATATACCCTATTCACAAGGGTGGATCCAGAACCAGCGCGAACAACTATTGACCAGTGAGCCTAACTTGCATCAGTTTTAAAGTCATGGAAAGGATCATCAAAAAGGTCACTATGTAGTTCCTCGCAGAAAAAGACTTCTTTAATGTTGCCCAACACGGGTTTCGAGGAAACCACTCCTGCCTGACCAGTATGCTTTATTCTATGGAGCAGTGGTCCAAGTTATTACACGAAAATACCCCTTTAGATGTTGTTTACATAAACTTGAAAAAGCCTTCGATAGTGTCCCTCACCAACGGCTACTCTACAAGGTTGGCGAATCCGGGATAAGGGGCTATTTACTAAATTGGGTAGGAGATTTTCTTATAGGCCGATCGCAGTCCGTGTGCACCGGAAACGCAAAATCCTCTTCAGTGCCAGTTGCGAGTGAAGTGCCTCAGGGCTTCGATCTTGGGCCACTATTGTTCCTAATCTACGTCAACGACTGTAGGCATGGACTGGTCAGTAATGGAGTCTTGTTTGCAGATTATATTACGATATGCAAGCCATCAGAAACGCTTATGATGAACAAACTCTGCAAGAAGGACTTGACCGCCTAGGTTAATGGTCCAAAAAATGGTCAATGCGGTTTAACTTTGAGAAGTGTGTCACATTGCGACTCAAGACGAAGAAAGTGAGCGCTACGGATGACTCACACAACTACGTACTCGATGGAACGTGCCTGTCGAACGTCAATGAACAAAAACATCTGGGTATGGCTATTGTGCCATCCCTGAAGCCGTCTTTACAGTGTGCTAAGGCTGCCAAGAGGGCGAACAGTGTTTTGTTTGCCATTAAGAGATCTTTTGTCGACATAGACAAAAAACTATTCGGCAAAATCAATGGAACATTTATTCGCTCACATCTGTATTATAGCGTTCAGGCGTGCCAACCATGAATGCACAAAGATAACCAGATTCTGGAAAGAATTCAGCGAAGGGCAACGAAAATTGTGAAGGGCCTAATGTCTTCATCTTACGAATGTAGACTAGAAGCACTTGACGTTTTCCCCTTGAGTACAGACAAATCCGCGGCGACCTCATACAGACGTACCGCCTCGTGAGGGATCGGGAGTGTGCCCTGAAGTTTGATGACTTCTTCGCTTTCGCCACTTCAACCAACATCCGTGGGAATTCCCTCAAACTGCAGGGAACCCTATTCCATCTAAAGGTCCGCAAGCAGTCGTTCTCACAACAAGTCATCGGTGCCTGGAACGGACTGCCCGAGGAGGTCGTAATGGCAAACTCCACAGATGCGTTTAAACGGAAACTGGATGAACATCTGCTTTACAGTTACCGCTCATATGTGCAAGGAAGCAGGAATAATTTACGCCCTGGAAATACCTATAGATAAAACTTTCCATTTGTATATGCTGCTCACTATTTTACAGAAACACATTTGATGTTGGATATATTATGCACACAAGAGACTATTCTGACTGCTCACACGCACACGTTAAAATTTGCACATTTTCATATATGTTACTCACTGTTTATAGTGACATATTTTATGTTGGATATTTCATGCATACTGAACTATATCCAGGCGATAGCTCACCTAAAGCAATTCTGTTCTAACGCGAAACACGTTGTTTTAATGGCCATAATCTGCTGACCTATAGCTTTCGAATATCAGGGCGTTTCACTAAAACGCATTTATCCAACTGAATGTCTTTAACTTTATAATGAGAACTTGTTCTTTTCGTTTCGAATAAAAAAGAATTAAGGGAAACCAGTAGTCTTTAACTGCACTGTACCTTGATGCAAAATGCATCTTATGATGAATCAAAGGTGTTTTATAGTCTGAAAGGCAAGAGATTACCCCCTTCACCCACCCTAAATATCGTTGTTCCATTTTGTTAGGTACGTCATCTTCTGTTCTACATTTGTGCCTACCAGCACCTTGCTATTGGAATTTCCTCGTTATTTTTCTGTATTTGAACTTTTCTGACAATATTTGGCCTTATTTTTCGATGTGCGTCTAGCCAGCTATGAGGATTATCTGATAAATGCACAAAAACGCCAAACACTAGCCCAATTACGGGCTTGATAAGCGTAAAATCCCTGGTGAGGAAGAAGTGGCAAAAATAACTGATTTTTAAACTGATAATTTGCATTTTTTTTCGACTTTTAATATCCTTCTTCTGATATATTAATGCAGCAGTATCCATTACCCATTAAAATGCAATAAAGGACAACTGGACTGAATATTGTTCACAACACTGAACTCATTAACTGCCCTTTAAAAATACACGTATTTCCAATACAAGCAAATATGCGAGTATCAGGAATTAAGCGAAAATAAGAAGAAGAATCAGTATCAGTATATTTAGGGTATATAGGAAAAATTACTTTGAGTGCCCTATTTGTACATATGTGCAGTGGTAGCAAAAAAATTGTTGCTTAGACTGTTGGCAAGGCCAGTTGTCCTGTGTCATAGGATGAAAATAGGAGCAGACAGTGAAAAAACTCCTCAGGGATTTTTAGGAGAAAAAGTGTCGCCCTTGTGGGGGTAATGCGTGGGATTTAGGAGAAAAGATGGTGTTCCCACTGGGGGGAGGGGGGCATTGCAAAGGTTCCCAGGATCATCACCGTGTGGAAGCCACGTCCTGATTCTTTTTTGGTGATTGCAGAGTCCGCCAACGGAACTGGAAAAACAGAGGCATCCGTCCAGATCGTCGACAGTCCGCTTTGGGTCGAACCAAGGGCGAATGTTTAGTCCGTCAGGTCTGGATGATAAGATCGCCAGCGGGTAAGCACGGTACGCAGATAGCCAAGTAAGGCAGACCGCGGAGACCTTCGCATGAGGCTATGCGTGGGAGGGCGTTATAAATAGCAAACGTGAATGGATATAAACACTAATACTACTGAAAAAGTGGAAGTGGTATTAGTATTGCAAATTGTCTGTTACGATCCATCGTGCACTGCTATATCGATCCAGTTTTCGCTTAAAACCCTCTAGCGATTCCGACATAACAACGTCCTGAGGAAGCGCATTCCACCCTCGACCGCCCTTTTTGAAATGAAGTGTTTCCGAGCGTCCAGCGTGGCCCCTGTCACCTTTAATTTGAGAGGATGACCCCTCAGATTCGTGGTCGTTGCTAATTCGAAAAAATCCCCTGATATAGGACAGCAGTATTGAAGACGTAATACGCGGAATGCTAGTATCAGGTCCCCCCGAAGCTGCCTGTAGCGCAAAGGGAAGAGGTTGAGATTCGACAGCCGTGTTTCATAAGGCTGCGAGCCCTGCCCCATAACAAGTTTGGTTGCGCGCCGTTGTACCTTTTCCAGGATGTTGATGTCTTTCCTGGCCCAGGGTCTCCAAGCTTGGATAGCGGATTCTAGGTGCGGTCGTACGAAGGTTCCGAAGACTTTTGTGAAGCACTCTTCATTGAAGGTAGAAAAAGCTCGTTTGACGAGGTAAAGGATCGACATCGCGGACTTGGCTACCTTTGTGCAATGCAGGGAGGGCTTAAGCGAGGGCGTGATCCAGACTCCCAAGTCTTTCTGGGCGTTCAATTCTTTCAATGGTATGTCATTCATTCGGTAAGCCGTGCCGTTTGAAGAACCGGATTTGCCAACTCGAATGGTGGTGCACTTGCTCTCATTGAACGGTAAGAGCCAGTCCGCCGACCATTTTTGAAGTCTATTTAAATTTTCCTGTAAGTGCACTTCGTCAGCCGCAGTTCGAATTACGTTTCAAAGTTTTATATCATCGGCAAACATGGCGATGCCGCAATCCAGTTCGCGGACACAGTCGTTGATGTAGATAACAAACAAGATAGAGCCGAGAACGGAGCCTTGGGGAACACCACTCTCAACCTCAACCTTGCCTGACTGTTTGTCGCTGATGTGGACAGTTTGCAAGCGACCGATTAGGAAGCTTTTTATCCACGTAAGGAGCCTACCCCTTACTCCTATGCGGCTGACTTTATAAAGGAGGCGGTGGTGCGGCACGCTATCGAAAGCCTTTTTGAAGTCAATATAGACAGCATGCACTGAGTTTCCACTTTCGACTGCCTCAGTCCACCGTTCTAAACAGTAGAGCAAGTTTGTACCGCAGGACCTACCTCTACGCAAACCATGCTGAGCATTCGATAGCAGATGGTTTTGTTCCAGGAACTGCATAAGTTGTTGCTTGATAATTTTTTCCATGATTTTGCAACAGATTGCAGTAAGGCTGACTGGTCGGTAGTTATTCGCTGAGACCCAGCTTCCCCCCTTGTATAGCGGTGTAATCCTCGCGGATTTCCAATCTACTGGTAGGCATCCGGTTTCGAAGGTGGTTTGGAAGAGCATAGAAAGTGGTTCGGCAAACTCATTGGCGAGAAGAAGAAGAAGAAGAAGAAGAGGAGGAAGAAACGATCGCTGGCAGAAGAATTTTATTCGCCCGAGGTTTCGACATCCGTCTTGGGGCTTTATCAAAGACATAAACGGAAAACAGTAGTAAAAATGGGTAATACATACAGAGTTATGCATAACGCAGACGTCTTAGTGCTCAGCTATACCAACGCTAATCCACGCGAGCGCAGGTTTCAACTAAAGTATCGGTTTTTGAAAATATGTTGGGTATGTTGGAATCTCCTAACCTATGAAACCAACGAACTGGCCCTGAAAACGTAAGCGGGCAGCGGTGGGAACCGCACATAAAAAGCACCCACATCTTGGTTACCCATTTCTGTGAACATTAAATGGAGTGTGAAACATCGGATAAATATCAATTTTTTTCATAGATCATTTTTGCTCACCGGAATGTGTTTCTCTGTCAGCTGACGTTTCGGACAGCTGGGCTGGCTGTTCTTTGTCAAAGCGTGAACTGACTTTATCGATCAGCAATTCAAAGTTGTGTCTGTGTGTGTTGGCCATGGGCTGATCGATTTTTCTACGCTCGCTGTTTGGCCCTGCGCGTGGATTTTGGCATAAATTGACAGTAATTAGTGTTGTGTTCCGCATCCATGATAGAATATGCTGGCAATCGTTCTTTACTAACGTAATGGCGTAGGACTTTGTATGCTGCGTGGAGGTCCAGCTTCCTGTTAACGGAGTTGGAGTCTGAGTACCATGCCTCAAGTGTCAGTTTTTCCGCTTTTGAGGTTCCCCGACCTACAATGGTCGTGTTTTGAAGAATCAGTGTGGAGTGTCATATTATATTACATGAGCTTCCAAAAATTTATAGGTGATTTGCTCTGCCCGCGCCGATAAAGACCCTGAAAATAAATTTTAACTCCTAGAAATATTTTAGGATGAAAACTAATATTTCCTTTTTATCACAATTGCAGTCCAGATGGAGTCGGTGGCGCTTCGTCCCCATTTAATTGCTTAAATTAAGCAGTTGTAACGGATTTCTAGGTCACTTTATAAAATATGTAAAATCTATTTGTAAAAGGGGGCTTACCAACATTGAGTAATTATAAACGTACCGTCGGTTTCTTTTTCAAGAATGAAGACTTTGATCAAAAAACTTTGTGTACTGAAGTCAGTTGACAAGCTCACTGAATTATTTTTGAGAAGACTGTTATTGTAACGGATACTCTAGCGTTTTTGCAGTCGCTCGAGAACAGCAGTGTTTCAAACGTTTGCTAAAGATTTGGCGAGTAAACAAGAAAAATGGGTCTTCGCCAGAAATAGACTGCACGAAGGCTTCCAAACGCCATTAGAGGACTCCCCAACTGCTGAAAAACCAGGTCCCTGAAATGTTGGTCAAAGCGCACAGAATGTTTCTATACAATCTACATTTGTATTTTTTGCGAAATTTCCCAGTGTGGGAAGTCATACCTGCTCGCGATTTAAAAGAATTTGCATAAATCAGTTTCCCGTGGAAGGTAGTCTTTGCAGTACCCTTCCGGTGGCCGTTTGTTATGCTTCACTTCTGGTCGGCACAGTATTTTCCCAGACCACCTTCGATCATGCGTAGAGAATCGGCGATAGACGGTATTTCTAAGCATTTAAAAGCACATTTAGGTGAACCCACATCGAGCACATTCCCTATCCATGGTTTTGCTTACTGTTGCAGTACTTTTACTGACGCGTGTGGGGCGATTATTGATGGACATGCTTCAGAGTCTGAATGGGCTGGTTGTTTGTCGGCGACGGTGGTGGCACGCAGAAAAGGCGAGTGGTTGGGGTTTCCGCACAGATTCCTGGTAGAGAACTTTCCACTGAAAAAAACAGATGACATTTGCATTTATTGTTATCTTAGAAACAATAGTTTGCGGAAGACTCTCAATAAAAGACTGGGTTAACTGATTCCTTCTTTTGGCCAAATTTTCATAGTTTATAATGGGAAATTATCCACCACTGCTTCGCACATTGTGCTAGGTCTTACTTGTAGGCAAAAAAACCTAAAACGTATGCTTATATGCATAATAAAATACGGGATGATGCTCCTTAACTCTGAATTTCCCACTAATTTGCAGTGTGGCGAAGGTTTTCTGTTTTCCAAAATTATAAAATCAAAGACAGCAAGTTGTTAAATTTAAATTAGAGCAGCGTGAATACTGTCGCTTGTTGTTTTTGAAGAATAATGAGTTGAAATTTTGATTATCCTTATCTGCCAAATATGCATTCTGTTGCCTACCTCATGAAAGTTTAAGATCGAAATTTGAGGCAGTAGATTAAAACACATTTGAGGCTGTTCGTTTTGTTTATTGAATTGATTTTACGCACAAAAGCCGGAACTTTCTTAAAATATTACGCTGAAATTCGGCCTATAAATATAGCTTTTGAAGATCTTTTAACAGCTGTCTTTCAAAAACTCAGTAATGCGCGCATTTGCAGCCGATAGGAAGGTTAGTGCGGCATAAAGATGATCACATGTATACTGGTCATTCGGGGTGCGTATGATTAACCCCAGGAATGCGAACTGCCTTCTCGAGTATTCATGCTACGTAATTGTTTGTTTAGTCTGGTAGAAGACTGTCTGAATACACTAATGTCACGTGTCATCGGCTCATAAAGTCCAGCCAACTTTTGTGACTAGGTCACATTCCTAGTTTTATGTTTTTTTCAGCAAAACACTTTTTGGCAATACGTCATTATACCGGAACTTCACATTTAGTTCCGTTTTACAATCACTGTGTTCTTTTACCCATTTTTATCCTGAGAGCGGCGCTGTGAGGCTTCCCTTGGAATAAATCGTTGGTTGCTTTTCATTGAACTGAAATAAACGGGGGTATTTTAAAATCTAAATAATACTGAACATTTGATGAAAAGAAGACTCAGCAGCAGTTACGGCACAGGGCTATTTGATATATTAGTTTATGTTGATGTCAAGCTAGCAGAATTTTGTGATAAAAAGAGGAATTGCCTATGATTCTTTCCATTTGGACATTCAGCTCCAAATTATCCTCAATGGACTAACTTACTGTTGTTATGAAATCTATTTCCTCAAATTGAGCTCGGTTTCTAATTCTCTTGTTCGCTTTTTTCTTAAAATCCGAAATCGAAACTATTATCATTTCCCTTCTCTTCGGAGTTCTATTCTTCGATCCATCTGAATGGCTAGCTCCGCAAAAACAGTAAACAGCTCAAACGTGTGCAGATTTAAGCAAAAGATCGCACCTAAGCTGATGGGCTTGTCCTTTTTTGCTTGCGAGTTAGAGAGTACACACTTGATTTCAAACAAAAATAGGTGGGTCATAGAGGGTTATCCTGTAGCTATAGCCAGTCTTTTGAAACAAGACAATAAAAAGAATTAGTGACATAAGTTTCATGAAGAAGATATTGGGTAAACGATAACCTAGAGCTGTGGCATTTCAATGAACTGAGAGCTAACGTATCGTTGACAAATGAAGGCTTAGTAACCCGGGGCCATGGCTGCAGACCCTAAATCAATTAAATATTTTGCTAAAATATGTTTGTATTTTTTTCTTAAACTGGACAATTTTTCAGAAAATAATAGGTTCGTTCTTGTTTCGACGAAGGAGCACACCATGCAAGTGGAGTAGATGAATAGGTTTCATTGGATACCCTTTTTGTTCACCAGGCGTTTTCTGGGAGCTCAGTGTCTCGCCGATTACGATCAGGTATATAAACGATGATAGAGTAGTGCTCACCGGTCGCGTTACAGGACATCATCACCCCGTCGTGTCTTGAGACTCAAACTCGATCCCCGCCAGCAGTCCTTCAGTGATTAGTGTCATAGGCTTATAGGTTATTTCTGGCTTATTAGGCCTCATCAGCCAACCAAACGGAACACACGATCTTGAAACAGCCGAGGGTTGAACTCGCGATCGGTAGGTTAGACATCCAGCGCTCTAAAAACTGGACCCGGAGAAAAGCGTACACATCGGTTTATGAGAGTCATCGGATAGCCATTTCACCTAAATTATCCGTGAGAACATGGGAACACGCATGCTGTACTTTCGAATTGCTGTAGTGAGTCTAGGCTCGTTTGAAGAGCATTCTTCCGGAGCTTCCTGTGTTAGCCACCGGAGGGTTGCTGTGAAAAGTAAGCGGCTGCTCGGTATTCGTTGCCTCCTTGAAAATCGTCATCTCTAGTTGGGCGTTTGGACTTTGCCCGATGAGCGCAGCAAGGAAGGAACTACCTAGCTGGGAAGACTGAGTGTAACAGACTATGGAAATTCTGTAGCATATCCCTACCGAATACAACAAATGTGTTGTCAACGCAATGGCCCGAAATATTTGGCTCCTTCTCGATGATGGCAGTTTCTTTCTAGTTCTTGTATGCCCAGTTCTGCTTCTGAATCAGAGACTGGGAAGGCCGTTGGAGTTCCGTTGGTCTATGCCTGGACTTCGTCCGCAAAGAAGAAGTATGTTTCGTTGGCCAGTTACGAACAATATTATGTGATGCCTTACGTTGGGCAGGCTCAGAAGTTCGTATTATGCTTCCTGCAATTTCTTGCGCAGGATCTTATGCATTACATTCGTTGAAGCGGGTGTGAATAACGACCTTAGGTCGAAAAAAATCATGATCGCTTTCAGCTGAATCCCCCGACCTTCAAGGCCTTCAAGCAATTGGGAAGCGGATTGGGCTGGACTACGTGAATCGTCCCGTATAAGTTTCACTTTTGGGTATATCCATTTTGCCAAATTATAGATAGGGATGGCGTTTAGGGCGACGATCGGCCAGAATGGAGCATTTCGTTTGTGAAATTTTGGCTGGCCATAAAATCGAGCCAGAACTGTGCTCGTTGTTTTTATCGCATTCACTGTCCGCGATCACATTGTTGCTTTTGCATTCTCTGAGAACTTCATCCAAACGACTTGTTACTGCTTTGGCTCATGACATCTGTGCTAATCTGGGAAAGTATCTGTTAGCAAGCAGGACCTTGGATTTTTCAATGTAGCTCCTCGGTTCATAATGACTGTTGGCCGTCTCTTATTAGCGGACTCAATGATAATTCGTTTGTAATTCATCAGTCTATTTATGGCTTTTGATTTACTCTTTGGAAAACTGACTGGAGGGATGTGTACCACCAGCAGAGAGGTTAAACGTTGATAAGAAACAAATGTGGTTGCTGGGGCAAGAATTTTATTCGCCTGAAGTTTCAAAATCCGTCATGGATTCATCACCACGAGCAATAGCAGAAAATTGAAAAACGTTTCAGTCTCAACAATTATCGTTTTCAGCGCTGGAAAGAAGTCGATCGGGTCTGCATTTGTTGTGTGTTTTATTGGTGCCTCAGCTATGAAGATAGACTCATGTGCGAATTTGAAAGCTCAGATAACTTAACAAGTGGCTTCGCTGCTCACATAGTCGGCTTTCTTACCCATAACTTTGTCCTCTTTTGCCAAAAAGTACCTCCGACAACAGAATCCTTGAGTGGAGGATATGATTTGGCAAGCACTGCTGTAGCATTCCCATGGAATGGCCACATTAACGAAGTCAAATATGCCTCATGGTGGTGAAGCCAGTAAGTTTCGGAATCTGAACGTCCAGTGGCAGTTCCCATGAGCTCACCTACACCATTTCCGAGCATAGCAGAAGTGAATGCAGTTGGTTTTGCCTGCCTCTTCGTGATATGCAGTCATATTTCTACAGAGTACAAAGAAGCTCGGAGAGCACAACGTTCGTGTAATTCTTCAGTTTGATTTAAGACAAATAAGGCAACAGTTTCCTATTGCTTATTGGGGGTCTGGGGATCCAAACTAGTGCGTCACCTTCAAGTGACAAATTCGACGAGATCATGTTGTCAAGGTGTCCTGGAAACAGACGTGGCTGCTCGCAGTAATGAGTAGTGTATGTGGCAGTTCAACCGTCGAGTTCGACGATGTCCACCGTCTACTCAAGAGCGGGATGATGCAGGGACAGCGAGTTGCTGGATTCGTTCTAAGTGATAGTAGACTTGCACAGCATCTACCGCACTCTCTACTTCCTCACCGACCCCCGCCCGTGTCATGAACAAGTTCACCACGTGTTACAAGAACGCAATCCGAATAACGCCTGCCGTACCCTGATCTAGCCCCCATTATGGTCCAGCGCTATGAGTTGCCGATAGCGTAACTAACACAGGCTGATACTACAGGGTGCCCCACAAAAAACCCCTAAGTTTGTGATTGTTACGGCGGCCGGACTGCCCATACCGTCACGATCGATGGCGGAGAAAACAGAACACCTGGGCCACATCCGAAGTGAAGCCACCCCCGTTGGTTCGCACCCGCATTCATGTCGCCCACGCCATGTTGCGCTCAGTGGTGAGGAGCACCCACACAACGTGGGTGGTGGTCGCAAAGGAGAAGGTTCTAAAATGCCCACCTGCGCACCATATGCCAGGAATATTCTGGAAAGACGTGTAGACCCGTGCCGCAGCTAAGCAATTTCCAGCGCGAGGTCATCGTCCTATTCCGGAAAGAACATCCAACATGGGGGTTGCAGAAATGTCGGAACATTTCGCATAAATTTTCTGGTGCCATTACAACTGACCAGTTTAGAGGTGTCGCGGCTGCATTCAAACAAGGTGGATCACCTGTAGCAAAGGTGCGTAAGCCTGGTAGTGGCACTTCTTTCAGGCACGATTCCTCAACAAGGCGAGCAGTCTTGGAACTTGCCGTAACTCCACCAGATCATCACAGAAGACCTTCAAGTCAACGTGAAATTTGTAAGGAACTGGGATTGTCAAAAGGGTATGTGCACAGAACAATTGGAAAATCCAATTTAAAATGTTTTCGACGTATTCAATGCCATGTTTTAACTGAAGCACACCAGCAAGCTCGAAAGACAAAGTGTGATGCCATGCTTCAGCGCTTCGGTGAAGGAGAAAAATGGAAACAAGTGTGGTTCTCAGATGAATCATCATTCTGCTTGTCTGCACCACTGAATAGGCAAAATGAACGCATATATCGTGCAGTGGAAGTCAAAACTGATATTCCTGATGAAGATTTGCTGGTGGAGATAGACAAGCAGCAAAAATCTATCAGGTTCTATGGTGCTGTTTCCTGGCAAGGCAAAACAGACCTCTATTTTATTGAAGGAGATGCTGCTGGGCAGGAAGGTGTTGCACCGAGTCGGAGAACGAAAAAACTGTAAATCAAGTTGTTTACAGAGAGGAGATGTGCCCGCAGATGTTTACAGATATTGATCAAGTAATGCAGGGAGAACCCTGGACGTGGCAGCAAGATGGTGCAAAGCTACACGCTGCCAATGACACTGTCGCCTGGCTCCGGGTTAACACTCCAGATTTCATCACACCCCAGCAATGGCCATCCAAGAGCCCTGACCTGAATGTAATGGACTTTTGCATTTGGAGTGTACTCTTACAGGAAATCTAGAGACGAAGAATAGGAATCACTGATATTGAGTCAATAAAACATGTGTTGATGGACACATGGAACAACATCCCTCTTGATGTCATTCGTCGAGCAGCTCAGAGCTGGATGGATCGCTTACGTCGCTGTTCTGCAGTTAATGGACAGCATTTTGAGCATTATCTGTAACTTGTTATTAGGTAACAGTTTGTTAATTACACAATAAAGTTGTAATTTATAATTGTAATCAATAATTTTATTTTTATAACAGTATAAACATTATCATAAATTTAGGGGTTTTTCGTGGGGCACCCTGTAGATGCCGCCTTTGCGCAAATCGTGCGCATGCATAAGTGAAAATTACTCGCACTTTATCCCATACCCGCTCCTGTCGTAGTGTTAAGCGCTCAGTCATTCACGACAACATGAAATGACACACCTTGTCGATTAAGCCTATTCACGCACGCACACACGCATTCGTCAAATCTTCCTCTGCCCACCTACCTTCTCGGTCCGGTATTTGCTTTCGATTCCGGCAGCCGTCTAGTACTATTGCGGAAAACATGAGATTCGTAGCCGGCACCCAGCCTAGCTCAAACCCCACCCTCGTGAAAACTAAGAAACACGAAGCTGTTTGCTGATCCGTAAACCCAAATTCAATGGTGTGGCTAATTATCTAATTTTCCTATACTTCGTTATTATTCTGTAGGTCCGTTCCCATCGAGCGATTCAGAGGTCTTGGCAAAATTCCAAATCACAATTGACGGGCGATGGAGACCCGTCGGAACCTACACCCTTCATACTCCAAATGCAGTGCAATAAAAATGCATTTATTTCGCTTTCTATATGGAGCAGGCAACTTCCTTGATGCTCTCTGACGACTTCTAGGATTTTAGTTGAATCCTTGATATAATATGGAATGTAACGTAGTATTCGTGTCTATGGAATTCGACAGATTTTCCGAATTTAAAGGCAGCCATATTGCTAGACTTCGCGTAATCAAGTTTTGCCCTTGTCCGAAGGCAAATGTGTGTTTATTGCAGCTTTTTAGTGCTAATGCAAAGACCTCTAGCTTCCTGGTGAAGGAATGCTCTCTTCTTAACTCGAGTACAGCGTTGCAGAGTGTTAATTCTAGACACCTCAAAATAACCTTAAACGCAGAAGCCTTTCAGGCTATGTCATGTACGTGACACGCATAGACAGGCTGTTTAGTTTGATCAGTCATAGGACCCAGGCACACCTGCAGTTTCTTCTTCTCTTTCTAAATGGGTAAGGTGAGTGTGGAGATAGTGAGTGAGTAATGTTTACACAGGTTGGCTCGCTATGAAAAAAAAATCACATGCAGAGCATCGCTCTATGTTGGTATGGTCTTCAATCCTCCAACTGCGTAAACTATCGATCGGGGGATAAGGATGATTTCTTACACCACAGCGACGAGGAATTTCACAAAATATACTTCACTTTTTCCTCTCTTTCTCTCTCGCCTATCGCATTCGGCTAAAAAAAGCGTCGCAAGTCGACTGGATAAAAGATAGAGGGCACGGTGGTAAACATATCATTGAGTGCTAACCTCTAACCAGTCGAGTCGAACGTCACTCAGTTGTCCGAATGTTGGTTGCACTTTCCTTCTGAACTAACATCCCCTAAGTTCACTAGAAGATTTTTTTCCAAAAGACTGGCCTCACAAACAGTTTATTGGAGATTACTATAAGAACATTCAGTTGACCCAATTATGAAAAGTTTGCGCCCTCAGTGGGATACTAACCCACACAGCAGGGAAGGCTTTTGTTCAGCCAACGCTCTACCACTGAGCTACGAAGGCACGTCAAAGCTTTGAATTTACTCAGACTTAAGTCGATTTACCCGCCCAACCTTCTGCTCGTACGGAATCTACCATTATGGATACAGTAAGTTGACTGCCTAGGCAAGGTTTCCTAAGCAAGCATCTAGAGTCCACTAGAACGACTACTAAGCTCACTTAATTATTAGAGGGATTTGCCAGATTTGAATAATTCAGTTGACCCAATATTGAAAAATTCGCGGCCTTGGCCCCCAATACAAGAACGTTGCCGGTGAAAGTTAAGTTCACAAAATAAAGGACGCTTGTCTAAAGAAGCTGCACCCCCTCGACGTCCTTTTAACCTAAATGCTAAAAATCGTGGCGTGGAACGCTGCCAAATAACGGAACAACTCGTTCCTCGTCTGGGGTTGGTGAGTTAGGCTGCAATGGCCCCTTCTGTATGCGTCGTACCTTCCATTAGATATTAGCCAAGCCATCTTCCGTGAGGACCTTGTCCACCCTGCGTGCACCAGATCCGTGTGGCACGTGTATGAGAGAGAGAGAGAGAGGGGGAGATAGGCTTTATTTTGAAAAAAAAACTCTTCCAAAATTTTCAGCAGAAAAGTCCCCCATTCATAAAGAAAAAACTAGGCGTAAAAATTCACAGCTCCTGGAAATCAAAGGCAGTGCATAATTTTCAATGACTGCAGTTTTTGATATGGTGGATAAATGTCCTCGGAAATTCGACAAATATAGGCTAAATTGGGATAAAAATCGGTTTGTAATGAACGAAGTAGGCCAACTGACGTATATATAGGATAATTTACGTGCGAATGGAGGAAGGAAAAAATGATGGCTCAATTTGAAAAGCTTGCTGCACTTATACGGAATGTTAACCTTTATCAGTCACAGCCGTTCAGCCTGCCTACAGTCCTCCTGACTCTGTCTTTACACAGAGCTCGGGCGGATGTGATGGGGGGAGAGAATTCGGCAGGTGCCTTCGAAGTCTGCTATCAATATATGCAAATTCAAGCACAAGTAATTGACTCTAGCCTGCCATGCTTAGGGAAAAACTGTGGACATCGTCATTTGCGAAGACCGAACTGAAGTTTCCTTCCATGCAGCGTCTTTCGTATAGTATATTATCCTTCGCGCTTTCACTCATTGTTGCACGCATTTTGGTGCATGCATAAAATGTAAAGACGCATGCATCAGAAAGAATAATCGTCATCGTCGGACTGCATTGTACAAGCCTGGGAAAAGGCCACACACGGATTTTCAGAACTAAAAGTCACTCGTATTCTTGGACTTCGTGTGCTAAAATTTTGACCTGGTGGGAAGGTAAATGCGGATGATTGTGGCTTGTTTAGTGCTAATGGGAAAACTTCTAGCTTCCTGCTAAAGACGTTTACTTTTCTTGACAGAAGTACAGCGTTGCAGTGTTTTTTAAAAACCTTAAAACACATTAAAATGCTGAAGTATTTGTTAGGGCGGGGGGGTTGGCAGATTTGCTTACTTCCGTTGATCCACTAGTGGAAAGTGCGTGCCTTCAGTGAGATTCGAACCCGCACAGCAGGGAAGGCTTTTGTACAGCCTACGCACTACCGTTGAGCTACGAAGGTACGCCGAAGCTGTGAAATTAATCACACTGAGGTCGATTTACGCACCCAGCCTACTGCTCATATGGAATCCGCCATAACGGATACAGAAGGCTGACTTCCCAGGCAGAATTTTCTAAGCAGTCATCTAGAGTCCGCCAGAATGACTACTTACCTCACTTAATTATTAGGGGGATTTAAATAATTCATTGTACCTAATTATGAAAAATATCCATTAGATATGATCCAAGCCATCCTCTGCGAGGACCTTGTAAACCCTACACACACCAGATCCGTGTGGCGCGCATATGAAAGAGAGAAGGGGGAGAGAGAGATACGTTTTATTTTGAAAGTATTATTCGAAATTTTTCAGCAGAAAAGTCCTCCGTTCGCAAGGAAAAAGAGAATGCGACAGGTGCCCTAAAAGTCTGCTATTACTGCATACAAATTCAAACACAAGTAATCGACCTTTGCCTGCCGTGCTTAGGGAAAAACTGTGAACATCGTCATTTGCGAAGACTGAACTGAAGTTTCCTTCCATGCAGCGCCTTTCATATACAGTATTTTATACTTTGCGCTTACAGTCACTGTTGGACGCCTTTTTGTGAAGACTTTAAATGTAAAGATGCAAGCATCAGAAAGGATAATCGTCATCGTCGGACTGCATTGTACAAGCCTGGGGAAAGGCCACGTATATTTTAGAATGAGAAAGAGTTCATGTGGCTGCCGATAAATGCGCATTTATGATCCCTCTCTGGGATGTTTATGTCCAATCCATTCGCCTCCGCTCTGGAGCTATAATTGTCCACATAATCATCTTCTGAACGAACTGCCTCCAAGTATGCGTGGTTGTCGGCCTCTATGCGTGCGCCTCCCACTCCCATGGGAAATTGTGCAAAATAATCTGCTCTTCTTAGAGCGCTGAGGCCGCGTGTGCACTGCGTGTTACTGAGACGATTGCTCTCTCTCTCTCGCTCTCTCGCTGTGTGTATCCTTGTTATTCACAAGGCTACGTGTGAGAATGTGAGTTTCTTGAAAGGGATGTGTGAAATACCCAGGCATAAAGAGAGGTTTTCTGTGCGAATTTGGCCTAAATACACTGCCGGCACGGGCCCTAGTCGGAAGCCACGCGCTCCGCACACCCCCGCCTCCGACCCCACTTTCGTTCAAGCGGACTGGAAGGAGGATCAATGCTTGCAGGGTCCAGCTGCTTACCACCTCCCCCCCGCCCCCCAGGCCAGACGGAGACAACTTTCCGTCACCGGTGGGTGTGGGAACGTTGCCGGTAGGTGTAAGACACACACGCACACACACACACATACACACACGTACACACGGGGCTCCTGGTTGGGTCATTTGTATTTGCCGTAGTCAGTGCAATGAGAAACGAGGGGGCGGCCGTGCGTTGTGTGCAGGCCGAGGCGCTACCCTCATTTAACCTTCATGGGTCTATTCGCTCGCTTTATTTTCGCCCTTTAAGAGAGAAGTCTATTTTTTCGTGGTTGTGTTCACTTTCCACAGTTTTTCTTCCGCCCTATTATCGTGCTGTCGGCAGTCCCGCTTTCCGTCTGAGTTTTAAATGTAAGTCAAAGTCGAAAGGTATTTCGGACGTCACGAGAACGTAAAATGACGCACATGTCTTTTTCAGCATGTAGTCTAAGAAAAAAGTATAAAGATAAAAGGCAATCTGAGGAGGAAGAGGAGAAGAAGGTAATAAAAATGTCATTCAGTGGAAATTCCTTATGGCGTATTATACTGCAAATCGAAGTAAATTGAATGTCAACATGTAGAAATGTAAGTGACAGAAGGTCCTTTGGCGATCAGTTAGAGGACACACTCGTCCGTCCATGGTGCCTTTAGAGCTCACACTCAGGCCTTAACCGCGAGGCGGCTGAATACATATGATGAATGAGCATATAAAGGCAGTCAAAATCCATGATAAAAATGCATACTAATTAAGTAGCCATTTTTACATAATCTACGTTTTGTAAGCCGTCATAAAGAAGCTCATTGCAGAGCCGGCACCCTGACGTGGCTGAAAAGGTTGAAGATTAGCCTGCATGATAATCAGAATTGACACCGTACTAAATGTGTGTTTGTGAGTGAGTGAGTGAGTGATTACCAGTCTTTTGCAAATTGCAGCATTTTGCTTGCAGCACTCACTATATTGTAGTATGAATTGCAGTATGTGAATTAGCCGTTTCTGCTATTGTCTCCGAAGATGCCTCTGCAACGGATTTCGAAACATCAGCTGAATAAAATTCTTGTTTCTTGCTTTTTCTCCATTACTTTCTGCGACCCGCATTTTCGCTCATATTGGGACTTTCGATTATGGTCATTAGTGATGGTCGTAGTGTTGGATCTAAGTCATTGAAGTTCGTTCTGGTGGTCGCGAGCAGAGCTTAAAATTGTGCTATCGGGCCTGTACAGTATGTGCAAAACTTTACGTATGTTAATCAAACTGCTTAAACGCTGAGGACTACCCTCTTTTTCCTATGATAGAGTTCTACCCTGAACTCCAAAATAGTTCTTATTAAATGGTATAGCAAAAAATATTGTCTACTAATCACAGAGTACGATGTTTACTCTGTAAATGGTAAGTTGAAGTAGATGTCCTCCTGATAACAATTTCTACTTTTTTCAGGAATTTCAAGAAACCTGCATTTTGATAATTGGGTTTTTCCACAATGCGTTAAACGATAACACAGATTAGGAAAATCTACAAATATAAATCAGCAACATTTCTGAATGCAATAAAATAAAGATGCATATAGAAGTTATTAAGGTATATTCCACTGCCTATCCTCATTCCCCACGCAAAAACCCCTCAAACCACCGTTTCGATAGAACAGAATACTGGGCCTAGGGGGTATATGAGGTGGACTACTTAAACTACTGTTGCCAACGAGAGTAATCGCAAATCCAGAAGGCACACAAACGCACAGTTTTACGGAAGGTACACACAAGAAGACCAGATTCACTTGAAAAGTTCATTATGCACGATGATAGCCGGAAATTCCCACGCCCGCATGCACTCACGCACTCAAACCCAGGATCCACCTGAGTACTGGGCGAACAGCAAAGAGAGAAAGAGAGAGAGAGAGAGACGCAGAGTCAGAGAGTGTATGTGAGTAAAAGGGAGCGGTTCGACGTCGTGTGTGAGAGAGTTTCACATCGGCACTCGTCTCTCTTAGGATGTCCTGGGAGTTGTGACAGTCCGGCCTTGTTCTCAGTCGGGGGTTAGCGCACGAACAGCGTGGGAGATCGTAGCGGATGTGTGGGGGGGGGAGAGAAGGCGTGGTTGCCGGTAAATGACGATAAGGATTATGATGAGGATGATAATGATTGCAGGGAGGTGGAGAGGGAAATGAGGAGGCGGAGAGGGGTAAAGCGCAGTAAGAGAATGACGGGCTGCTGGGAAGTTTCCAGCACGCGTGTGCATGTACGGGCAGCAATGCCGAACTTTCACACTGATGCTACTGTTCTCACGGCAGTGGAGTGCGTTGAGGAGAGAGCCACGATCGTTTTTTCACCAGTGAAGCTTTGTAATCGCTTTTCGCACGCAAAAGGCCAGGCATACTGGTGTGTAACATAGTTTCTCAAACAAAACCAGCTAACCCAGCAGCTGGAATCAGACCTCACACTTCTGTAGGTTTGGGCGTCTGGAAAAATCGCGTTTATTTTCGCATGGAGATTCAAATACAGACCCTACATAAAAGTAAATCAGCCATTCTGTCACTCTTTCCCCGCTTATTTGCAACAGACTCTCCTGCATCCTCCTCGTTTGTGTATAACGCGAGAAAGAATTGTAAATTATGAGCTCATTTGCGTCATAATTTTAATCCATTTATAGCAAAAGCAGTAAATTGGAAGAGATTTGCGAACAGAGCATATTTCAAATTAAGGTCCTTTTAATGCACATCAGACTATTTTCAAATCCCCCTACAGTAGCAAACTTCAAAACGGGTTGTTGCCATCACAGCCGTTCAGATTTATGGGGTTTTATGCTTTAATGAGAAGTTGTTGTCAAAACTTGAAACTCAGTCGTCGGGACAGCTCCTGTCAGACGGTCATTGCTGATCGTGGCTTCTTTTCACTGGATCAACGGTCGTTCTTACCAGCAGCCTGCTTAGCCGGCTGATGGGATGGGATCATTCGAGATAACAACAACAAAAGCACTGCCATGTTACGTATATTATCTGATGGCAAGTATACATACAGGAGATTTCTAATCATTAAATGCCAACTGGAATTCTGAAAAAGGTTTTTCAATTGGAACATATTACTTTATAAGGTTTGTAATAGTGCCTTCCATACCGTTTTATCTCAAGTTGTCGGCTTTTGAACGAGCTTCTTTCGGAATACCTGCAAAAAGTATGTTCTGTAACAAATAGCTACTCATTTGTATGCATTTCCTCATGAGTTTTTACTACATTGATAAATTTAAATATAATTTATGGAAAACATACAGAAAGATATTCTTTCTTGTACCGATTGGACAGCAAACTTCGCTTTGTTCAACCTTTATAGTTGAGAAAAATGTATCTTTTGGTTTTAAAAAAGTTTCTACTTACAGTAGAGCCTCGGGTGACCAGCAGCTCATTCTAAGAACATTTCAATTAACGAGCGAGCCATTAGAAGAACATTTATTTCGTTTGACGAGCTTCCGTCCAGTTAACCGGTTGTCAGTGCGTGTACGTGCCTGTGTCCACCGTTGAAACTTGCTCCCAGAGCGCGGGTCCTCTGTCACCTGTAGTCCATCAGTGAACTGATGCAGTTTGATTTGCTACGTTTCGTAAGACGAGCGTTTTACATAACGAGTTCCGTGTCGGAACGGATTATACTCGTTAATCGAGTTTCCACTGCATAAAAAATTTTGCGAATGTAAAATTTTCGTTTAAAATGCATGGTATCTGCCAATTCATAAATGTTGTCCACAAAGTATATAGCGGAATCTACGACCATTGAAAAATTGTATGAGAACTAAAATACAGCAGGGAAGTCATGCAAAATGCCGAAGTTTCCTAAAGGCTGATAATCACTGGCAACCCAGCATTAACGTTTGTACGAAAATAATAATTAAAAACTTTAGGCGAATTTGTTACTTTAAAAAGTTAAAAAAGTACTAATTGTTTTCTAAGAAAAATAACATTTTCCTAAAAATACTCAAGTTGGATAGACAACCATACCAATTTCAGTCATATCAAAATTACTTCCCTTTACTCAACATTCTTATACATATTTCCGTTATTGGATTACAATAAGTTTAAGACTTTCCTTCAAATTCCGTTATTTTTTGAGCATTTTCAGTGTTTTCGAGTTTTCATCCATAAATCTATATTCTCTTCGATTTTTATATTAAAATTCTTAAAACAAGATTGCTATTAAAGTCATCTAGTAAAAAAATGATTTTTGAATATTAAGTTTTATAAAGATGACAAAGTGGGCCATATTTATTGACTACACAAAGTACCAAAAGAGAGAAAAGAACTTCCGCAACAGAAATCTGATATTGGTTTACCTAAGATTAATAACAGAAGCTTTCTGTAATGGATTACCTCTTTAAAAAGCACTTAATTTAGATATGCAGCAGAAGAATACCTGTGCATGTTACCTTATTCTAACGTAATACCCAAGTGAAAATTGAGAATTTTGATGTCTTTTTTCTTAATTTATCCGAAATTTAATCATAGGATTTTGGCTGAAAAGGAAAAAACTTACTTTCGTCTCTATTAAGGTATTTTTCACCATATTTGATTACTCAGATTTTGCAAAAACGGTTAATAATCTGTCTGCTCCGTTTCTAAATTACGCATAAGCGGATATTATATTGTCAAATAGTATATACTTACTATTTAATTATATTGTTTTTTTACCATCATCTTCATGATAACATATATGCAGTTCTGGTTACCGCTTCAAATCATTGACTCGGTAAAAAATGCGCTCAAAACGTTTTACGTGCTTTCTGTGACAAAAACTTCATAGATTGGCAAAAAAAATCAATCACAAACCAAAATCATTTCCTTTATCTAAAAAATGCCATTCCTTTATCTTGGTTTCACCTGATTTTAATCATCTTATAAGTAGATTCTCCGGTTCTGCTAGGGATGTATTGATAACTTTTTTGCTTGTACTGGAGTTTTTCCATAGCATAACACGCTTGGTGCTGTCATACTAAATATCGCAGGAAATTTTTTCGATATCAGGCTATTTCCGATTTCACCTAAATTCTGCCCACCATCCTTAAATTTAGTGAATAAAACAGGCAGTTTTCCATATTAAAAGGCTATCTCAAAATTAGAGGCACTCATTAGCTCAAAAGACTGTGAACAAGTTCAATCCCATCATGACTTTTGCACGAATTCTCAGCCATAACTTATGTGATTTCTTCCCCATAGCATAGACAAATGTGCCATCTTCCTTAAACAAAATGCATGCGGCATACATTTTTGAAACATTTAACTCAAAAATAATGGTCGGTAGGGATTGAAATTTATCCGGCAATTTATAAAGGTTTTTAATACCGCAAGATAATTTTTCCTGAAGTATAAAATGTGAAGAATGGGTATTTTTTTACCAAATGAGCATAAAATATAATATTTTTTTGCATTTTCTCTACAACTTTTATTTAATTTTTTAAGTGTAAATCAATGAAAAAATGCATAGTAATTAACGAGCCATTTTTTACAGCATCTGCTTTTTGCAGGCAGTCAGAATGAAGCTCGTTCGAAAACCAGCATTCTAATGGGACAGAAATATCGTGAAATAAAGCTGGAAGAGGATCAGTATTAAAATCTTACCTAGGTGATTTGTTCGAATCAAACGAATTGTTCAGAATTTCGGTTGACATTTCATAAGATAGGCCATATACTGTACCCCACTTCAGAAGATATAGCGCAGGCCAATGACGATTGGTATGGATCGCAAAATTGCTGTCTGTGTCTATCGTGTTCGCACCTTAAAGAGCTTTCTGTGAGTGGTCGATGAAACCCTCTATCATGGTTAACATTTCTGATCACAACCAGCAGGACACTGAGCCCGTGGCTAAATGGTTAGAGACTTGAACTCCTAACCAAGAGAACCTGGGTTAATGAGATAGTGAACTTCCAGGTTGGGTATGACTGGCTGATGGCACTTGTGTTTAACCACCGTTTAGATTTTTAGCAGACGTAGAGAGAGATACGCTTTCTTTTGAAAATATCATTCCACAATTTTCAGCAAAAAACTTCCTTCATTCAAAAGGAGTAAAATTAGGAGCAAAAACTCCTAAACCCTGGAAATCAAAAGTAATTCATAATCTCCAATGCCTAAAATTTTCGAAATCTTAGATAAATTTCCTTGTAAAGGTCGTCAAATGTAGGTAAAATTGAACTGCTTTCAAAACAGCGCTGGCTTTGTTCACTGATGACCTTATAGTAGTTCACATAAATAAGAAGGAATAAAAATCGGTCTATAATAGGCGAACTAAGCCAACCAACCTATACACATTCAAGAAAAGTGAGGGAAGAAGAAATGGCGGCTCAATTTAAAATGCTCTCCTAAATCGTTCAACCTGGCATCACAATCGTAGAGTTCAACATTATCGGACAACTTAAGGAACGAATATGAAACTTAGGAAAGGGCGAAAACTTGGAAAGAGTTTGAGTAAACATGCTACCGAAGAAAAGCATATGCGGCAAAATTTTAAAGCCAATCACAGGCACACATGATTTTAAAATCGATTTGTCTCTGCATGTTTATTTTTAACACTTTCTCCTCAATAAAGTCTCGACTCTCATGCTGATGTCTTCTTCTCAAGAATTGCTGGTAAGCGGATCTTGAAGTTGCCCTAAGGCCATATTTACCTTTCGAACAATGCGACTTCCAGAAAATACCTCACGAAAATAAAATAAAAACTAAATTCACTGGAAAAAAGCTTAGCCTTTTTAGATAACCCCTCTGTTATATGTCAGTGTCATTGACCATATACCCAAATGTGTATTTTCTTGGTTGTCAAGGTGAGTTATATTTTATTGAGCAAATTCATAGCTCCTTAAGTGCCTTTACGAGGTCTGCGCGAAATAACTGCAATTTCATTTTTTTAAATATGCTGATAATCAAAAACAAAAGCCGTACATTCTTCCGACATAGACTTCTAAACTCCTGCAGGAGTACGTCCTGGTGTGCAAAAAAAACAACAAAAGTAGAAGAAATGTCCAAACAACAGAAACTAACGAACATCTGGTTGTTAGACTGGGAGTCGGCAGTACATACTGTCCATAGAAAAACATTTTGTACGAAGCAAGGACAGTTCAAGACTGAGTGAACAACCTCTTACCTCCTTCCCTATTTTTTTTCTCACTTTAAAGATCATATTGGATGAGAACTAGAGTTGTGTGTCCGTACTCACAAAGCAAACCGGTATCATAGTACCAGCTCTTACAGCTCGTCAACCACACTCATTAGGGAAGTAAATCCTTTTAGCAGAATGACAGGCAAGTGGTTACCTAAGCGGAATCTGGAGCTTGGTCGTGTTCAGATTTTAAACTAGCTAAATAGCAGGGAATTAAGGCGTCGGTCCGCGATCGACTCTAATGGCTCATTAGGGCTCTTCCTCTTGTCGCAGTTTTCTTACCTCTGGCAGCTGGCTTCAGTATACAAAACCGAAATTTCCCACGAATAAGCGAGAAGTTTAGATTTTCCCTCAGCCTACCTGGCTGTCTAAATAAAAAACGCAAATTTAATTGTTTGCCTCGCGAGACCATTTTTTCCTACAACCCACTTAAGGAAGTGATATAAAAATTAAATTATCATTTTTAGTGTTTGCCTTACGTAAATGGAATCAACTGCAGCGTACTTCGCACCCTTCCAACTCACCGGCACCTCACTGTACAAAAAGAATTCCCGTGCAAAGTCTCAACTGATGGCTTAATTACGAAACTGTCGTCATGAATTCGCTGGCAACAAAGATTTGCCGTCATGCAAACTTCAAAACCTCTAGAGAATTGTGTTCTCTATGACCAAATGTGTAATGCCGGTCTGGTTCTATTCATTTGGATTTGTCTATGTGCATTAGATAACAACCATACTGAAACGATGGTCATGCTTCTGTAATTTGAAGGAATTATAAAAACATAAAAATTAAGTTATCAAATAATGTTTCCAATCTTAATAGCAGCGAGATCAAGTCAGTTTGCGCGGGACAAAGGTGGGAATTTTAGACAAATATTAAGGGAGTTAGGGGAAATGAATAGGACGCAATTAACCCAAAGGGTAACAATTAACTATAGGATAAACAGTTAAGTGCTGACTCCTATAAAATGTCATAAAACTGGCTTTAGCGGTAATGCCAAATTTAACGCGTCTAGTGTTATAAGGATAAAAATAGTAATGCTACCGTTAAATGAATGGAAGTGGGGACAACAAAATATACGTGTGAAGGTATAACCTCACCCCCTCAAGCTAAAGAGGTGAGTTTTAAGGGCAGGTAAGAATGAAGAGCATCGGTCTATAAACCGAGATTTATATTTTCCCGATGGATCGAACTCGCTGTCCAACACTGTCACCAGCGATGACAAAAAATTAGGGGGTGTTGATTGCACAGGGATGCACCATTTACAGGCTGCCGTTGTTGCACCAGCTATCGGCATCTAAAAGTAGCAGACATTATATCCGTCGCATTAAATGCGATAACAGTTTGGCTGCTTGCGCTCGAGTGGTTGCTTGTTGCAATTTCACCACAGAAAACTTGTACTTTTAGAAGGTACGTGTTTGTGTACAAATTGCATCCTACAAATACCTTACCTCTGGTGCGTTCGCTATTTTTTTTAACTGTCATTGCTTCGGAGTTCTGGGTTTGAATGGGAATCCAAATAATAAAATTCTTGTATCAGCAACCGACCATCCTTCATCCGAAATTTTTACCATTAGATATTTTTTTCGGGAGTTTATTGTCCAAGGTAACTACTATTTGTAGTCTACATGTGGGGCTATTTGGATTTTTTTCAAATTTTCCGTTTGGGCAGGTGATTTAACTTGTACTTAAGCCAAGTGATATGCAGTTCTTCTGAATGACGGTGTGGTCATCGTTTGAATACCAGGTCAGAAAATATTTGTTAAGATGCTGGAAGCACTCGTTGGGGACCAACATTCGCTTCTGGTCAGTGAAATGCAGCATGCTTTCATCAGACCTAAAACTACCAGAAAGGTGACTGCTTGACGGTTTGCCACGTCCATTCCGACCATTTAGACCATCCGGCATCTGTCGACAGATCACGACGAGATAGTATTTCAACTAATTCCTCTAGCTGCGAGCAGGAGGTCGCCTTATCGCGCTGTTCAGTGGCCGATTTTGGTGTGTACGCAGAGGCGACAACGATGTTCGTAAGGTGACCTTTCAGTCGAACGTTAGCCATCCGGTCACTGACTGGTTCCAGTGCAGATAGTGCACGGTCCGCTTATTCCGCGGTGGCATAGGGGTTAAGTGAGAGTGGACTCCCGAGATTTTCATTTTCCAAGCACTTGAGTCGTGCATTCGGACTTCGGACGGGAAGCTGAGGAGGACTGCGTGCCGTCAGGCTCTGGATATCAGGTCCAGCAGTGTTGGCAAATTCTACTAACCAATGCCAAGAGTCGGTTCCCAGTTGAGTAGTCCAGGCTGACGTAGTATTCGTCCACAACTCTGACCAAGGTTACGGTACACGTCTAGGTAGTAGTAGCTGGCGCCTCCTTTCTGGGGCTATGGAATCTCTCGGCTCACTTACCCAATTTTATGCGCGCAGAAGGCCTTTGTACAGGCACTACATCTCCTGTGGCCAAAGACCAAATCAACATCCGTCCACACGCTTCCCACCATGCTGCGAATCGGCGTCGAGACTGCGATAGCAAGCATTCCCAGGCTACCCAGGCCGTCACGAGATGATGACACCTTGCGTCATCACGCCTCTCAACAAAACGCGAGACAAGAAGGTCGGGGCGACATGAACTCACTGTCGCACCTCTCATCCCCCCTTTTCCCTCTCTGCTCCCTTATTATGACTAGAAGCTGACCCTGTTGATCCCTTATAGGAGTTAAGGCTAAGAAGGTTAACCTTAACACCTAAAATCTTCGAGGCCCGTTTCCTTTGGATATTGGAGAAGTCTTGGGAAGGCAGAGTAGACGGAACAGTGTATTGTTTACAGAATAGTTAGGGAGAAACTTGCCAATTGATCTTGCAAGGCGTCTGACCGTGAGGCCAGTGGGAGAAAGCGGCGTCGCCACAACCGCGACGCACGAAGGCGGAATTCCAAGTGTCCTCTGACCGCAGTCATTCCGGGCGGCCACCGAATACACGCTTTGTCTCGATAGACTGGTGGTGATTGGTTGCGTTGCGCGAGATTAAGTCGTGTGTGTCAGTAGATGGCCCTGGTCCTTGAGCGAGTGACAGGCCAGGGGTCGGCCATCACGGCAACCAAAGCGTTGGCGTGATGAGTCAACGGTGGCCTTAAGGTCCAGTACACCCTTAACACCCCCTAATTATTACTGATTGGATGCTTACACTTTTGTTAACTCTACTCTCCCTTATATTACTGTACTAGCCTGATGGTGAATAATCGAAAACGTTCGTTCACCTAACCTGACTTCTGGAATGCTTACATAGGTATCATCGCTGAACTTAAGCCATCAGAGGATCTCTCGTTTACGCCAGCTGAACCTATTAACCATAATTGGTTTTCCAGCAAGCAGACGGAGAGACGCTAAATCTTCGCTTTCGATCGCGCGGACTCGCTTTATTTCAGCCAACGTGACGACTTACGGACCTAGATCTGTCGCTCTCTTCCTCCCCCCCCCCCCCCCCCAGTCTGCAATCGAATCATTAAACGGTGACGATTGTCCACTGTATGTTGGCGCAAGCAACGCCCACCCTCCTCAGCACTTTGAGTGTCCCGTGAACGGCACGTGTTCTCTCGCACGCAGACACTACATTCGGGGAGACCAAATAGTTCTCACGTGCGTCCACATTCTCACCCGCCCACATTCTACCCTTATCTACTCTGCGACCACCCTGCGAATGGAGTGACTGTCTTTTTGTCCAAGCTATAGTGATGTCCCCACACCCCCCCCCCCCCCCCCCCCTCGTATATGTTTTCCCCAACATTTTCTCATACCTGTAACCTAGGGTTCCTGCGTGAGGACTGCACTTTACACCCGCTACACCCCTCCCCCCTATCCTTCACCCGCGCTAAATCCACTTCTTGGTCGACCCTGGGATCCTGAAGGTTGGGAACAAGGGAAATAGGGCGTATTTGTGAGATTAGACTAGGAAGTGGGAGCCTACAGGCAGTTGAAGAATAAGGATGTGTTCGGTAAAAAATAAATCTTAAACTATAAAGGGTGATTCATAACTGCTGCCCAGCGGCGTGGTTTGACGGTTGGTGTGTAAGAGATGAGCAAGGTCATTTCAGAATTACTGTGGAAGTTTCGGAAGGCAGTTCTATTGAGGAAATGCTGTGGGCTCCAATATGTGCAAAACTTTAACAACAGGAGGTTATCCCGCTAGAATGCCTAGGGTTCTCACAGGGTGACTGACTCAGATTCTGCCCAACGGATGGGGCCAAACGAGATGCGGATTCTGGCAGATGGGTTGACACGTTTCAGCTATTCCTGGCAGCAAAGCCAAATGACTGTTCGGTAAGTATGACTTATATGGCTCCCTAAGCAGGATACGAGAACAAGAACTTCCCACAATATAGGTTGCTTTGCCCTAACTTCCAGAGGAATAAGGAGCAGGTTTAAGATAAATTTTAGTGTTAAGAGAAGGTGCGAGTATACAGTTAGGGCTGGAGTTTATGTTATGGTCAACTGCAGCAGTTAACGGTAGTGTTAAAATTAAGGACAGGGGTAAAGAATAAGCTGACGGCTTAAGTGTGTGTTAGCCCTGGCGTTAGACTTAGGTCGGTGCCCCCTAAAGAGGTCATGCAATAGATGCGATAGACCAACACGGGACCAGAGCAGGGTGCGGCAGGCGTTATTCGGGCTGCGCACCGATCTAAAAAAAGAACGAAAATAGGAGAAGGGGCGTGGTGCCTCGCATAAGGGCGGCATCGGCCGCGCCAGCCACCTGCGCCCAATCCCGCCTCCGGTCTTCTTGATTCTGCCTTGACACTGGGGACCAGAGTAGGGTACGCGGGCGTTCTTCGGGCTGCACGCCGATAACATATTCCGAACATGGGGGGAGGCGTTGTGGCACGCATCGGGGTGGCTTTGGCAGCGCCAGCTACCTGCGCCCGATCACGCCTCCGGTCTTCCCAACTGGGCCTTGACATCGGACACAGGTGGGTGAGGGAAGAGAAAGTGCTTTAGGTGCCGCACTAGCCCATTTTTTTCTTCAAACTAATTCACGCGCAAACCGTTGTTCCTGCACCACCACCCTCCTTTGGAGCATATGGTGCACATAATCGAAATGGACGGTCCAACTGTCGTCAGACTTAGGACACAGAACTTTGTGCCCCTCATGAGATTATGCGTAGTGCCGCCTTTGTTAGTTGGGCGGGGCGGTCCTATTCCGGTTTACTGTTTAAAAGGCCATATAAGTAATCCTTATCGACCTTTTAAAGGCATTTATGCTTCAATTAAGTGCAAGGAACCTGCAACCCTGTTTCGACCACATAAGCGAGGAAGTATGTACTGTGCAAATAAACCGCAGTGTTATGATTCAAGTGAAAATTTAACTTTATGGATGGAACTGTTATACTCAAAAATATTAAAAGCTTTTTTTCAAAAATTGCTAGGAAATGTATAGAAATACGAGCGGGTTGAATTGAACGACTTTTTGGTCTTGGAATTTTCGCGCATTCCCAAAACAGTGGATTTTTAATGCATTCTATTCATTTTTTAATCCAGAAGATGATATATTTCTTCTTGTACCGTATGGCAGTCATTTAGAAATAACAAAATGTAAAATTGGCGTAAAACTACTTCACAGTTCACTTCAGTTACGTGTCCTGAAACTCGTCAGAACGGCGTGTGACCTTTTTAAGCGTTTTCTGTCGTACGGAGGCAGATTATTGCACCAAATTATGAATACACGTGGGTTTTTGTCCAGAACTTAGCTTGAATGCATGTCATGTAGGAATGCTGCTAACTGTTATGGCTTGCATTTAGGTCGCAGTGCAATTCACTGTAGCGTGAAGCTCAAACTGGCACACGAAATTCAGAAGTTGATGAGCCTCGAGTGGGCGCGACTGTCTGATGACGGCTAATAAGCCAGAAATTGCCATTTCAGTCTCCCTTGTCTTTGCCGGCAATACAATCTGCCTAAGACTACAGCGGAGTTCGTTGATAAACCTCCTGGCGGAAAATATTGTCTGATTATGTAAATTCCATACATACCTTCAACTACTTTAACAGCTGTTCTGACAGTAAACGGGATTTTCATGAGCAAACTGAAGAGTTTTAAATTCTCGCTTACGAGGCAGGAGAATTGGTTTACCAAAAAGCCTTGTAAATCACAAAAATATCGTTTTGATGTTATCTGACCATAAATGGAACGTCTGTCTTTGAACAAGAACTAACGGCAGATGAACTGGCGTACATAGCAGTCATAGCAGCTAGTATTATAAGCAGATAATATTACCGACAAGGTCATGGGAGACTGCAGTGACCATTTCCAACAAGACAACAAGCTCGTACCTCAATGGTTAGAGCGTTAGACTCTGACCAAAAAGGTTGCGAGTTTGAGCATTCAGTGGGGCACCAATTGGGTCTGGGTTTGACTGGCTGACGGCAGCTAATAAGCCAGAAATGGCCATTTCAGTCTCCCTTGTCCTTGCCGACAATACCATCTGCCAATACTAGTAGTTAGAAGTTAGCCTACTGACTGGGGCAAAGCCTCATGACGCGTCCTTCTCTGTTCGACTTCGCTTCTCATAACTGAGCCACCACTAGGTTGACTTCGTTCCCCTTGTTCACGCTAAACTCCCGGTCAGAAATCACGCTATATCAACGATTATACATCTTAAGAATAAATAAGGTATGAATCAGGGTTTATATACACATACAACATCTGCGAGGAAAATTTTATGCAGGGCCCCGTAGGCAGACTGTTTTGTGAATCACTTCCACGTTTCAGATAGACGCAGATATTTTACACGTTTTACACATCCATGTGCTTTCTTGGCTCCTTTTAAAAACGAATATAGCAAACAATGTTCGATGATTTTGTAAAAAGGCATCCCAAAAAATATAATTTGATAGAAAATATTCTTTGGGAAACAGGATTCAATGTATACCAATCACAAAAAAGCCTGGAAAAAGCGCAAACCACCAAAACATGCTACTGACCATGGATGACAAATCATGATCGATTTTTCAGCATGTTTAAAAATGCGCACTGCTCTTCACACATTTCTCTCACGTCCAAAGACGACCTGGTGTGCCAGCGTCGAAAATTTACCATAAAGTTTGTTCCTGTTTCCCAGAGAATCTTTTCTATCGAATGTTCGATGAATTCACTGTTTTTACATAATTTACTAGAAATATTTCACCGTTTTGCTCTTAATAAACAGATTGCTTGACGTACTTTTTTGCTTCCATACACAAAACGCACGTCTATTCGCAAGGTTTGCTTACACCATTGAAAGTAAACACGTTGATGTGTCATTTTACTCTTTCACTATCTCGTTATACTTGTCATTGTCTAAATGATTGCTTTGGCGAACATTTATATTGACACTACAAGTTTTGCTTTGAGATGCTTGGATAAGATGAGTTCAACCAGCAGTTGGGTCGTATTTCGCTTCCCAAGTAATTTATGGCCGAAATTTAAATAAATTAAATTACTGTTTGTCTTGGTTGTGAGCAGCAGCTGACCGTAACGAGCTTTTTCAAATAATCCGAATTTGGCACCAGTAGTTTAAGTAGTGCACTAAATATGCCACTAGTCCCAATATGTTGTCCTATGAAAACGGTGATTATAGGGGTTTTATGGGTGGAGAATTGGGATAAGCAGTGGAATATGCTTTAATAACTGTTTATGTACTTTTATTTTATTGTATTTAGAAAGATTGTTGATTTATATCTGTAGATTTTCCTAGTCTGTATTATCGTTTAACGTATTGAATAAAATCCTGATTATCAAAATGCAGGTTTCTTGAAATTCTTAAAAAATAGATATAGTGATTAGGGGTTTGTCTACTTCAGCTTAATTGAGGGCCACGTTACCGTTCTGGAGTTATATTAGTATAGTTCGCGGTGCGAAATGCAGCTCACACCTTCAAGCTACACGTGGAAGAGCTTACTTCCAGTGGCCGCAGGAAACGCTTTACTTTACATTTGACACTTACTTCCACGAATTTCCTTCACCGTCTATCCTATTTCCTCACCCCTAAAACCCTTAAAACCACCGTGTCCGTAGGACAAATGCTGAGAATAGGGAGTATATGAGGTGTACTACTGAAAATACCTTTGTCCCGAATTCTTATAAGCCCCGCTAAGAAGGAAAGTGCCTTATACAACACAATACGCAGTCCTCAAGAACGATTTAAAAACCACAATAAACTATTCAAAACGGGTATTTTGCTGCACTGTTACGGAAATATCAGCCATATATAGCATCACATTTTAAGAGAAGCTTCCATATATTCGGCCTTATGCTACTCCTTCAGCTAAATCGCCTTGCTCGCGAATTATGGTCAATAGATTGAGTACTCCTTGAGTTATGACTGGGCAACTCCAGCCTCATAAAATTGAAGGAAACCGCTGAAACCCATCTGTGAAATTAAGATGGCAAATGTGCGGGAAGCAGAACGAGACAATTTCAGATATCTACCCCAGTACTCACCGATCGCAAATCCTGTAATTTAAGTCAAACAGAATTCTAAGGAAAGCCAGCTGATGTTTCGATTCCTTTAACATCGTAAAAGGTATATCTGGACAGAAGCTGCCGATATGTTCTTTAAATGTCAGTATTTGATCCCATCTGATGACGACGAAGGTATCGTCTACATACCCAATACCGATATCGGTATATCGATATAAGTATATCGCATCGATGAACGCGATAACATATATGGAACCGGAATCTTTAGACATATCGCAGAGGTTCTAATTGCCTTTTTCTTATAATAATAGCCTTCTTTTACATTTTCAGTAACCCGACTTTCCCTTTCTCTCGTTAAATTCCCCAAATATAAGGTTGGGTTTCCATCCACAGGCATCGATTGCCTGAGCAACATGAGTTTATGTTGATGGAGTTTATTCTAGTTAGTACATTGAGAAAAATATAGGTTTAAGTTCAGCGATGTAGTCAAGTTAGGCCAAAATATAAGTTTCTTAAATTCAATATTTTTGCTTACCTCCAACACAATTAAATATGAATTTATACTCGCTAGCCAAGAACTAAACGTTTAACCACAAATTACGTGAGACACTTGGGTGGGCGGAATTGATTAGGTTGCCCTTAAAGGCAGTTTTGCCAATGTACTAATTTACTGGTCTCACGCGAATTTGTCCAAAAACAAACGTATGCTCACCGACTAGCCTTCTTAATCTTTCCATCTCATACAAATGTTGCTGCAGGCTTCTAATCATTTCTGGCTTCATTGACTCCGTTAGAATATGGAACGCTGTCCTTTACTTCCTCTTCTGCTATCCCTCTTTTCCTTCCTCTCCCTGAATGGGGTTACTTTGGGTCCGATAAACGCCGTGCTTAATCAACAGTATTTTCATGACCCAGACCACCATCAGCGTCACCATCAATACCGCCCAGACCAGAAGCGTGGGAAGGTGTGTGTGCCTGTAAAAGGGTCAATTTCCCACCAGCGTTGAATGTGGCTACTGGGCGATTCGTCGTCTTGACGACTACTTTGGAGACATGAGCAGCTGCCCCGTGTCTCCAGCCCCCATCCTCTCTCCCGCTTCATCACAGAGCACCCTGTCCTACCAGAAACCAGTCCCAGGCCCAGTCACACCAGTCCCCGCATAGGCGCCATCACCAGCCCTCGTGCATGTCTGATCACTGGTTATTCCAATGACACAGCGTGGGAGGTGTTGACGGCACTTGACCACACACATACACGCACATCAGCGGCCACAGCCGAGCGGAATGGAGAGAGAGAGAGAGAGAGAGCGCAGGACTTTACGAGCCGCGTTCTTCGCCTCCCCTGCTAGGAAAGTGCTCTTTTTTGATCTTGCGCCTGCCCTCCTGCCCAGACTGCTACTCGGGTCAGATACTGAGTTTTTTGAACATTCTTTGACCTTGCCAAATTTTGAAGCGATGGCAGCGCCATTTCTTCCATCAAAAATTAACATACTGTTTCATTTCTTACAGGAATACTAAAAAGGTGGGAATAAAGGCATATGATATGGGCAATAAAAACTGAAATTGCCCAAACTATGAGTCCGTTGTGGCCCGTGCGCGCAGCCTACGAGACTGTAAAATAAAGTTGAATGCGTAGAAGAAGGATTTGGTGAAGGAGACAGGTAAACGTCAGGAAGCAAAACAGAAAACGAGAAATGTGGTTCTGTTGCATGTCTGGAGGTGAGGTGATAGAAGCTTTTTTCGAAAATTCTGGGATCTTAATGCCCTAGTTCAGCTCCGTCTGAGGTTACGCCAAAACAGAATATCTAATTGATGATGAGGCACCCAACAATCGCGTTACGGACGACACTCGTTCTGTTGGGCCTTGGGGCTAGCTGCGGCATAGCGGCTAGTATATTGTAAGCAGAGAAGCATTACCGACAAGGGAGATTGGAACTGTCATTCCTCGCTTATTAGCCGTCACCAACCTACAATATCCTACCCCATGTATTGCAACACCCAAGGACCACATGCGTAGTCAGTCGGTTATAAGTTCAACCTACGAGCCAGTCTAGTACGGCGTAGGCGCAGTGGCTGGCAAGACCGGCTAACCCGTTTATGCGCACCACAGCCCGACCTGGCCCCCTTGTCGCACATACCAGGATTTGCAAAACCAGGGGATAGGAAGGAGCCGTCGCCGCCTGACTCCCAATGCACTGATCAGTCACTCAACACAAAACACACACTGGGCTGATGGCACAGGCTTGTAAAAGCATCAATTGGCAGCCTTCCTAAAAAAAGTATTAATCACAAAATATCTGAAGAAACTTCGAACAATTTCAAATGAAGAAGGCGATGAAGATGAATGAGAGGCTGGAAGGCAATGCAGAATTAAGTACATCAAAGGATAATACGAGTTGTGCCCCAAAAAAGTAACATCATTTTATCCTGTATTAACGCGGATGAGCTTTGTTTAAATTGTCTCAAATTCTAGTAACTGGTCTAGAACTCAAGACTTTTGTTAAAAATACTAATATGATGTGTATTATCCTTCATAGAGTAAGATATGTCGTTTACTGCAGCAGTTTATGCGTTTTGCGCACTAACTTACACGCAAAATCAGCCAAATATGAAGGTCTAAGGTGCATCTGCTTCTGGGATTCGTAAGCAAGCGCTACGTGGCTGAAGAACTTTTAAGGAAAAGACTGTTTGTGTAAAAAAATTAGTTGGACGGCCAGCGCATTCAAAAGAAATGAAGCAGCAAGTTCAATAAATGCTACCTCATAATCCGAGGAAAGTTGTTCGAGAAACAAACCTGGAAACCAGGCGTGTGAAAAGGAAACTCTTAGATGGGCCGTGCTGTTGATGGAGACGGCGCGCTATTCAGATACCTCCCCTCCGCATGCTCACCTGGACTGACACCATGGAACTGGTCTATGGCCCACCACGTTCTCCATCTGCAGAAGGACTCAAATGAATAATTATCGAGGATCTGAAGGCTGGCTGTCACATAAGACATACTCCAACGAGTGCGGCAGGAACTTGGCCATCGACTTGATGTCTGCGGCGTCACTAGCGGCATACTGAATGAATAGTGGAAACAACTTCGGACAATTTTAAAATAACGATCTCCCTTCAAGTAGTCTTTATGGAAATTCGTCGAAAAATACCTGGTACAGTCACAGTGAGTATCACTTCTCTTCATCAACTATTCACTCCAATATTAACGTCCCAAATAACGTCAAATGTTAGGGACACCAGAGGGCTTTTCAAACTGTGCCGCCTTTTTTTCCTTCCTGCATTCGCATGTATACGTCGGTTGACCTACGTCACCCATTTTTTACCAATTTTTATCTGTCTTTGTTTATTTAAGCTACAGCGAGGTCATGACGCTAATACCATTTTGAAAGCAGTCCAATTCGGCCTATATTTGACGAATTTTTCAGGGATATTTATCTACGATGTCAAAAATTGGAGTCATTGGCGACTATTGAATACTTTTGATTTCCCGGTGTTGTGATTGGGCATTGTAACCAGCGAAGAAACTGAATGCTTGTTTAAGTACACCAAGGTCGTCACTTTTGGCGCGGACCCAGGATGGAGATGCGGTGCTCGAGTGTCAGTGAAGAAACCGGGGCCCTTTCCCTTCACAGCCGCTGACCCCCTTCCCGCCGCCGCCGTCGTTGTCAATCGTATCGCAGTCCCACACACAATGTCAGCACTCTCGTCTCACCCCTGCAGTCGCCCACAGCACTGTATTCCCCACCGGTAATTGATCAGACATTAGAGAACACAATTCCAGATGGGACTTGTATCTATGCAACGCCGTTCCCTAGCCCCATATTATTTTCTTACTCTGCACGTATTCTTAATTACTAGTAGATTCCTCTCCATATATTCGCGTTTCCTTCTACTCTGGCCTTGATATTTGTGTGCATGGTTGATGTTTATCAATCCAGCTCCGAGTTTCCGCTGCAGAGCCATCATCAGGTCTCTTATCCTTTAGGTGTGTGCCAACCTCGACATCTCCGGCCCGCTGCAGCATATCTAATTTTATTCCGTTTAAATTGAGGTCGTTTTTCGCTGAAAATTTTGGAATGATATTTTCAAAATAAAGCGTACTTCTCTCTCTTGCTCTCGACACTTTAGCAATAGTGGTAGTGGTAGCACCAACCGCGTACACACACTAGTGACGTGCACTCCCTTCGCCTGTTGAGGAAGCAGAATAGGGAAATTTTGAGAAGAAGACGAATTTTCGAACGTTGGAATAATCATTTTATTAGCCTGAACTTTCGGGCTCCTGCAGGAGCCCATCGTCAGAGTAGGGAATGCAGCAACAAATGGGGTGGCTAGTCCTGGCGTGTGCACAAAACAGCCAAAATTGAAAGAGCAGAAAATCAATAATTGTGGGGTTTCGCCGTCGACTCGCTACTGTCGGCGAGATCGGCGTGGTGGATGGGAATATTTACAGAAATAAAATCATCAACAAAAAACAAGTAATATTCGAAAGGAAAAAAGGTCAATCATAAGTCATAGGGAAGGGGGGGGGGGGGGGAGGGAGGACCAGGACCGTCAGTGCCGTGAGTCTGGAGATACCTGCGCAGGGCAACATATGAGGGCGCCAGCTCGATGCATCGGTTAACTGAGTTGTCATCCGACGCCCAGGCTTCAATCAGCTCTCGGCCAGTCTTGCTGCTTGCGTGGGCAATTATTCTCGCAGCTGCGAAGTTGAACTCGTGACCCGTCTCGTAGGTGTGGGCGGCCACTTGCGAAGATTCATCACCTAGCCGAATAGCCGACTTGTGTTCGCGTATGCGCAAACCCAGCATGTATCCCGCCTGTCCCGTGTAATTTACAGAACAGTTCAGACATGGTATGCGATACACTTCACCTGACTGCTCACTGTGATTAAGTCGATCCTTGATCCTCATGACCCGGCTGCGCATTGTAGCCTTGGGACTATGTGCAATTCCAATACCTATTCCCGCGGCAATACGCTGAGTCGCTTCCGACACGTCTTTGATATGTGGCAGCGTATGCTAAATCGTTGGGGATGGTTCTCTTTGGGTCCTCGGAGGGCGGGCACGTAGGCATCGGCCTATGAAGGCTTTAGGATAGCCATTCTGCATAAACTGGTCGCGCAGATATCGGGCCTTACGTGCTCTTTCTTCCGGGTTACTGCAATGAGTCTGGATTCTTTTGAACAGCGTTCTCACACAGCTTCGGTTGTGAGCCATCGGACTGTTGCTGTGTAAAATAAGATCTCGCCCACAGTAGCGAATCGACGGTGAAACCCCACAATTATTGATTTTCTGCCCGTTCAAATTTTGGCTGTTTTTTGCACACGTCAGAACAAGCCACCCCATTTGTTACTGCTTTCCCTACTCTGACGATGGGCTCCTGCAGGATCCCGAAAGCTCAGGCTAATAAAATGATTATTTCAGTGTTCGAAAATTCGTCTTCTCAAAATATTCACGTTCCTGGGATGCGCACATTCGCCCCAATTCTTGAGAATAGGGACACTCATTTTGCAAGGATGAATTGTATGGTTGCCTGAACAGGACACACGAATAGGAATGCCCCGGCGGCCTTAAGATAACGTTCAAAAGCGAAAATAATCCCGTGTCTTAACCTGAAGACAAACCATCAGCCTATTAGTAACGTAAAGCCTGCAGTTAACGTAAACTGAAACCTTAACACTTAGCGCAATCTTAATCCTTATCCTAAATTTGATTTTACTCTCAAACTGAAACATCACCTACATCCTAACCCACATTTTCTCTTATCTTGGCGCAACGCCACGTGTACTTTTGGGCGGTTTCTCTTCCTGTATCCTGCGTAGATGCTCCCACATGTTATCCTAATATCCTCGTTTCTGTCCCAGAGCTCCAGAAAAGAGCTCAATATCGGAGACGGAAAATCTGTCATCGTCAGTCAGTCAGGCGGCAATTGAGCGTCGTGATAATTCAAACTGCGAATCCGTCAAAGAATAGTATTCAGTGATATATGGGATTTCTCGACCGAGTATTACAGACAGCCATGCAGCGCGGAGGTTGCCGATGTTCCCAGTGGTGAGGACGCTACACCTCACATAATTGTCACCCAACTTCACCCCACCTGATTTACTGCACCCCGCTGAGGGCGAGGGGAATGGGAAGGGAGAGGGCGCGACGCTGAAGTGCCAGTCACCGATCTCCAGTGTGAAGTTGGTTCGCGTCGCTTGAACCCCCCCCCCCCCCCCTCGCATCCAGCCGAAACCAGCTGACATTTCGTGAGAAACAGACGTTTTGATCTCGTTTTTCCCAGATGCTGTTGTTGCGCCTGCTGCCGGAACACGTGAAGAAAGGCTGGCCGAGGTGACACATGGCAGCAGTTGGCCTGAGAATTCCCACGCCCGCGATGGCCGATTTCCTCGTCATCCTTGAATTATCTCACCCTGTGCTAGGTCTCGCGCAGACGGTCGCGTGGATGTTCTCACATCAAATTTTCCCTTGACATTATTCCTCACGCTCGGCATCCCCTCCCCCCCCCCATCCACCCAACCCCCGCAGCGTCGCCTCCTGTTGTCCGCGGTCGCATGGACAGGGACGAACACTCGCAAGCTAACCTGCATCTGGAATTTTCCCACGCCACCGTTTTGCTTCACCTATGCCCCCCCCCACGCCCTCCTTCGCCCCGTCCTCGCCGGCCCTCTCTCTCCCCGTTTGGCCACCCTTCCTCCCCCCTCCGTCCCACCTACCGAACACACACACACTGGCCACCTCCAGCCGAGTTTTGTTCGCCCTACTGATTGGCTAAAAACCTGCTGCTTTCCAAGCGCCTCCATGTTTCGAGTCCAGCTATTTCTGACTGCTTTTTGGCCCGCTGACCTGTAACTCACCTGGCCAGTGGGTCTTTTCCCGATTATATGCAGTTTAAGACTCTTAGATTCGAATCAGTTCTGGGTAATCGAGACTAGCAACTAGCGTAATATTCCCGACGAAAGAACCGTTCAACCAGCCTGTCTGCGTGAGTGAGCGCGTGTCATTCAACGTCTTTGTAAAGCAATTTTCGACATATACCCTGCAAGATGTTCGGACGACAGATAGGTCTCTCATGATGCTAGCTGCTGATATTAACGTAGAAAGTGCTAGATGCCTGCAATTTTCTACTTAATTGTATGCTCTTCAAGCCACTCCCGCAACTTTTTGAGTACGTTAACAGTGCGAATCGATGTGTAGCTAGGTAAACCTATGGAAATATTTTTTTCAAATCTGATATGCTTTGTAGAAGTGTGACCTCAAAATCGACAAAAACAAAGTGAAAAGCTTATCTGGGTAATCATACGACTACAGACTGTAGATTTTTGCTTTCCTTTCAATATTAAAGTAAATGTGGATAAAAATTCGCGGATGTGCTCGATGGCGTGTTATTCAGAGTTGCAGTATCGGTTTTTACCTTTATGGTTGTTTTCATGATTTAATGGTCTTTTCACAGACACGTTATCACGAAAGCTGGGTTACTCTTGGCATAATATTCGGCATATTTCTGGGGATTGAGGCTTATATATTCGACTGAAAGGTATCTTCGTTGCCCGGGTCATGTATAAGACGGCCAGCATCCCTCTGAGAGAGAATTTCGTCGATTGCTTACTGCGAGAAATTTATAAATGGACCATGTTTCCTGTGTTTTATAGCTGATATTTTAATGCAGCTACACTTCAAAACAGTCAAGCGATTTGCTGATAGCACTCTTGATGAGGTCGCTCATCCTCTTCACTCTAAACTAATGGCTGCGAAGTCTTTCTGCATTGTGCACTGCAGTATCCGACGCATGATTTTTTCATACATCGCATATCAGCCCTCTCTACTCTCATTCCTAGCACACTACCTCGCGTTTAAAGAAACGTAAATTCAGAAGTTAAGCTCAAACCAGTCTCCACAATAGATGTGGATTTCGTGCAAACAGCTAGATTTTGCGCATTTTATTACCTTTTACCTTGGTCTCGCTAAATGGACCCTTTTTGCTGAAAATTTTGGATACTGACCTTCAAAATAAAGCGTATATCTCTCTCGGAGCAGTCAATCAAGATCTCAGTGGATAAGGATGAGAATCAAAATATACCACATGAAGTTCCTGTCCAGTGTGTCGTTAATGGTAGGCGCCATCGTGTTTTACACAGTAAGTAACGATGTAAGTGTAGCACATCTTACATACAAGTGTTAGCTTAAAAAAAACGAGAGGCTGCGAAAGGTTCGCTTTATTTTGAAACTTCATTCCAAAAATTCCAAATTAAACGTCCTCCATCTGTCGTTAGTAAAATTAGGCTCACAAACAACATAATACCCCGAAAGCACAAACAATGCATAATATCCGAAGACTGCAATTGACAACATCACGAAGCATAATCCTCTAATACAATAGATTGCCTATGTCATGAAATGTCGCGGATTACGCTATTAATGTAATTTTGCGCGAAGTCAGCACATGTGGTGTGCCCCAAAATATTATAGCAATAAATTAAGAACTGTAAGTAAAAGAAAAACATGGGTTGGTTGACAAATTACTATTTACTAACACAAAAATATTTAATTTTCACAAAAAATTCGAACTTAATGTAATGACTATATGACAAGTCACTGATCAAATGTTAAGTATAAATGTGGTCAAGGCGTGGGAATGCAAAGGAATAGCAAATGAATACAGAATAAGTACAAATACAAACTTTTTATGCAGCATATCGTTTCTGTTAACATTTAAAATAGCTTTAAGTGTGTCAGATATAGATAAGGCAAACGTACCTTAAGTTGTTTGCGCAATGAGAATATTGAGTGAAAATTCCCGTTTCTAATGCATGAAACGATCCTTTCTCTGACTTATGTCAATGTCTTTTGACAGCTGCGAAGAGATTTTCGATGGTAATCACATCCGGGCTGTTGGTAGGAATAACGATATATTAGAGGCCAGACAAGAATAGGCTGCCTGTTACGAAAAAATTTAGAGCGCGGTTGTAATTGTGATCAAATTCATACCATCTTGAGTGTATTGAAAGAAATTTTCTTGTGTCACATTCCTTTGTTATTACTTCGTGAGTTTGAATGCGACGAGCTGCAAATTGTTCTCGAAATTCTGCTTAACACTTTACGAATTTCAGTGTTTTTCTTCGTTTGTCCCTAAATACCGACCTTGTTCAACCTAGTTATCTAAAACGTAAAAATAAGAAATATCTTAAAAGTATTTACCTAAATAATGAGTTTTTAAACATTCTTCTTTATGCAGCTGCCTGTGTTGGTCATAATGGTAGAATCACGCAAACATGTCAACTCATTGCCGAGAAGAATGAATATCAAGCACAAAATTCGAAAATTAATGCGTCTAAAGTTAGTTTAAATCTTCCTATAAGGAGCTTCCTCTTCAAAAAATGCTTTAGTTAGATAGCTCAGCGTCGAATATCTGTGTATTCTACCCTTTTAAGTTGAAGTCAAGATCAAATGGGATATTGTGACCAATTTGTAGTTCCTTATAAATAAGGGATTAATCTGCTTTCTTTTCTATGTAAACCGGAGTAGTTTTCAGTAAGCCTTTTTACGTTAGGGCACCATGTTTTGATTGTAAATGCACAAAAAAGTGACGGAATATATCCTTTGATATTTTTGAAAATGATAATCTTTTGCCTATTCGTTTCAGGTTTTTATATTCATTGATTTTCTCCGATATTTTTAAACCATTTGGACAAGTTCAGTTACAGCGTTACAGAGAAAACTTATGACGTTCCGTGACATTTCACATACAGTCAAATACGCTCAATAATTTCGGCGTAGCAAAAAAATTTTGGTGTCGTAAAATTATTACTTATCTTAACTCACTCATATACCCCTAGTCCCAGCATTTTATCGTGCAACAACGATGGTTATAGAGTTGGGGGGGGAAAATAGAATAAGCAGAGAAGGAAGTTTTTCGAAGTAAGTTTCAAGTGAAAAAAATGTAGTCGAAGTTGCTTTCCGCGGCCGCTGGAAGCAGGTTGTTCCACATGTAAATTGAAGGTGTGCGCGGCACTTCGCGCCACGAACAATGCTAGTCTAACTCCAGAACGGTAAGTTGGACCTCAGGTAAGTGAAGTAGACGACCTCCTAACCTCCATTTCACTTTTTCGGGGAATTCAAGAAACCTGCAAGTTGATAATCGGTTTTTTTTCGCAAAAAGTTAGACGGTAATACATATTATGAAGATCTACAGATATAAATCAACAATGCTTCTAAATACAGGCAAATAAGAATAAATTTAGCATTCATTAAAGTATATTCCACTGCGTGTCCTAATTCCTCACCTGTAAAACCCCATAACTACCGTTTACTTAAGAAAACATGCAGGGAGTGGGGATTGATGCGTGGGCCTACATAAGCTACTGTTGCCGAAAAGTCTTGCAAACTGACTCCCTACTTCTTTCCCCGACAATAATGCTTGACCTCATGCGTAAAGTTACCTCAGTATCATGGATGCAAAAAAAATTATCTGTTTCGTGAACACATATAATTTTAAAGTTTCTGCTCTTTATGAAATTTATTTCATAGTGCAACATGAACAAGCAGGAAGCTTTTTTTCCGCTGCCTTTAATAGCTTAAGAAATTACTCAGATATAAAAAAACGCTGGATTTCGCACATTTACGCCCCTAGTTCCCCCAAGTACATCAGCTGATCTGAACGGAACTCATTTCTGGTAAACAGCATTTTACGTCTCACGTCAACCCAATGAACAAGATAAACAACCTCAAATGTGTGTTTAATCCCCCACGCAAACTTTGATCTTCACATTTCATCAGATATGCAATCTACTGTGAATAGAAAAATGTCGGCAACATTTGACTTCTTTCAAAATGGTGCTAGTGTCGTGCGCCAATGACCTCCTTGTTGTAGTTTGAATAAACAAGCAGGGGAGGGGTAAAATCGGTTCGTAATGGGTGCAATAGGCCAACCGATGTATATAAATATATCCCGATCATCATCCCCTAAAGAAGACGAAGAAGAAAACAAGGCGATGTTGTGGACCACGCTGTACTTTGCTGACGTTTCGGAAATGTACTATTCTCCGTCATCAGAGTGGTGAGTTGTGTGTTCCTGCTTGCCTACAATTGGAATGCCACGCCGCCCATCTCATGTTTAAGTGATGGCTGACGCACAAACTCTGGACCTCGTATCTTCACCTATGTCAATATATATAATAAATTTATGTGCGAATTAAGAGCAGAAAGATGGCGGTTCAGTTTCAAAAGCCCACACAAAGGTAGCGTTAAAAAAACAATCACAAATTGACTGTTCGACGGGCGTGGGTGACCACGTTCACATAAGGTCCACGGAGTGGATCCGTTGCGCTAGTAGGCAGGCAAGTAGCCCTTGTTCGATCCGGAACCCGACCGGGTGGGCCTTAATCCCGGCGACAAGGAGGAGGAAAGGAGGAGTCGCAGCAGCATAGTCAGGAGGGGCTGCTCTGTCATAAAAAAAAACGATTGAGAGGAGAAGAGATGGATCCACCATAGGGAGGTTTGGTGTAGCAGACCTTGGCCGCCCTGAGGGCGGGTGGGAACGCGGTCGAAGACGTGTCTCTTGTGGTTCCCGGTTGCGCTGGTGACTTACACTGGTGGAATTGCACCACATCTGCGGCACTCCCTCCTGTGGGGACCAAAGTAGTGGTTGTACTAGGATCACGTCGAATCCCAGGTTGGGGGGAAGGGCAGAAGTCACAAGAAGGAGGGTTTTATTGTGTACAGCACTCCCAGTTGCTGTCCCAGGGGGCAGTTGCCACTGGTAAAGCCAAGGCTGGTCCTGACTGCGTCCAGCCAGGCCTGAGAGAGTCGACTGTGTGTTTTGTGGGGTGATGACAGTTGCTTTTAAGCGAGCTTAAGTGTTCTGTCATTGATGTGTTGCAATTGCCCGAGCGGATGTCGTCTGTAGAGGTTTGTGCTGCATCGGCCGAGGGATGGTGTTTTCAAGTGGCACTTAGGCAGGCGTTCTTATTTTGACGCACGTGTACACGCGGACGTGTGCACACATGTGGACGAGACTGAGTAAGCTGAGGTCAAATGTCGGGTCCGCCGGCACGCCGAAGAAGAGGGGACGTTGACGCAGCTGTTATCGGTTAGCCAGAAGCAGCTGCGAGGTCCAGCCTCGGGGGGCGTGGGCACCAGTGAAAGAAAGCATTGTAACAGTTGTTTGTGACGACACTGCTTTGGGGCAGTGAGCCTTGAACAATGAAGGCGGAGAGGCATTGCGGCTTTCCACCACACTTCTCCCATATGCACCCCCTTCCAATGATGGTCAGGCGCGATTGAAGGTGGGTTCGGGCACGGCGTCGAACAAAGGCAAACAACCCACCTACGCATGCCACACACGACCTGGTCCCATGTGTCGTGCATTCCTCGCGGCAGCTCGAAAATTGCATCAGCTAGAGTGCTATAAATGGATTAATGCGCACACAGAGTTAGTGCCAAAAGGCAGCAGACGTCTGTTTGCAATGTAGATGGCCGAACATAATCCTATCTCAGTCTACCACCAGTGGTCGACATCCCTGCCAAGGCCTGCCATTACAGATACAACCACTGTTTCGTGCCAATGCTATATTAATAGAATCGGTCAAATATGGGAATCAGTCGATTGACTTACCCACTTCCCACCTTATAAACAGTGACGTGTCTTTTCAGGCTTTTATGTCTGAACCGCAAATATGGTCGACTGACGTACACCGTTGGATGGTGACCCTCGAATTGTGATGATGAGGCTGCAACCACTACCTTAATCGCCTAATTGTAAATCCCCATGTAATCTAAGGGCAAACGGAATCCCGATTTGTATGTTTGTTTGGACTATGATACACCTCTTATCAAGGACGTTTAGGCGGAAAGCAGCAAGTCATTATGAGAGAGAGAAGAAAAAACAAGAAACGATTTTGCCACCAAAATAATTCCTTCTGTATCTTCCAAGAAGGATCGATTAAAGTAAGCACAAACTTCTGGGTACGTAGAAGCCTCCAGTGGACGTGTTCACAGGATACTTAAATCTTCACAATCATCGCTAACTACTCAGTCCCTTGCCACTGCTTTCGCCGAAAAAGGCATCGACCGGTACCTACGCCTCTGGGGACGCATGTTGTGGGGGTCCTCACTACGACTTTGTGTAAAACCTGCGATGCACTGAATTCCAAGAGCAACTTTGCCACTGCTGAATATTTTTGACTTCAGGGCGAAACCTAAGCAAACATAAAACTCAGAGCAGCATAAAGCATCCACAGAGATTTGCTACCTTACGACAGATTGATCGAAATTTTTATAATTTGCTGTTGATTAGGAAAGGTTACTTGAGTTGGAATGTAATAACAACCCTTGTACGGCGTAATCTGAGCACGCTGCAGTTACCACAGGAAGTTGGCTTTTGAAAAGAGCACCTTACCGGTTAATTGCACAGACTGCACTCTGCATAAAAATTATTACTTAAGTAGAATTCGTCTTTCCTGTTGATTCCGTGTATTTGCAACTTAAAATATTCCTTACAAAAGGCATGTTCAGAAACGTTTTTCTTGTACTTATTTGGTAAAAATGTATGCCCTTTTCAAATTGTATATTTCAAGAAGGACTTTTTTCATTTTTAAACCCGTTTTTAGTGTTCGTCTAGTCTTGAACTCGACCTGCATTCAGGATTGCCACACTACAGGCCGTGTATTTTCAATATAAGGGGCAGTATACCTTTCAATATACTACCACGAATGAATTATCTAAGGTTAATGAATCTTTGCAGTTGATGTCGACTGTGTCGAGTTTGTTATAAGCAACATTAATAAATAAACAGATACAATCGTTTGTGAATGCAAATTTCACAGTTTTGAGAATATCATAATCATGAATTTCTAAACCAAAACTATTCTTTCTTCAAGTGTATGATTTTTAGAAAACTTCATGCGCTACGATATATATACAAAAATAGGATGTTGTGCATGTTTTCCATAATTTTTTAAGCTAGAAGGAGGTCGAAAATCCACGGCAATCATTCACACCACTGAAGTAGTCATTTTTACAAAGTGCGATTTTTGCAGGCGGTCGGAAAGAAGCTGATTCAAAAGCCGGCATCCTGTCATGACGATAATCTGTATTCTGTATACTTATCTGTATGCTTAATAAAAGTGAGTTTTTTGTCTGTCGTGTGTGCCTCCGTTATCATTGGTCGAAGGGGTCACCTCGCAAAGTCTTCTGCGCCTTCGACGCGCGTGTGGCACTGGCATGTGCATGTGTGTGTTTCTCTTCTGTCCGAGCGTCTGACTGCTTTCAGTGTTTGGGCATCTCATTCTTCCGTGCGCGTGAGGATTAAGCGATCATGTCGCTGTCGCCCCGAATGACACCCGATGTGACAGGCGGATGTGAATACGCCACGGGCGTTGGCGGGGGTGGGGAAGGGGTCGTCGCGTCCAGGTCGTCGCGGCCACTTGAAACGTCACCCCCCTCCTCCCGCCGCTAATGCAGCAAGGGCTATAACGGTGTTTGTGCAGCTGTGTCATACTCACTGACGTAAACCCCTTGACCTACTATCACTTGGACCCCCCTTTTGCTTACGCGTATGTTGTCGCGGGCTAGCTCTTAGATTAGATTGAATGGCCTACCACATACATCCCTTCACTTTCAATCTAACCCTTACAAACTATCACTATGGGCAACAGTGATGCCGTCAGAAATGTTCTGAACACAAACAACCCGACAAACGATGATAGGCCGTTGACTGAATGTAGCGTGGTGAACTTCTTTTCTATCGAATTTTATTTTGTTCAGAATAATAACCCATTTGTAGGTTCTACCTCACTAGGTAGAAAAGGAATTAGAGCAGCCGCGAGGACACAAGTTCAGACGATAGAACAGATGAGACTTGCCAATGTTAATAGACGTTCGCAAGAAACAAAAGCAGAAAGATGGCTTCACCTGGAGAATAATGCTATGCGTCAGCGCTATCGACGCTCCAAAGAAACCGAAGATCAAATGCTGCAAAGAAGACACAATGATACGATTCGCCATCAAACTAATCACTCCCAAAAAACTGAAGTCCAAACTCCGCAAAGAAGAGAGCTAGGTAGGAAAAGAGATTCGCAACGTCGACAAAACGAATTACCCAGACGAAGAAGTACACGTCTGGCTATGCAAACATAACAAAGAGCGGATCTACGCTCAACCGATGCTGGAAACTCAAGTTCGCAACCAATTAACATACGGTTTGGTGACTTTGGCCCGTTGGTTGCTTCCATAAACGCTCAAGTATGGAATAAAGCCTCACTCAATTACAACCCAAGTTTTGGTTATGCGGGAGATGCAAATGTTTCCATTGGGAAGATGGTGGAAGTTTGTGGACATTGTCAGGCGAAAAATGGATTGTTGAGACAATCGGCATGGGCTGTTCCAACGGCAAAGTTCTACTGAATAACTTTCCCTAACCACCCAAAATACTCCAAACATTACTTGCTGGTAATACCGACGACTCGAAAATTTTTCTTTCGAACATAAGTAAATACAAAGAGGCGTTTCAAATGACCTCCTTTGGTGCCAACATTGTTCATGAGGTTGGCTTATGCCTACCTTTAAGGTGGAAGGCCCAGTTTGCCACCAGATTGAATTGTTTCTACCTCCTCCTGATGGCGAGCCAACATTTCTACAAGTATACTTCGTAGAAGACATCAAGCTGCAGGCTCAAAGCCGATCCCGAGTGTACCCAGGCTTGAAGCATCACATAAAATTGTCCCTTCAAGACACGCTACACCAACGCAACAACTACGCAAACAGTTTCAAGTCCGCCTTGGAGATGCATGCTTACATTGACTTTACTATTGCCATAGATACCGATAAACGTTCTCATGGAGAAGACCAACGAAAATGTAATGCTCCCATATGCAACGAGGTGGCCGTCATCATGTCAGAAACACAGCACGGCAACAAGGATATTGTCTTGAGAAGGAGAGGTGATAGGCTGCAAAGGATATATGGGACACACCGTTCATACGAGGCCTTACAATACCATCTCATGCATGTTAATGGTGAAGACGGTTACCACTTCGGTATACCTCAAATTGGCACCCGTAAAACAGTAAGTTGTAAAGCCTTCTACTCTCACTACTTTATGATTCGAGAACGAACTTTCAACCCGCGTTGTCAATTCAAAACGTTGTTCCTTCAATTTGCTGTTGATATGTTTGCCAAAATGGAAACAGAGCACCTTTGCTATTTCCATACACACCAGAAAGAACTTCGCGTGGACAACTTCATCTACCTTGGAGACAATATCCTTTCTGATGGTGGTAATGATGCTGGTCACGGTTAACCTTTCATCTTGCCGTCAAGCCACATTGGGTCTCCTCGCTATATGCATGAGAAAACTCAAGATACGTTTTTTTATGTTAGGCATTTTGGTCGCCCGGATCTATTCATTACGTTTACCTGCAACCCATCGTGGCCGGAAATTACTGATGAGTTGTTCCCCAGTAAAAAGCAACAGAACCGCCATGATTTGTCCGCGTGGGTATTCCAGATTAATTTGAAAACCATGATGAGACTCATCACAAAATTAAAAATTTTCGGTAATGTTCAGTGTCACATGTACACTGGAGAGTGGCAAAAGCGAGGATTACCCCACGCTCACATTTTGGTCTGGCTAAAGGAAAGATTGCAATCTTCCGATGTCGACAAATTGAAATTCACAGAGTTACGGGACCGATCCGTTGACCCCGTCCTGTTTGAAATGATCAAAACTCAAATGGTGCATGGCCCATGCGGTCATATAAATCCCAACAGCCTTTGCATGAAGGATGGGAAATGTACCAAGAGATATCCCAAGCATTTCCTAGATGCCACTCAGACTGATGGGGATGGTTACCCTCTTTATAGAAGGCGACAACCTGAGATTGGCGGATTCGAAGCAGTTATCAATGAAAGGCGAAACGGTGGTGTGGCGATTGATAACCGTTGGATTGTGCCGTATTGTCCCTTACTCTCAAAAGTATTAAATGCCCACATCAATGCTGAACTTTGCAACTTGTCGGTCTATAGAGTTCGTCTGCAAGTACATCAACAAAGGATCCAATGCCGCAATGTACTCCCTCAACTGCCGTAACAACAATGGTGAGATTACCCAGTATGACATGGGCAGATACATCAGCAGTAATGAAGCATTATGGAGAATCTTTGGTTTTGATATTAATAACCATTTTCCGGCCATTAAACATTTAAGCGTCCACCTGGAAAATGGACAATAGATTTACTTTACGGAAGGACTCCTCTTGGATTAGCTTCAGAGTCCCAAAGGTACAACTTTGACTGTTTTCTTCAATTTGGGCCAGCAAGATTCGTTTGCCCAGACTCTTTTGTACATTCAGGTCCCCTCATACTACACATGGAATCGAAACATGTGGGCCCGACGAAAGGTAGGAATTCCAGTTGACGGACATCCGGGCATCAAGTATGATGTGAAAATGGGTAGAATATACACTGTTCACCCCTCTCAACAAGAATGCTTCTATTTACGAATGTTACTCCATGAAGTTAAAGGTCCAACATTGTTTGAAGATCTTAGGACGATTGAAAGTTTTTGTGTGTTCAACCTACAGAGAAGCCTGCGCGAGGCCTGGTCTGCTTCAAGATGATAATCAGTGAGAGAATACCATTGCTGAAGCTGTCGTAACTAGCGCTCCATTTCAATTACGACGGCTACTGGCGTTCTTAATTAGAAGTTGTGAGTTGAACTGCCCCGATGATCTATGGTTAAAGTACAGAAATTATGTGTCGGGAGACTACCGACGTCAACTACAGTTGCAAAGTGTCAATGTTCCCATAGACTTCAATGCGGACAACAGCATGTAAGGAATCCTAATGCGAAGCCGGGCTTTCGCGCTATTTTAGCATGAAGTAGTTATTTAACTACATTTGTTTAAAGTTGGCGGTATCTTACTAAAATAAACTTAACTTAACCTAGAAATAATAAAACTAAATTAACCACCGGACTAGGGGTATCTAAGATGGGCGACGAATTCAACTGTTACCTTGGGATGGCAAGTAACGTTGCCGTGTTTAGGTGGTCTGTTCTGTTTCTAAATTTTTAAAACTATAACTGTAGTAGAGAAAATTCACCTAGACGGAAAATATTTGTTGGAACAACCGTCGCCAACTTGAAAATTGATATGACCGAATGCGTGAACTACATGAAGCAGGAGAGAAGGTAAACGTATAATTTTTAGAAAAAGCCTAAGCGTTTTATCTCTTTTGTAAATCTGTATAATTTTATGCCCTTACACGCAGTTATAGTGCCTATGAGCAATCACTCCATTGGGGATATCCTTAATTCCCTGGTGTGTGTGGGTATCCCAAAAGAAGCTGCAAAGAATCCGATTATAAACTAGCCATTTTGGCGTTCGAGCATATAATACGAATGATATTCGTCAGCTGGGTACCTAATTAAATCAAGCATAGGCATAATAATATCAGACTTACGTTGTAGACTTTCATTTTGCTCGACGATGTGTTTTGGTAATTTGGGTAGTTTATAAAAATGGTCCAAGTTGCCCTCTTCATAAGAACTAATATGTGAAAAGTCATTTTTGTAAATGTTTTTAAGAAGTTCTTGTTTCAAAGGTTTTGATATAAGTGTTGGATAGAATCTGAATTTATGGAAGAAAGTTGAGGACGCTAAAATTAATCGGAAATTTACATGAATTTCAAAGAATGATCTCAAATTAATTGTAATCTAAAAATGGAAATATGTATAAACAATTTTACTTCAGGTAAGTTCTTTTGACATAAGGAAAATGATAGGGTTGGGCATCTATTTGACTATTATATCTAAATAAATTAGTAAATTGTAAAGGTATTTTTTGCGTCTACTTTAAGAAAATTTTTGTTCTTCTCATAACAAATTAGTGCTTCTATGTTTTTTTAGGTGACATCTACCTATGGTTGTTCATTATTTTTCAAGGTTTTTGTATATGCGTTAATGCCGGTCAGACCCGTTTTTGTTACTGCTCTTTGACTATGTCTCGGATGACGAATCTGCGACGGATCTCGAAACGTCAGGCAAAAAAGTATTCCAGCGATCGAGTTGTCTTCTACTCAATTACATCCTGGGACTCGCATGTTCGCTTGTATTGACAAAAAGTTTTTTTATGGTCTATTTTCTGCTGATACATTAAAAAGAGCGGATGGAACATTCATAGGCTGAAAAATTTGCAATTTATCTAGGAATGCAATTTAACTCGAAGCCATCCTCCCGCTCAATTTCTTAAATCATAACCTGAATTCAAGATAAGCAAAGCCTAAAATGAATCTTTTCATGGCCCTTTAACGAGGGAAGACATTTAGGTAATCTGAGCAGAGAGTCTTAAATAACTTGTTATTTCTGTGGCCTTCGTCAATTTTTTATTGGAGTCCTTATCTACAGTGTTTGAGGCCGGCCTACGGAGAGTATTGCAGGCACTGGCAAGGCTTACGAAATAATATTTTCAACCCTTTCCTGCAATCGGGAAATACCAGGAAAGGCCTTGTCGTTTGATATCGAACACTGTTCATTGCAGTTAATACAACGCAAACCCATACTTAACAAACAGAGCATCGGAAAAACTTGACCTCGGTCCAGATCTAGGGTGCTTCCGGCTGTGAATTCTGATGTAGCCCACTGCTACTTTCAACACATAATCCAGAAATTCCATCTCGAATCACTTCAATGTCTCCAGGAAATACTCCAGAGCTACCCAGGAACACCAGTCGCAACATTCTGGGTTGTCTCATAAGCTCTTGTGGTTTTCAATTATTCAAAATGTTATCATTTTGTACTTTTTATCGATTTGTTTCATTAATTATTCTAACCAAGTGAGTTCTGAATTTGTGTATAACTACAAATTGTTAATCATTTATATTCCAAGAGAAATGTAGTATCAACTCAACAAAGAGGAACTTTTCTGACATATTCTTGCATCCGAGTTTAGTAGAGGAGTCAAAGCAGCGAAGGTCGCCAAATACACCTTCGCTGTTGACGATGAAGACTCTACTGTTGAAAGGGATGCTCAAAAAATGGACTGTCTGCTTCAATAAAAACGGAAGTCGGGCTTCTATGAGGCCAGTCTCAATGTTTTCGTCCACGTAGATCCCCATCCAAAAATTCAGTACTTGGCCAGCGATGTGAAAAGTGGCAACCCAACAATAGGGTTGTCATAGGCATATGCCTGTTTCCCTCAATAAACTGAACTGAACTAAACAATAGCTAGATGACTGCAATCGATGAGAAATATCTAAATGTCTGCTTCTTCGATTCTGTAAGCTCTGAGTGCCGGGCACAATATCCGGCCTGAAAATGTTCCTGCTTCATTACTGCCCTGGCATCGCATCGCCCATCCAAGACTTTAACCATTTTTGTGACCTTATTATTACTGGGAATGGAAATGGTGCTCCTTGGTGAATATGAAACAACGAAAAGAATAACAAAGTTCCAAAAAGCAAGAAATTTCTCGAACCAAGCACACGCTGCTATTTGTCTGGTGGAATATCTAGGGAATTATTCATTATGAAATACCTGAAAAAAACTAAAAAATTAACGCCGAGCTTGACGTTCAACAGCTTCGTCATCTAAATGTAGTAATTAAACAAAAAGGCTCCAATCGTCGAAGTGGCATGTTTTTGTTAAATGACAATATCAGGCCCCACGACGAAATATTCCCCAAACATTTGATTGAAAATCCCTGTTGGGAGGTTCTTTTCCCTCCGCTATATTCTCCGGACCTTGCTTTATCGGACTGCAATCTTTTTACCCCTCCAAAGCTATTATGCCGGACTATTATTTAATCGCAATGTGCATCTTAAAAACTGGGTCGAATTTCGCGGATTTCTTCAAGCGCGGCATCCAAAAACGCTTGAACTTTGGGAGGGGGTTGTAAACAGTGAAGAAAAATGCATGCCTGATTAATCCTCTGAAACCTATGTAATAGCAGAATAAAATTTCTAATAATTGAACACCGTAATTATAATCCTGCGAGATGCAATTGCAAACTTAGCACTTAACTTATATCTGACGGAAAAAAATATTGTGAGTTGAGCGTTTCCTGAACCTGGCGTCAGTACCGGCTTTTTACCGTTGATATTCACTTCTTATAAACGAACTCTCTTCATCTGTCCTAGTTTGAGGCTAATAGGAACTAGTTTATGTCTAATAACCGAATTGTTTACGTCTGCACAGTTTCTCTGGTAGCACGACGAAATGCCATTTTGAACAGATGCCTGCCTCTTGTCCGAGCATTATTAACGATGTACACTTTTTGCATAAAAAATAATCTTAAAAAGTCCATCGAAAATTCTGTCACCAGGCTGGTTATAAAAGGATAAGAAAGTGATAAAAAATGCTGGTAACGTGGTTTAGAAGTCACTTTCAAATTCCCACGTTGGTGAACTTTCGATGTCTAGAAAAAAACAGTAGTAATTCTGTTTTTTTCTGACAGGTAGGAATCCTACAAAGATTGTATCTAACTACAAATAACTGGTGCTCACACTGTTGCGCTAGTTGTAAAAATATGTAAAAGCATACTTTTATGGTCCCTTTTCTACCGCTGACGAAACATTTCTGAACCTACAACTAGAGACGAGCTGATATTCGCCACTTACTTGGTTTCTAAGGAACTCGACTTCCGAATTGCCCACATGAAGACATATTTTGCGTCTTTTCATTTTCCTTCTTTGTCCCGGCTTCCTTTCGTTGTGAAAATTATTAGGCGGGAAAGCCTCTTCGTGGAAAAAAGGTAAGGATTACTTTTCGGGCCTTCTAAAGCGAATACGGGAACAGAAAGCGTTCATAATACATGCGGATTTGCACTATATTCCGGGGAAATTGGGTATAAGATTAAGGTGAGAGTTAGGTTAAGTTTAAGATTAAGGTCAGAATTTGGATAAGAATCAGCTTATGCTACAGCTTAAGGTTTGAGTTCACGTAAATATGGGATTGAATTTTAGAATCAAGGCTACAGATTATTTTTACGTTATTTAGTATTAGAGAATATTTACTTTTCCGGAAATGTATGACCAGGTCGCATATTTTAGTGTTTGGGACGTTTCTATTCCCGTGTCCTCCTTAGGCGGACACAAAAGTCATCCTTACTGAAAAACTAGCCTTGATCAACCCATTACCTCCCAAAATTTTAACTACTTTGATTTTTGTTATGAAACTTGGATACCTATGGTAAAAAAGCCTGAGAAACACGATGAACTAGTCAGAATTTCATTCTAACTCGAAATAAACGAGATATAACGGGATTTCAAATGAGATCACTGGGATGATACGGTTGCGTATATACAGACAGATAATTACGAAAGCTCTTAATTTTTAAGTCATCGCATATGAGATCACCGAGAGGTAATGGGTTAAACGAAGAAAGTGTTCCCGGCACCTACAATGGGAGCAAATTTATGGCCACCGCTGCTATTTGGGCCATATAAGTCGGCATTACCGAATAAAATCTGCTGCTACTTAGTAGAAACCTCCGTTACCTTCTGGACTTCAAAGTGAACTAACGACCGGTGGCGAGTACGACAGGTCCCCTTTTATTTCTACCCCTCATCCCGTCCCCTACCAGGCCAGCTCCCATTAACATCATCTGCTAGTCACCTAGGCTGTTGTTTTTAAACTCAAAACACTGGCGTGAGTGCTCCTATCAGCTTCACGCTTGAAAAACCGCACTAAAACATAGGTTACAGCGGTTGCATGGCGTGTTTCACCTTTGCCCCCTGCTCCAACGAGAACGTTGAGAGCGTGGTGTGTGCTTTGAAGCAGAAAGACCATCGCGAAATTTCAGGGGGAAGTCGCCTGATGCGGAACGACACACGGCGAAGAGCCACGGGTGACAGTCGCCGGGCCGTCCAGGTCTCAGGAACAAGGCACCCTTCAAACCTGATAAAGATCACGGAGGTTCATTTTTTCCTACTCCCTGTGTTCTCCAGAGCGGGGAAGGACGCGGTTGTGGTCCGCACGGGCGGGCCGCCATCGCAACCGGAAGACCTCGCTATCGACCTTGTGAGGACGTAAAGTGAGGACGAGCTCATCTGCTCTTCAGGCAAAAGTCGGCGCTCAGACAAAACCATGTTTTACCAAGTTTGGCTAACTGCAGCTCAAGGATGTCCAGTAGGATAATTTACTACCAGTTTCAACCGCAGCATGATGCAGAGTGCTGAAATTTGAACGTACTATTCAAACCCTAGGGTGTTTGACAGATAAGCCGCACAGATGATTCTCTCCGAGTTGATGTCGAAAGTTTGGCTACATCCTAATTGCGGTCTGTTCCGCTGGCACTGCCATAAACTCTACAACTTATACCCGTGCTACCCCTTCATTATAGCGAATAGTACTTTAGGATATCTCTTTGAACATGCTCGCCACGAGTATCTAACCGGTACATAGAAAGGAAATTATGCTGGACAAAGTCAGCGCCCTATAACGTTGGATATCACCAAACGTGGGAAATTTGAAATTGTTTTCGAAATTAAGCTCCTTGCGCTCACGAGGTTTTTTGTCTCTACCTTAGTGTAGAAGACACATCTGGCTATAAAAACTGACAAAAGAACTGCGTATTATCTGCCCTTTGGAAATATCCTTTCTGAGTGCGACGAATCCTTCGCTTGAACAATCTAACTGGACCGCGGATTATACCACGCTCTGGAAGTTATCCCTACGGTCAGCACAAGTCTGGAAGTTCATTCGCTCCTAAGAACAACATCGCTGCTTCTAAATCTGATTGTTACAGTGCAAAGAACTCCTTACAACAAAGGCTTAGTCGTTCACATTACAAATTTTGACTGTTAAAATTAATTACACAAGCAAATCTTTTCGCTATCTATATATGCACGGCCGGTTGATTGCAGACCTTGAATTTATGCACTCTGATATAGTTTCCAATAGCATGGGTTACGCTAACGTGCATGATCCATCTCTGCTAGCTGAATAAAATGTTCGTCGACGGCTGAATTTGAACCCCAGACCTCGTTTTATAATGTCAGACGCTCTACCGACTTCACCACCAGCTCACACCCTGAAGGCCAAGTCTCTAAGATATACTCTAACGGGTGTAAGCAGGTTAACTTATGTAAGCCGCCTCTTACAACCTTTGACAAGGTACTCCCAGAAATAGCCGAAGCGCTTTCAATAATGCGTACGAAATCCCAGACCACCCACTATCCAAAAACGCATCTTCTTTCACCAACCGTCTTAGAACCGAACATTATCCAGCCAAATAAGCCTGCGCGTGCAGATTGCGATGAATGTCTTAATCTAGCCACGCGCGTAATGCGTTTAGATGGAAGCCTTGAATTTTACGTGGAGATACTAGCAGTGCTCATAAAGCACAATAAGATAACACCACCGGATGCGGCGCATGCAGAGGACAGGTCAGTGGTTGATAAACCAGGAAACCACGAGTCCAGCAGGGCCAAACGCAGACGCATACGCCAGCAGAAGGCGGCTGAAGAGCAACCTGCTAAAGACCAACCAAAGCCCTCAGTTTAATCGCGAGACAGCTCCTGGAGCACGCCCTGTGAACAAAAAGCAAGGCAACCACTCCAAGAGGATGCGGCGCATGCAGAGGACAGGTCAGTGGTTGATAAACCAAGAAACCACGAGTCCAGCAGGGCAAAACGCAGGTGCATACGCCAGCAGAAGGCGAATGCGGAACGGCCTGCTAAAGACCAACCAAGGCCCTCAGTTTTATCGCGAGACAGAACGTGGAGCAGCCATGTGAAGAAAAAGCAAGGCAACCACTCCAAGAGGAGACTTCTGAAGAAAAGGAAGTTGAATTGGACCAAAGGACAAACGGTAACTTAGACAAAAATGCTACTAGCAAAATGTCCATAGAAGCTTTCACTGAGCTGAACTTCGAAACCCTTGCTGCTACTCTGCTTCAGTGCGATGTGACCACAGCCCAAGCTCGAGCCAACCGTAAGCAACATATAGTGATACAGGTGCACCAGAATCAACGGCTACAGTTGCTGGGGATAAGGTGGAGCACGATCGAGGTCTCATTCGGCAGTACGCTAAATCACTGCTAAGGGGCACTGAGTCTGTAAAAATTCTCAACCCATTTAGAATAGGCAAGGATCAGCCGCGAATGGTTCAAGCTCTCGGCCACGACCATTAAAGGTCATTTGGGACACAGAAGCGCAGACATAGCTTATGCTGGAAAGAAAGTCGTTTCTGCGGACCATGCATGCTGGAGTTTTCTTTCAGCCGGTTTATGAACCAAAGGAATGCAGGAAAATGCAACTTTTGAAAAACGATCTAAACGACCGAAAGAACAAAGGCGAAACCGGCCTACAAATAAGAGGAGGAGAAATAGTCCACATTGAATGAAATTTTCTTTGGCCGGAAGTATTCAGGCGGAAAACTTAACCAAGGTCAACCGGCCGGTTCTAGAAGATACCACAAGCAATAGTGGCCGCTGCATCAAGATCTATTATACCAATTGTCAGACTCTCTTCAGTAAACTTGACGAAGTCAAACCAATAGTATCTGAGCAGAAACCGCATATAATTGCATTAACAGAGACTTGGCTGACCGAAGCAATAGGGATCAGCGAAGTTGGCGTTGAAGGCTATCAACTGTTCCGCTGCGACAGATCTCAAAGTAGGGGCGGAGGAGTGGCACTTTATGTAGCCAATGAAATGTCCTGTTGTCAGAGGAAAATCGCAGACGGTATGTAATAATTTAATAATTAAATTTAATAATTATATTGAATAATTTATTGAAATAATTTAATAATTTGCATGAAATAATTTCATGCAAAATTAAGATTATGCAACATCCGACACTCAATATTTGCGTTATTTATCGGCCTCCCGGCTCCAGCGAAAGTGACGACGTAGGACTGCTAAGTTTACTGACATTTATCTGTAAACAGGAAAACCTTTTACTCCTGGGTGATTTCAACGCTCCTGGCATCGATTGGATGAGGCCTGGAGTAAAGGCCGTAGCAGCACCTTTCAATTATCAACTACTTCAGTTTTTCTTTGGACGAATATCTCATTCAACACATAGACTTCACAACCCGACTGCGAGAAGGCCAGCGATCAAACTGTCTAGATCTCGTTTTTAGTAAAGAAGAGGAGATCATAAGGAAAGTGAACTCATAATCGCCACTTAGGTTAAGCGACCACGTTGCTTTTACCTGCGTGTGTTATCTACTGTCTTCAAAATCGCTACTAAAGAGACGCAGAAATATTTGGATAGCCGATTTTGAAGAAATGAGACGTACCGCTTCCACAGAAAACTGGTTACCCGGTACGAATGATACAAATGAATTATGGCAGCATATCCAAGGGACTATAGAGCACTTAATTGAAGTCTATTTCCCAATGAAAGTAATAAGACCATGTACCAGACCTCCATATGTCAACCAGTGGATAAAAAGGGCCATGAAGAAGAAACAAAGGTTGAAGAAAAAGTACGAGCATCTTCACGATTCAACATCACTTGCCGAATATAAAGCGCAACGAAATGTATGCCATAAGGAAATACGAAATTCTAGAACTACCTTTGAGCTTCAACTTACAACACCAGCCACAATATGTCCAAAGAAGTTTTATGGGTACATCCGCAGTCAAAGGAAGCACCGGGACAACATTGCACCTCTAAGGGATAACCTCGGAAACGTAGTAACGGAATGACCACGGAAAGTATAGTTACTGTGAGAGTTTTTCAGATCAGCGATCATGATGTTATCCCCAACGACACTTCAGGAGTAGAAGTGGGCGAAGGTACAGCCGTTATTGAAACTGTTACCTTTTCTGTCGCAGACGTAAGGCATGTCCTCAGTCGCATCAAACCAGACAAGTCTCCTGGACCGGATGAGATCCCTGGACTGATACTTAAAGAACTGTCGACCGAGCTATCGGTGCCTCTTTCAATTCTGTTCGAACTTTCCATGAGAACAGGGGACTTGCCTTTGCAGTGGAAGAAGGCCAACATCGTACCGTTACATAAGGAAGGTAGCAAGATGTCTGAAAACAGCTTTCAGCCCATAAGCTTGACTTGCCTTTCCTGCAAAATGATGGAGGTCCTTGTCAAGCAGGCCATGCTAATATTTTGCGATGAAAGTGACATCATGCAAAATTTCCAACATGGCTTTCGGCGAGGGCGCTCCTGCCTTTCAAATTTACTTACTTCAATTGAGGCTTGGAAAAGTGCTTTAGGAGAGGGCTTCGAAGTGGACGTAGTGTAAATCGATTTCCGCAAAGCCTTTGACAGCGTGCCCCATCAACGCCTTTTACATAAACTGAGCGATCTTGGCATCAAGGGAAACATTTTGGACTGGATCAGGTCATTTTTCGTCGGTCGAAAACAACGCGGTTGCATCGGGGAGAATAAATCGGACTGGGTTGACGTAGTGAGTGGGATTCCTCAAGGCTCCGTTCTTGGTCCTCTACGCTTCATTCTCTACGTAAATTACAGCCTTTAAGAACTATACTGCGGTAAAATCATGTCCGCCGATGACGTTAAGCTCTGGCAGGCCATTGAGCGCCCAAGCGACCGAGATGCTCTGCAAAATAATCTGTGCAAACTACAGACGTGGTCTGAGAGATGGCTGATGGATTTCAATGTGCAAAAGTGTGCCTTTCTCAACCTGCGTCCAACAAACTATCCTACCACCAAAGCAGCAGGACATCTCACCTGAAAACCATCGAAATTCCCGTAGCATCTACGCAAAAAAGACCTCAGCATTTGGATACAGAGTAATCTGAAGCCCTCATTACAATCTGTCAAAGCTGCAAATAAAGCCACGGGAGTGCTGCACGCTATCAAAAGGGCGTTTCTAGCCTTCGATGACGATCTCGTTGGCAAAGTGCACGGCACATTTGTTCGACCACACCTAGAGTATGGCATACAGGCGTGGCGGCCATGGCTAGCAAAGGACACAGCATGTCTGGAGAAGGTGCAGCGTCGAGCAACAAAGCCAGTAAGAGGTCTAAAGAACCACACTTACATAGATAGACTGGCATGCCTAAATTTATTCCCTCTGCATTACAGGCAACAAAGAGGGGATCTTATGCTAGTTTACAAGATAACAAACGGGTTTGAGAAAGGATTACGCTTTGAAGACATGTTTCAGTGGCACCTCTCGCCTCATCTCCGTGGGCACACAATTAAGCTGCGCATGAAGATTTCCAAGCTAAACCTCCGCTCTGAATTCTTCACGCAACATGTCATACAACAGTGGAACAACCTTTCACAGTCAGTCGTGGAGGCCACTTTCCTTCAGACGTACAAATAACGCTTAGATAATTACATGCGCCCCCTCTCCTCTCTCCAAGTCTGAACTCTAAAAACCAGACATATATTGTAAAAAACAATGCTACTCACTGTTTGCCAATACAATTTTAGAAGTGGTAAATTTTTATAGGTGCTTGTACACGTCCTCAATAGGGTTTTCAAAGGCATTGCCTTTTATACTCACCGAATAAACCGAAACTGAAACTGAAATAAGTTGATTTGTTTTAAGTAACAAAAGTTCACCACAAAAAGTACACGTTGATAAATGTTTACCTGACCGCTAACGGAACTCATCTGCCCCGCTATGTCTTGGGCCTCGACGAAGCCCCTGACAGCCGTAACAGCTGAAAGTAGGCAGATGGTATTGCCGGCAAGGACAAGGGAGACTGTTAAATCTCCCTTGTTGACTTATAAGTGCGCCTATAATTATGAAAAGCGTGAATTAATCGTCTACACATATTTATCTTAGTAGTGAAGTTCTACTGTTTACCGTGGTTACAATTTTTCGCATGCCGCCACACAACAAAAGATAAAAAGACTCCCAAAACACACCAAAAATAGAATTTGGAGTCCCAAGCAGTCGGAATCAACTGCTTCCTGACCTCTTTCTCTGTTTCTTTGCACATTTGTTCCTGTAATTTGGCTCCGGTCACATGCTGTGTATGCTTACAATCAAAATGCCCCCTTTTACTGAAGATAAGCTGTAGTTATATTAAAATTGACCCAGGGTGAACCATTAAAGCCAATTGTCATCTAGACAGCCCTTTGACTTGATAAAAGGTACAAATTAGTACGTAGGGTTCAAGAAAAATGTTGGGGTCTAAGACCATCTGCCAATTTACTTATTACGATTACATGTACGAAGGTTATGTCAAAAGAAAGAAACATGCCCAGGAAAGTTCTAAGAACTAAGACAAACTTACAGCTCACTTTCGATAAAGCAAACACATAAGGCGAGATAACTAACACATTGTGTTCGGAATAGATCGGTACATAAAGACAAACAGAGGCGAAAAAGTCGTGACAGTTCGTCCTCGCAGGTGCTGAGTATTGTCCCTGATGCGGATGGGATAAATTGAGGTTGTTTATGTCGAAGAAGACGTACATGCGCATCCTAACCTACTATGCAGACACCCACCCTGCTTCAAAAAAGGCGAAAGAAAAGACCCGGATGTAGACCTGTGTGCAGTAGTCGATAAAGCAAAACCGCCCATGACCTGGTCCTTATCTTCAAACCTACCGGGTTCCAACAAAGTGTTATCGCATCTCATGGAAGTGGGAGGCATTGCAAAGGACATATGAGGGAGGAAATCCTGCGTTTTGATTCCTGTTCCGAAGGGAGGTCGCCTTACCCTGCCGGTTCGAAATCTTTCAGACTATGACATTTCAGCGAGCCGCACTTATTATAGAGAGTAATGTGCTCAACTGTCCAAGGGAATGGTACCCCAGCCATGGCCCCGTACTTCCTTTCTTCTCCTCTGACTCATTAGCTTGCCCGAACCTGTTGACTACCTGGTGATGATATGAGGTCCGCTGGTTCTATCTAACCCGTGACAAATGCACAAAGGAGTTAGTGCGCCACTACCGACATTAGTAAAATATGAAGCAGGATTGACGCAAAAGAGAGTAGTGACTTTGCTGTCTTCCTACATAACCCGAATGCGCTGAGCAAACAGATGTGGAAAGCGTGAACAAGAGGATCGGATGGTACTTTTGGGGCCATTGTCCTGTATGGACATGTAGCCATCTAGACTCACCCTTCTGCTGAATTTAAGATCTAGCCCTGTCAAGTTGAGCATTCTCCACGTCTTGGGGATCGGGGCTTTTGGTCTACTCACCTGCGACCCAAATTACTGGACTTTGATTTTTCTCCGAAAACACATAGAGCAGATGTTCTGTCTTATGAAATGTTGACCGAAAGTCAAAAATGTAAGCCACAGGCTCCACTCCTGGTGGTGCCCTTCCGTCAAGTCCTTTAAGTTTCAGCTTCACAACCATACTTCCCCCGAAACCCCAAGACTTGAAGGTTTCCCGGCAACTGCCCGTGGGGATGGTTAAAATACTTTCACCACGGATGGTCTGTTGGGATCGTTGATGGTCAAAACTAGGATGGTAGCTGATCTTCTTCGTCTTTTGGCTTATGGGCAGCGGCTTTATTAATGTTTTTGCTTCAGTTTTTCTGGTAACCATCCCTGATTTTCACCTCCAATGCAGCTATACAAATATTCCCATGTGTATCTTTTGATCATTACTTTGGCCATGAAAACCAACTAAATGGAACCGAAGTCCTATTCAATTATTCCATGCAAAACTCTTCAGGCAACATTGGCCTGAATCTATTGCTTTATTAGAGGTACGATATTTATTATTGTACGGTATAATCCCAGAATATTTCATCCCCATCAAAATGCCGGCTTTTGAACGAGCTTATTTTCAGGTAGCCGCAGAAATTATGTTCGGCAAAAATTGCTTTTTAGGTAGTATGCATTTTGCCACTGAGCTGCAATGATTTTTTAAACTGGAGTATATTTTCCACAAAAACATGCATAAAAATATTCCTTCTTGAGCTGAGTTTTGAGTTTTTCTGTTTGAAGGAAGGTGCCTTCAGTTTCAAAAAAGTCTCTGCTTATGAGATTTCTTACGACCGTTTCAAACAGAAACCTCTCTTTCTACTTATTGATGTTATTTTTCAAAGTAAACTGCATAGTCTTCTTTGGCTGCGACTTTTGACAAGCTCAATATTACGTCTGTTTACCAGCAAGTACACCTTTAAATTTTCCCCATCTGGAAAAAATAGAACTTGTAGTACACAAACCTTGAACGCAAGTGGAATAACATGTTGTGTTCAGAATTATTCAATGATGTTTCTTTTAAAAGAAATTAAAGATACCCTTTCGTTACGAGTAACACCTGAGGAAGACTTAATTTACTATATCAATAAAGATATCGAAGTTCATTGGCAAAAATTCATAATATTTAAGCAGCCATTTTTGCTGAGCGTGGTTTTTCAGGGCAGCTGAAAAGGAGTACATCAAAGAACCGGCATCCTGGCATGTCCTAAATGTCTGCGCAATAGGCTTACTGGTATTAACTTTAACAATCCGACTTAAATAATCCTTCCTAATCGTCAGCACACTTTAGAATGTCGGTTAACTTTGCATGAGATCAGTCTTTCACACACTGCAAGTGGAAACTGTACTTACATACCAAGGTCAGAGTGTATAAATCATGACTCTATTTTCGTAATACAGGCCATAAATACTTAGTGAAATAAAAACTGGAAATCAGGCATCCCAAGAAATTTAATTTTAAGAAAAGACGTTCTTTGGGACAAGAAGGTAAATTTATTCATTAACTTTTCGCGACTGGTTCCCCAGCTCGTCTTCAAACTAGAGAGAATGTGTGACGAACCATTAAAAGCTCAAGCGTGCAGAAAAACGCAATAGTCATCTGGAGTGAGCGCTGATTGGCAGTTGTGGTTTATTCCAGTCCATACTGCTCGGCTCTCTTCTCTTCCATCCTTCTTTGAGATGTATGTACATCCCATCCAACTCGATATGCCTGTTAATGCAATAACATCGGAGTGCAGGGCCTCAAGAAATTCTCGGCCTTATTTGGAGGGGTGAAATCCGACGATGTGTGTTTTGTCCCATTCGAGGCTGTGTCCTGTATCGAGGCTATGCATACCCAATTCAGATCAATGGTTTCATCTTTTTACTGCCATTCGGTGCTCGCGAATGCATGTGGAGACGAACGTTCCTGTGTGGACACAGTATACTGTATCACAAGGAAAGCAGAGGTTAACCACATATTTGGTAGAGGATTTAAATCTTCGAAGGGACCGACAAAGACTAGGGAGACTAGAATGGTCATTTCTGGCTTGTTAGCCATCATCAGCTAGCCATACTTAATTCCAGGGTTGCGACCTCGAAGATTTGAACCCGGGGCCTTTAGCTCCAAGTGTGATCAAAATCAGGGCTGCCGTAGGGAACTTTGTGCCTCAGTTGGCTAGAGCGTTGACTGGCGGGGGATAGAATCCCACCAAGGTCGCCAAGATATTTACATTTGAGTCAAATGAACTTTCCAATTCTTCAAACTCCCCCCCACCCTACTAACTCCTGATAGGTTTGATTTAACTAAAGTAGCATGTGACTTAAGTTCAAAGCCACTAAAGTTCTGGAGGTTTACCCGTCCATTTTCCATAGCGTCTCCCTTGCGTGCCAAAATAACGTACAGTCCGTGATCAGTGTCAAACAATATTAATCAAAATCATGAAGTGCGTGTACCATTAGGAAAGATTACTTGAGTTGAATTCTAGTACCGATCATCCTGCGGCATGATCCCAGGGTATTTTAAACACTACAGGACGCCGGCTTTGAATGGGCTTCTTTTCGGCTGCCAGAAAAAATCATGGCTGGTAAAAATGACTACCTAGTTTACATTTATTTTAATGATTTTCGATATCCTTATGAAGTCAAGTATATTTTATCAAGAAATGGTTAAAAATATTTCTTCTTTTACTCATTTGATTGCCTATGACTTACTCTTTTGAGTGCATACTCGATGAAGGACTATCTAGCGGTTCTAAAGGAGTTCCTAATTGGGCATTTTGTAGGACCGTACAAAGTCCGTTAAAATTGCTTCATTTCTCTCCTCATTATAATGCCCCTCGTGAAGTGCACATCATTATATGAGCAGTATATTTCATATTCTTAAGGGCATAGAGAAATGCACGCTTTTTCCTAAAGCCCGGAGACCTAATCACGAAGGCATCAGTAAATGGGGCTCAATTTTATTCAGAAGTTTGGAAAATTTTTCAAATTAACTTGACTTTTCTTCTGAGTATAAAATTTTAAAAAGACATGAGTTATCACCAAATAAGTACCAAACAGGATATTTCTGAAAATATTTTCTATGAAATATACAGTCGATAGTCTTTTTCATGAAATCAAGGATTTATATAAGAAAAGCTCTGATGTGCAAAGCAAAGCCTTACAACAGTAAAATAAACTTCGGAATAAAAAAGCGAATACGTTGTGGTTTATCAAGTAATATTATTATGCTGAGAAATATTAGGTTTTTATAAAAATGGACTATTTCGCAAAAGCAAATAATGAGGATTACTAAGTTAACTTAAGTTTTATATGTATAACAAGTTTTTCATGCAAAAAAGCGAGTAGAAAAGCAGCAAAAGTAGAATTACGTTTAAAAATAATCTTACAGCGAAATTTTCGGAAGCATGTTTCCATATTACGTGTAGTAAATATTATGTTTGTTTCCAAACGGCCCGAAGTTCTAGTACATACTACAACGTATTTTTACGAGAATTGCCGGTTGGTTCTTCCGTTTACACATTGTTCGAAATACCTTGTACTAAGGCAACTAGATGTTCGCTTGATTGCGGCGATAGAGGCGTTACAGGAGTAAGATATTTCACAAGGTCACATTTGGACATAATGATGAATAAAGTTACATGAAATTTTCAGCTGCATTCGTAAACGCACAATTTAGTGTACAGTGGGAGTAATTTCCTTCCTTCACATTTCTTTGCAATTATTTCTGGTGTTCGATTACAACGAGGTTCACATCGTTCTTGAAATAGTGACGAAGACCTTACGAGTTTTAGTGTTTTCAGTTGATTGGCCATAAATGAGGATTCTGTTCTAATTGCATGCCAAAACCATCAAAATACGATATTTTTCAAAGCATTTGCCTAAATAGCGAGATTTTGGACATTCTATTGCAGCTGTCCGTTTATGTCATGGTTTTAGAATCACCCAAACATGTCAACCCCTTGCCCAAAAAATGAACGTCTATGACAATGGTCATGAATGCACATGCCTAAGATTAATTAAAAAGCTTCCCATAACATGTTACCTCTTGAAAAAAGCCCTTTTATTAAATATTTTGACGTTGAATGTCTGTTTAATTTCCCATTTTTAAGGTCAAGTCAACATAGAAAGGGAAATTCCGACTGCTTATTGACTTTTCTGAAAATTGTGGATAAACATTCTGCTAATGGCATGTCGCGGGTGTTCGTATATATGCTGGTTTATGGTCCTTTTTTCCGGTTCAGTAAAACAAACTACAGCTCCATACGTTTGTTACCGAATTTTATGCCCCAAATATACCAGATTTGCAACAGGTAATTTTTTTAACTGAATCCGCTTTTGTTTTTCTGAAAACAATGCCATTTATCATATTTGCATTTACCTGATATTAGTGAACTCAAAACGAAATTTTCCGTTCTCTTAGAAGATATGGTTAACGCTTTTCTGACTTAAATTTATGGTTTTTTATAGTACAAGACGCATAAAAAATATGTTTGGGTCCACAGCGCTGAATAGCGTAGGAAATTCCTTGAAGCTGAAGAAACGTTGGATTTAGCTTACCTTTTTCTTCAGTACGCTGATCAGAACTGAATTCTTTCCTAGTAAACAACATTTTGCGCCTCAAGTAAATTCAATGAAAAAAACAACCTCAAATTTATGTTAAAGCACCCTCTTTAATTTCGATCTTCAGATTCTGTGAGTTAGGCAATGTTCTGTATGTACAATTATACGGGCATCGAAATCCAATAAAATGTGTTTACTAATTAAGCAGTCAGAATTGTGGATGGGCGCTCAGCGATCAGGTACAGGACTCACTTCTCCTTTAAACTTGCTCTCGAGCCTCACCAAGAGTTGCACAGCGGCTACTATAATAGGCAAAGTAATATTACCAACAAAGATGACGGGTGCTGGAATGACCGCTTCTGACTTAGTAGCCATCGTCAGCCAAGCATACACAGCCCCAGGTGCTGCGGCATCCGGAGCTCGAACCCGCGACCTTGTGGCCAGAAATCAAACACTCTAACCACTGTAAATCCTCCCGATGGAAACTCTACCATGATAAAGTGGCACACGTGGAGAGGGTCTGTCACATCACGTTAGGCTGTGCGTCGAAAACCTCTTTGCCTCCCCATCGGTGAGTGGGAGAGGGGTGAAAGGGTGGATAGCCTCTTTTTTCGTGCCCTTAGGCATACAGCTAGTCATTTTTTTTAATAAACCAGGACATTTCAGGAGAGAGAGAGAGAGAGACAGAGAGAAAGAGAGAGAGAGAGACAGAGAGAGACAGAGAGAGGGAGATGGGCGAGAGATAAGAGGGGATAATGCATGAATTTATTTACAAAGGGGTATTTAGCATTGAATCTGATAGAATTCTTTCTGTCCCCTTTGAAGGTGATAAAAAGGTAAGAACCATCAAGATATCAAACTACTGAATTTAATCTGTGAGAATTCCAAGGCTTAAAACCACCCACATTATAGGTGGTTTACATGACCGTTTCAGTGAGGGGGATAGTTACAAGTCAGTACAACCAGAACTAAGTATAGTATGATAGTCACGGTAGCAGTGGGAAGCAGTGGTTTCCCCTCTCAGGAGGGTGTTGGCCCAGGCTTCATGCAGGACTGCTCTAACCCTTCTGAGACCCAATGCCAGTCTTCAGCCAACCACGGTCCCTGCGGCCTGGAAGGCGCTGGCACTTTTCGCTCACTTCTGATTCCCTGTTGGTGACTGCGCTCGCGCTCCCACTGGGTTTCAGGCCCCACTGCGGGTGCCCGAAAAGCTAGGCGGTCAGTATGTGGTGGGGGAGAGAGTGAGGTCAACCTTGGCGCGTCTCTTCCCTCACTATAATAAATCTGAATGCGTCTGAATCCATCACGATGCGCTAAAAGCCGTGGCTTGGAGGGTTTGCCAACTGACGGGAAAACTTGGGCCCCCTACTTAGCTGATCCTTCTGTACGCGTGTGTCTGTGTGTGCGTACGGGAGGAGAGGGAGGACTGAGAGTCAGGCTGCAATGGCTCCCTCTTAATGTGGCCTTTATGGCGCTCCCGCGCGGTCGGGAGCATACCTAGCGAGATAGCTGTGTCAAGTGTGCGCGTGCTGAGTGTTTATCGCGCCAGCCATCTACACCCTCCCTCATCCCCGCCCTTATTGACTTTGTCTTTACACCGGAAACGGAGGTGGGAGTGGCGAGCGAGTGGGTAGATTATGTGCAAGTCTGCCTAAACTCCCGTTGTCTCTCGCACGAGTTGTCTGCGTTGCTCCTGCTTGCTGTCGCTTTCGTGTTGCTTGCCCAGCTTGCCTCTGTGTGTGTGCTGGGGCTTGCTTCAGCGTTTGCTGCGGCTTGTTGGAGCGCTTGGTGCCGATCGTCCGGCTAGAGGATATACCACACCGTGGCTCTTGAACGCAAACGACGTGGTTTAACAAACAGACCAAACAACAAGCACTTCCGTCTTCATTTCCGTGTCACTCCATGGTTTGTCAAGGTGATACCACGCACTATGGTAACCTGGAAGGTTCGCCGTTGTCTAAGCAACGCACTGGACAGTGCATCAGAAAAGAGACAGATGCGGTCACCTGCAGACGGGCTAACTAAGTGCTGAATATCAAGGCTCTCATTGAGGCGCACTGCTATGAGTACGGAAAACTGACGAGCAAGTGGGTGCTTGTCATAGCTTCTTCTGAAGTGGATGTACTTGGACAAATTGGTGATATGTTAGCATTGTCTTTGCTCTCAGGAACGATCCTGTGGGATGACCACCCTGCTTACAGCGGGAAATCAATGCTCGCCTAGATTCCCGGCCAACAAATGAGTCAATTTCCTCTAACTTCCTCTAATGGAAATCTCTGACGACGCGAGGGACAGGTTCTACGAAGATCTGCACACCCTTCTTGTGAGTGTCCCTGGAGGATTCGCTGCTTGTTTGGGCACAGATCTACCTACCTGGAATAGAATGCTAGTTCAGCATTTAATCGGTAATGTCAACACCTATGACCCTCTATTCTTGCAGCCATGCGCGGAACACAGGCTTCCTCCAGTCAAGATATTCTCCGTCTTACGATACGGCAGGAAGGAGGATGGATAAACCCTAGTTCGCGTCACTGGAGACTGCTGAAGTACGTTCTACTCCGAAGGTCCGATCAGCGTAACACGCAAGTCCACCAGCCAATGTGAGGTGCTGGTTGCTTTACCCATCACCACCCTGTCTTTTTAAATGCCTTGGAGTGTTTGGAGTCACTAAACACGCCCACCATGTAAATGTTCCCTGGCTTCACTGCCCCACCCCTTCAGACACCACATGATACTGTATATGCGATACAAGGAATCATAGTAATTACCACAGCTCAGGCATCCCTGACGTCATTGCATGCTAAAAGCCAAGCTATCTAATCCGATTGCGTCGGCGCAGGAACAGTTACTTGTGCGTAAACCAGGTTATAACGATATTGGACTTACGTTGCACCTACCGCACACACTCTCTCTCGCTTGCTCTCACCCGCCTGGGCCCTGTGTTATAGCAGACATTACAGGCGGGATCGGGAGCACTAGCTGACGAGGCTTCAGAGGCTCTGTTTTATTTGGACCTCTATGGTACTTTCACTCAAATGGGATCCGAGCCGGCCCATTGTTGTTCGCATCAAAACCTGATCCATCGTGTGCAGACCAGGCATGTATGGTACGTGAGTTCGGCCTGTTTAGCTTGATGAGCCGCTACGCCCAAGCTCGCCTACGGTCTTCTCAACCACTGGATCCAGGCGGGTGACAGAATGTCTTTTAGCGGATGCTGCACTCGTCTGCTTTGATTAAAAGCTAATCCCAAGCCGGGCGCAGGGACGATGCCATCGTCGATTTTCACGACCGAACCGATATAGCTGCACAATGCGTCGTTGCAAATATTCTGGCTTATGTTTAGAAAGAAAGGAAGCAAATATTGTACCTACCAAAAAAATTTATCCGACGCTGTATGAAGATAAGTACAATTGCGAAAGTTCATTCGAACGTGAGCTACCCGCTTGGTCTACTATAGGCCATTGAAAAATGCAAAAGTGAAGTACTTTTAACCAGACAATTTTGTCGACAAACTTAGTCATTCTTGTCGTAGTCAGTGTCGGTAGTCTCTTTCACTTTGAACTAGCGCTCTTTTTACTAACATTTTTACTCGTCATAATCCACATTTCAATGTTGAAAGGCATGAGGATTTCTAGGTAGGAGGTGACAGGTGACTAGGAATGCTGCTGAAATTGTCATTTCTTACCTATTCAGCCAATCAGCGCTCGCAGATTATGTGACGGGTGGGCTGCATGAGTCAGGAAGGCCCTGAATAATTGATGAGGGCACCCCCAAGGTTTTCTGCCCACATCCAACTATTTTCCTCCCTTCATGAGACCCGGGTGCAGACAAAGGTTTTTTAATGAAAACACTACTCAAAGTGCATTAAGAATCAACTGGCAATGGACTCACACAGGCGTAAAGAGGGAAAAATTCCTGAAACCGTGCAAGTTAGTTCTTTAATCCGCCCGACCTATGTTTGAGATTTGTGTCGGGGACGCGTGAGAAAATGAAAGAGACGACGGTTGTCGTATGGTGTCTATGTGCGTGAAAATAAAGTGAATAGTTCCGGTACATGAATAGGTTGTTCCGCCATCGGTGATGGACTCACCCTGTCGTACTTTCTCTGACTAGTCTTTACTGCGACATAGGACAGGAACAGCTAGTTTGCCGTTTTATTTAAAAGGCGTACTTTCAAGTGCCGCAAAAATGCACTATGAAATCACGTGCCACCTCCAAGGAAGCGAGTTAACGAAATGGTTCTTTTTCTGTCTCCCCTAGTCTTTGCCAGCAATCTCATTCTGCTATGCGACTGCCTACTGCACCCTGCATTGATTTTCGAAAGCTTAACGGGACGATTGATCCTCGCAACCAATCGCTTAGCTTCCACCCAGCATCATATATATGAAGCTTATCTGCTTTTGAGACGTCAGAACAATCAAACTAGGCTTCCCGAGATCTTCCCTTTCTTCTCATATGCATGCATAGTGGTAGGTGGACGCTCACGGATCGGTTACGGGACTCACTCGTCCCGTCGTGTCTTGGGACCCACTCTTGAGCTTCGCCAGCAGCAGCACAGCAGCTTATGATATAGGCAGAATGATATTACCGACGAAGACGAGGGAGGTTGTAATGGTCATTTCTGACTACTTGGACATCATCAGTCAGCCATAGGCAACCCCGAGTGTTGTCTCACTTGAGGCTCCCTAGCCATAATACTAGCCACTGTGCGACTGCTGACAAGGCTTGAGAGTGACCCCCTAAGGCGGAACGTGGCAATTGGCCCCGTAGCCGATCGCTGAGCGCTGGTGCATCAATGTAAATACCTCCCGAGTTAAACCGGTAAGACACAGGGGATGCGCTCCACTACACCCGCCTACTCAATGAGCTTTAATCAGCCCTTGATTTTCATGACTCTGTTGCGCAAGATAGCTTGGGAGGATGTTGAATTCCGACATCCAGTTCTGCAACTGTGCGTTTGATCTCCTCTGACACGTCCCTGATATATAACAGAACATGACTCATTACAGGTGCTGCCTTTGATTTTGTTATCCGAGGGGCGAACACGTAAGCATCGGCTTACGAATGCCTTTACATACCCATTAAGTATCAATCGGTCGCAGGGATATTGAGCCTCATTTACTTTTTCTTCTAGGTTGCTTCAAAAAGCCTGGCTTCCTTTGATATATCTTATAACCTGGTTTAGTAAGCGAGCCACCAAATGGATGCTGGGAAAACCGACCAGTGGTGTTGTGTTCATCGCCTTCCTAGCGATCATCT
>JAYGXS010000002.1:28733797-28743843 GCA_036362985.1 Ligula intestinalis | reverse complement strand
AGGCAAGCCTCCATCGCATTCGACGGTAGTTAAGGTTATTCATGGTCACACTCCCGTAACAAGTGTCACACATGGGAAGAATGTGGCGGCACGTCAGGGCACAAGCTCATGCCGCACCGGCCATCTGCGACCGGTCAGATGACTGACCGGTTCAGACAGTTGACAGGTGCCTGGGACAAGGGAAAGAGCGGGAGGCCGACTGTGGGGGCAGTGTCTCTAAGACACTCAGCACATATTTCTCACTAGAAACAATCGGATGCGCTTTTAAACTATCCCGGTGCATGGCTTGGAAGTCTCTCAGCTCCCAGCTCCTCTACGGACGGTAAGGCAGACTACAACAGGTATTTCGTCGTTTTGCTTCTATGGCACTCCAACTCAGCTGTGATTCGAGTTGTCTATCGTTCCTGGTTTTGTGAAAGCTTGGCCCATCGTGTGTGACAAGCACATATGGACTATTAGGCATTGTCAGTCACTGCGCCTGATCCGATTTTCTCGCCTCTGCCATAAAACTGAGCTCAGGTGAGTGAGGGAGGAGAGATTGCCGTAGATGCTTCGCAAGTCTACTTTTACTATACACGTATCGACTTGCAAGTCCCCACCCACGCGACCATGCTACTGTAGCCACCTTGTATTCTAACACATGCATGTCCCGCGTGTCTGGCTCTCGTGCGTGCCAGCCGTGTCAAAGTCACGGACGTGTCTGGCCCTCCTGGCCAACCACTTCCCAAGGCCAGTCCACAAAGGACCATAGTGTGGGGATTGTTTGCGGTCAGACACTCCCGGAGTGGCCCGCTCATGGCTGGACTTGTACTCCTCTGGGAGTCGCTTACCCATTTCTCATGTTCAACTCCTTCTACACTTAAGTAAATTATCCCCAACACTCTGGCCTTCGACGCCTTATATTGCCAACTAGTTCATAACCGTTGGGATACGTTCTATCGTCTATCATCCGGCCGAATTATTTCGTATCCCACATAACCATGGGACACGCGGTGGGCGCTGACCCTCCCGACGGTTGAACTCTCCAGCAGTTCACTGTTTTCAAGCAGTCATGCGAAGCTGTATCTTGGACATGAAGTGTCCGAAGGAAAATATCAGACAAATTGCCTAAATTTTCCTTGCAAATACAGGGCTCGGGCAGAGGAAAGTTCACAACTGCATGCATGAGCCCATGATGCCCGTGCGACGAGGGCCCACATAACCCAGGCTGCTGCTCTTCTCTTCCAAATGATTCACAGATTTAATTTCATAGTCATTGAGATAATTACTCAAGATGGGATGACGGCCTGCCGTAAGTTTATTGGAGCCTGGTCCCCTCGCGAGATACTATCCAGTCGCACAGTAACGTCCGCTCCTTATATTCGTCTCTAGAGCCGCGGTATTGTGAGTTAATTGGTAGCTTACACTTGCTACTTTTATGTTGCTGCTGTCACTTCTCACGACGGGACTCTGTGATTTTTCGAAGTTGTTCCGGTTATCGTCCAGTTTCTTTCGCTCTCACTGTCAAGTTATTTTTTTTTTAATGACAGCTATAGAAAGATAAGCTGTGGGAATAAGGAAGCTCTCCCAGTTAGAAAAGACTTTCACGGGACTGAAACGAATCGTCAATCTCTCGAGTTCTCGTCAGATCACCTACCTGATGAACTATCACAGTCAGAAGTTCGAGAACTCTGGCATCTTCGGGACCAACTGGTAAGGACTGGATACCCGAACACCTTCGTCAACCGCTGCCTCCGTAGACGCAATTAGGAAACAGATCATTAGCGTGACACCAGACAGAAGCGAGTAGAGGCCGGTTAAAGAGCAAAGGTTTCGGCTTTTCGAGGCTATTGCAGTGCATTTAACTCAGATAAATTACCGATGCAAGCGAAAAAAAAACATGTTCAAGGAAGCATTTGTGACGAAAGACTTAGTCATTGATTCAAAATATTACTCGCCTGACTGTTCTAATTCGCGCTCGACAACTGAGCCAGTGAACCCCTCCTCTTTCTCCCTCCCGATCTCTCCCTGTTCCTGTAATTATTTTACCAGGCAACAACTAAAATGTCCTGTTCCTAGTAAGGAAATCGCGGCCATCGACTAAGCTGGCATCACGCATGAGGTGGACATCCGCGATGGGGGAGAAAGCCACCGTCATGGTGGTAGCTCAGTGGACAGAGCACCAGCAAGAATTCCGATGTCCAAAAGTTTGTTCCAACCTCGTAGCGAATGTCTATTAAACGTGTGATTTTTCTTATTTTCCCGAGTCCATCTGATTGAAATCTACCTAATTAGTCTCGAAGTTTCCCAAGGCGAGACACATAGCTATGGCAATTAATTCACGAATGCCCGAAAAGTGGACTCCAAGTGAGATAGCCAATGGGAGCAATAGCCAGACGACTTAAAGCTTGAATCTTCCAGCGTACTCTTAAAGTGCATTTGGGCGTCATGGTAAGCAGGAGTGGGAGAATCCCACGTGCGTTGACTAATCGAGACGACTGCCCGACCTGTACCATCGGAAAAATCGATATTTTGTGCGACAGCTATTTCTCCGAAGTCATCGCACTATCCTGCGGAGAGGTAACATGTGGCCGGCCACAGAGATTTTTGAGACAGGTCAAACAAAGCATCGTATAGCCGGCTGTCTGAGTAAACCCTCAACTGACAGTTCGATCGTCGTACCCGACGTGGTCCACCTTGCTCTCCGCAGCATAATGGCACAGCGATGGTTATGAATGCTAGCAGACTTACGCTGCAGCTACTGAGATGTCTCTTTCTTCATCCCCTTGGGCCCGGTGTCCAGTGTTAAGAAGACCGAAGGTGGGATTGTATACGAGTGAGTGGCGGAACGTATGCCTGCACCTACGCGTGCCACTGCACAACCCCATCTGAGACACTTGTTATGGGAACGCATTCCGAGTAACGCCTGCTGTCTCCTCCACCTGCCCCAGTCAACTCACAACTACAACGGTTGGCGCAATGCGCAGTGTTATCGCGTGGTGTCCTGAGCGTGACCCGTCGCGCCACTGTGACGCATGCATGTGCATGTGTCCTTTCGTAGCCCCTTGTCATGCGTGACCTCAGAAGCCGGCCGGCGGCTGTAATCGCGTCCTCGCGTGTCGGCCGTTTGAATGTCGTGTGTTCATCCCGTTCTGCGTGCAACGGTAGCCTGTTCGATTCCTTGTTCCCGTGCGCTCAGGACGGCTCGATTAATGGCTCCCGTGCTCGGCCGTCCTACCAAGCAGCGACGAATTCGGTTTACGAATAGCAGTTGCCTAATGAGATCACAGAAAAATACCGAGACATGTGTTCCGTTATCGGTCTGCTTCCTCTCCGGTTTCGCAACATGCAAGTGGATTTAAGTCCATTTATCCGTACTATGAAAAAGGTTGTAAAAATATGGTTTAGTGGTGAGACCTCTTGACTATAAGACTCCGATCAAGTTTTTTATGTTCAGTATCATCCTTGTTGAATTATGCGTCAGATCTCAAAATTTTAATTTGTTGTTACATCGCTTATTTATTCTGTTGGTAGGTCATGTGTAATTTGCCATTTTCGGACGGTGCTGAACCGAGCAGATTTCGGTGCTTGTTCTTCCGTACTGTGGCTTGTATCGCCCACCGTTCACGGGCTCGTTTGTTCGGCTTGAGGCATTTTTTTGGCAGAAGTGTCAGGCAAATAGAGTTCTTGTTCCGAATACGAAACAGTGATGAGAGACAAGTGACGTCAACTCCCAAGTCGTGGATCCTTTGGCGGGACGAATCCACTCATAAAAGTTCAATGGGATCGAAATTCCCGAGGCAGGAGACAATTGCAAGAAGCGAAAACCGTTTGACTTGTCACTGCAAGCGACCATATGGGTACCAGGAAGTAATTAAGAGGAAGAAGTTCGATCACTGGGACAACACTTTTATTTGCCTGACATTTCGACATCCCTCGTGGATTCTTCATGAGAGACATCAGCAGAAAACAGCGTTGGAAGCGCGTGAAAAATGCACAGGAAATTGCAGTTTTTATAGGACACAGTCATTACTGAACACATATGACAAATAACGACAATTAACGTCCTGTGTGAATCCAGGCTGGCGGCGATTATAAGGCATCAGATACTTGAACCAAAAGACAACGCAAGAAACACCCGGAGTCCTCAATAGAATTTAGTGCAGTTATAAAAAGTACAACTACGTTGGAGAAACGGGCAGACTTCTTAATACGCGAATTACCGTATACATAGCAGTAGTGCGGCAAAATGATGTCAATTGTCAAACTGCGGCTCATTCGACGACATCCAGCCACACATTCAAATTTGCTGAGGCCGAAATTCTCGGAAGAGGTTATAATCGCGTGAGCCGAGAATAACTTGAGTCATGGTTCACGGGCCACGGCCACTGTTTTCTGCTGAGGTCTCTGAATCTGCGATGGAGGTTGAAACGTCAGGCGAATAAATGTGTTATCCTAGCAAGCGAATCTTCTTCTGAGTTACTTCCTGGGATTCGCATTTTCGCTCGCACCGGTAAAATTATATTATAAGGTAGATGCACCCAAATTCTTGAGGAATTGAGGAGTAGCGGATGCGGTCGCTGGGACACTAACTTTATTCGCTTGAAGTTTCGAATTCCATCATGGATCCGCTAGGAAATCCAAAACACCAGGTGAATAAAGTTCTCGTTCCAGCGATTTTTTTTCAACTTCTTCCTGGGACCCGCATTTTCACTTTTATTGGCTCTTTAGGAATAGTGACGACCAGAAGTACGTCCTCCAGCGCTAAGACATTTCCACATCAGTTTGCAACTGGCCTGCTACCAAAATACCTCCACCATTTAGACGTCAGCCAGAAGCAACACGTGTGCAACACGTTTGGTTTTTGCATCAGCACAAAAAGTCCCAATGTACGCCACTCATTTCTAACAATTATTTCGCAAAAGAATTTGCCGCAGACAATTGTTTGCCGAAATACTTTTTAATTTGTTTAAGCCCCCATCAATGCCTAAAGCAGAAGCCGACTTCAAATCTTTGACCGGTCTGCGACGCATTAGCCCAATTCAATTTCATTGAGCTTCCGATAATTACGTTCTACTTTTTGACTGGCATGACCGGAGAACAATTCATGCTGGTGAATTTTCTACACCAAAAGTTTATATAGTTAAAACTAAGTGTATGGATAACGATGTTTCTACAAATGTGATAGTGGTGCCCTGCGCCCTAAGGTGTCAACCTGCCCCGAGAACGATCGTACAAAACAGCTTGATCGAACGCTTGTGAAGCTACCAGGACAGAACCGGAGAACCATCACCAGGAGCCCCAAAACAACACCTGTTGTCTTACTTGTTCACACGCTCCTCACTGGTTTCTATACCACATGCGTCTATTCAGTTCTGCTGTGAGGAAGCTCGCCAACATTAGTAATGACAGGCTACATATGATGTGTGGATGTTTGTGAGTGACCTGCCTTAACGAAGGCTCTAAATAATTCTGAATGCTATGCCCAACCTCCCTTCCTAATACAATTGGTTTGACTCGATCTTAATGCTGGCAAGGGCGACGGAGGACATTGGGAGATCGATCTGATGCGTGTCCAGCAATTATTAACTTTAACGACTTGACAAGAATGCTGGCAATCGTTCTCTCCTTCTTCTATTCTTCTTGCACGACCTGCTCTACAGCGCTCACGTCCAGCTTGTTTCCTTTTCAGCCTCGACAACTGACGCATTTACCGGACACGCCATCAGCCCAGTGTGTGTGATGTGTGAATTGGCTGCTGAGTATGAGTAATACCTCACGGTCGATGACTGAATAATTTTCTCGTCTCTGAAGAGTGAAGGCCTAGGCTAAGTGCAGAGCTGTTCCCTCACCCCTCTGATATCTAAGGATCGTGTACGTATGCAACGCCACGCGTGGCGTTGTCATTGAACGTGCGGTTTTCACCCTTGTCTAGAGTCAGGCGATTTGGCCCACTCCCTTTGTTCTTGACTGTGTGTATATCAATTGTTGAGGTGCGTACTCCGTTTATCCTTTAGGATTTGTTTAATAGTACCGTTCTACCTTGATAGTTGTTATCATTGGGATTTGAGGTATGCGTTACTGCTGGATACACGAAACAGCTAGAGTTAGGGTTTAGGTCTACGGCTTAGGTTTATATTAGGCCTATTCTTATCTTTAGGACATGGGAAGATTGATTCCTCTGTGGAAATATGAGCAGGGCCAACCCTATTACTAGAGCAAGGTGGTCCGATTTTCACGTCCTGTTTAGGGAACCATATATGTCATCCTTACCGTGGCGTATGGATAACCGATGCACTGCTATCATAGTAGGTCAATATAAGGCTGTGTTTGTCAGCCCCCTAATGCCTGGCAGAATGACCTATTTATGAGTCGGCTAAAAACTCCTCCTAAGGTCTGTCCGTTTCAAATTTCGGCAAAAGTAGCTTATTGAGCCCCACTCAGTTCCCCCTAGTCTTTGCATTTTGTCCTACAAAAACGGTGGTTATAGAGTTTTTGGGGTGGGGAAATAGGATAGGCAAAGAAGGAAATTGTTTTGAAATGAGCGTAAAGTGAAAAAATGTAGTCAAAGTTGTTTCCCGCGGCCGCAGGGAGCAGGTCGTTCCGCATGTAAATTGAAGGTGTGCACGGCGATTCGCGCCGCAGACTATACTAATCTAACTCCAGGACGGTAAGTTGGGTCAGAGGTAAGTTGAAGTAGACAACGTCCTAACCACCGTTTCAATTTTTCGGGAAATTCAAGAAGCCTGCGATTTTATAATCGAGTTTTTCCGCAATAAGTTAAACGATAACACAGATTAGGAAAATCTACAGATATAAAACAATGACACTTCTAAATAGAGTAAAATAAAAATGTATTTAGCATTGACTAAAGTATATTCCACTGCCTGTTCTAATTCCCCGCCCATAAAACCCGATAGCCGCCGTTTTCATAGGAAAACATGCATGTTGTAGGAATTAATGAGTGCGGCTACATAAACTACTGTTGCCCAAATTTTTTAGTCAGCTTTCTTTTTATAAATAACATTATATGTTGTTGTTCTCAGCAGATTTGAATAATTTCTTTTACACAGTTTTGAAAAACTTGGTGACTCCAGAGGATCTAGAATCGATAACAGCACCGATAAGACTTGAGGGCAACCAGAACACTTAAAATCTGAACTACGAAGCCCAACCGGGAGTCGAGAGTCTAAACACATTTGGTCAAATTAGCCACCCAGCATGCTGCAACGTAAGGATTATACCAATTCTGATACGGGCAACTTTCTGAGAAATCAAGATTATATCAACAATCACTCGAGAATCCACCACGTGACTAACAAGTTCACTTCATTAGTAAGTGTTTTGGCAGAATCGGATACTTCATGCGCCTTTGCCATCGTGTGTTCGAATCCTGCCGAGGCTGCGAATTTTTTCACAATTGGGTTGAATGAATTGAAATTATACAGAGAAAAGGAAGAAGATTCGCTCGCTGGGACATCACTTTTATTCGCCTGACGTTCCGACATCCGTCGTGGATCATTCGTCAGAGGCATGAGCAGAAAATAGTAGGAGAAACAGGCGATACATGCTCAGGAAGTTCCAGTATTTACAGGACAGAGCCATTACTGCACACTTATGATAAATAACGACAATTAACGGTAATTTCCCTCTTGTATGTTGATTGTCTGATTACTGGCATGTGGGCCATGACTTACTGAACATTTATCACGCGGGGTGGAATTGGACGTGATGACTGTTCGGCCATCTGGTTCGCAGTGTTGGCGTAAGACGTTGTGGTGGCCTGTACGTTTCCCCAGTTACCACCTGCTTTGGCCAAATTGAGTTTCAGCAAGTCGTTGTACTTATTTATAGGCTGGAGGCCCATGAGCACTGACTCGAGTAATTCTCAGCTCACACGATTGTCACCTCCTGTGCGAATTTCGGCCTTATCAAATTTGAATGTGTGGTCGGCTCCCATCGAGTGAGCCGCAACTTGAGAATTGGCATCATTTCACCACGCTGCGGTCGCGTGTTCGGTAATTCGCGCCTTGCAAAGTCTGCCAGCTTTTCTGATGTAGATGCTTTGTCCGCAACTGCGTCAGATTCTATAGACGACTCCAGATGTTTCTTGCCGTGGCAGTGGGTCTTTTGGTCTCACTATATGCCGCCCTATGGTTGTCTCCGGCTTGTGCGCGACTCTAACTCCAAATAGTGCGAGAAGGCGGCCGACGGCCTCCAAGAAATCTGCTGCTGCTTTCTGCTCGTGTCTTTGATCAAGAATCCGTGACGAATATCGGAACATCGGGCGAATAAAAGTGTTGTCCCAGTGATCCAATCTTTTTCTGTTCGACTTGTGTTTTTCCGGCCCTCAGTCGGTTAAACAGCACAATGATCATGCACCTCCATATTTTGTGCCTAGACCTTGGTGGGACAGCGTAATTAGCCATGGGAGGATTGCGCAAGTAAACACTGGTCCTAGTGCCAACATTGGTGAGCCAAGTTGCCCAGCGCAATGAACCAACGTGAATAATGAAATTGTGCCGATTAATGACTCGGTCGTGGCCACCAAGTCATTGGTACATTGGCGCTTTACTGATCGGCTGCAAGACTCAATCGTCTTTTGGTGCTTTGGAGCTCAGTATCAAGCCCCGCCAGCAGCAACACAGCAGCTAGTAGGATGAAGAACGTTACCGACAGAGGTGAGGGAGACTGGAATGGCCCTTTCTGACTCACCAGTAGCTGGTCATACCAAGCCCCAAGTAGTGCATGACCCGAGGCTCGAACCAGTGACCTGCATGCTTTCACTTTTCTTGATGACGATCTTCGATGACAGGCTGGCCAGATTACCGCTTTCACAGATCTATGCAACACCTATCCTGGGTTTGCATGCAGTAACATTGACCCACTAGTAAACTCACCCCACTGTCTACATGCAACCTACCCCTACGCCTTGTTTATTGACAGGGTATTCTTTTGCTTAGCTTGTGGGTTTAATTATGTGCTGGATGCGGTGCATCGCTGAATAAGCTGGTTCAAAATTTCCTTTCCGGGCACTAGCAGAAGACCTCTAAAGTGCGACCCTACCTTCTTCAGCTGATCCCGTAGAGAGCGTTCGCAATCTGAGAAAAAATTAGCAATCCCAGGTGACGCTGACAACGGCCTGTTATTTCATCCGTCTACCTAACATGTGACACCCACTCGCGTTTTAATTAGTTTTTTTTGAAAACTTGGGGCAACTGCATACCGGAAAGCTCATGGAGAACGTTATTGGCCCCCATTTTTTAGCCGGATAGAGCATGCTTGGGGTTTCTTTTAAAAAATGAATCCTTGAACATCGGGAATACAAACGCTTTCCCAAGTCAGTCGTTTAGCTTAAAGGAATAGGAAATGTAGATCCACGTTGTAGGGGTGATTATGCCTAAATTTGCATTGAGCCAATATTAGCAGATGCGGCACTTTCTTCTCTTTGTTTATATTTAATTTACTTTGAAGTAGATTGATCAAAAATTAGGCGGTTAAAAAAACGGTGCACACTTAGTAAACATCTATTTTGCATTTTAAGCCTGCCGCGCCGTTGCAAATAGTTTTATTTGTTGTCACCGCCATGTGCATTTATGGTGCTTTATAGTTCTTAGGGCTAGCTTGTCTAAACTATTAAGTTGTGCCTAATCATGCTGCTGAGGCGTCCTCTTAGCGCCAAGAACAGTAAAACACGCTGTAGTGCCCGCACTATGCTGTGGTCCCAGCTTTGACTGTCGTCCTGAAGTACAGTCCGCATAAACGGCCTTAAAGTGTTGAGTGTCCTGTTTGTGCGCATCCTGTACAGTAGTCTTGTGGTCATTCGTGAATCTTCAGCAGTTCAAGGAAGTGGTGAATGTGAAGTGTTCAATCAATAAACTCTTTCGTCGATGAACCCTTCCCGATCGCTACTGGAACTCACCCATCCCGTGCGGCCTTGCAGTTCACTCTCGAGCCCCGCCAGTAGCAGCACAGTGGCTACTATCATAGGCAGGAGAAAATTGCTGACAAGGAGAAGTGAAACTGGAATCGCCATTTCTTGCTCATTAGCCATCATCAGCCAGTCA